>CM040913.1:26252195-26367195 GCA_023029165.1 Gobiocypris rarus | reverse complement strand
TGGTTTTGTGGTGTCTGGTCTAGATTTTAGTTTCTGGGAGTCTAGTATTGGTCTAGTTTTGGGGGGTCTGGTGTTGGTCTAGGGTTTAGAATGGCTGGGATTTTGAGGGTCTGGTCTAGATTTTGTCTGGTATTGGTCTAGGTTTTATGGGGTCTGGTATTGGTCTAGGTTTTATGGGGTATGCTATTGGTCTAGGTTTTAGAAGGCCTGGGATTTTGGAGGGCTGGTAATGGTCTAGATGTCTGTGGGGTCTGGTATTGGTCTAGATTTTAGAAGGCCTTGGCATTTGATGGTCTGGTACTAGTCTAGTTTTTGGGGGTCTGGTATTGGTCTAGGTTTTAGAAGGCCTGGAATTTTGAAGGGTTGGTACTGGTCTAGATTTTGGGGGTCTGGTATTGGTCTAGATTTTGGAAGGCCTGGGATTTTGAAGGGTTGGTACTGGTCTAGATTTTGGGGGTCTGGTATTGGTCTAGATTTTGGAAGGCCTGGGATTTTGAAGGGTTGGTACTGGTCTAGATGTCTGTGGGGTCTGGTATTGGTCTAGATTTTGGAAGGCCTGGTATTGTGAAAATATGGTATTGGTCTAGCCTGGGATTTTGGAGGGTTGGTACTGGTTTAGATTTTGGGGGGTCTGGTATTGGTCAAGGTCTTTAATTCTGTTCTATCCTCTCATGTCTGATAATAAGTAAATGAGCAGCACAGTCAGCAGTCTGTTGTAGGGCTGTTGTTAAGTGATATTGATTAGTGATTTGTTTCCATCTAATTGCTGGTGGTAATTTGTCCTTTGTTGGTCATTCCCCTAAATCAGATCCACCTGTGTCACGAGTCACATCTATCGACCCTGACTACAAATAAATTTACACACTACAGAAATGCTTGACTGATTTTTGGATGGATATGTAATACGTTTTGGGGACATATGTTGCAGGATGTGAAGCATGATGGAGCATCACTTCCACTTCACTTTCCTGTGTATGTTCCAAAAGAAGTACACATTGGTATACATTTAAAAAGAGTACTTTTTATGGAAATAATACTGTAAGTAATGTATTGACAAGCATTTATTTACTTTAGCCTAACTAAAGTATAATTTAATGTCATTTCTATTAAACATGTATGTAATTTATTAAAATATTTTTGTAATTGCGCATTTGTAACGATGAAGTTGCAATCTGGAATATTTGCAAAAAAAAAGTCTGTAAGATCGAAGAGAGACACAACAAATCAATGCCCAGGATGATTTTAATGACTATATCATGCAAAAATAATCATCATACTCTATAAAGAACATCAACTCTTATCTTTTCAAAACCAGAAAATTGCCTCTAAATTTTGGTCCACCAGTCACAAAAATCAAAGGAAAGACATGATAGCGTCTTCATTTGAATAATTGTATATAAAAATCACACTTAGTGAGCAGTTCATACAGTTTAACACTTTTTGACATCAACAAATCGCTCCGTTTGACACAACAATATAATATAACAATCACTTGTGCACTTCAGTCTCAGGCAAGAGGCCATGAAAAGAGCTTTAGGTTTGTGATTTAGTCATCACAAAATACACAAATCTAGAAAACATTTAGCTGAGTTTCAGAACAACGTAAAGCATGGCTCAGATTCCAACCTCTGAAAATGTCCACGTGTCTAATCAGAACAAACATAATCTGACTGATGTTTGGATAAGACTTTCGCAACCATTCGAATGACTCTGTAAACTAGACACAATTCAGATCTGTTGAATGGTTCAGATGGTGAATATAACAAGATTGCTGATGTTATTAGTAAATTATTGCAGTACATGTTTTTAATAGGTGTTTTTTTATTCATTATTATTATTATTTTTTGATCAAGGAACAGTTTTAGACTTTGACACATTACTGCTGGTTAACGAAACTCAACACACTGGCTTGTGTCATGAATGGAGCATCAGAGTGAATCGCACAAAACATGTGCAAGTAACATTTCATTCTTCCAAGAAAACCAAGCCTTAGGACTATAAGGTTTTATTCATTATTGATAATATTTTTATAAAAATAAGCACTGCCCAGTTAACTTATTTCTATTACAAATAATATTAATAATAAGACTATGATCTTATAAATGCTTTACTATTTAAACTATTTAATACCATTTATTTATTTATTTTTGCATTAATTTAATGAGAATTTAGGGGACGTGCTTAATTGTTGTAAATGTCAATAAAAACAGGTCCTAAAAACATTCTTGATTTTCTTAATGCAAAATATAATGTTTTATTAAAGAGTTAGTTTGCCCAAAAATGAAAATTCTGTCATTAATTACACAACCCTAATGTCATTCCATAAATGAAGATCTTTTTGATTAAATCTGAGAGCTTTCTGTCCCTCCATTGACAGCTACGCAACTACCACTTTGACACTTCAAAAAATTCATAAAGAGATGGTAAAACTAATCCATATGAATTGAGCGGTTTAGTCAAAGTTTTCTGAAGAGACTTGATCACTTTGCATGAGAACCAAAGAGGTTCATTCTTTTGTGAATTGAAATTCTGCGAAAACCAGTGAGGTTCATTCTTGTGTGTTTGAGCTTCTGCGAGATCCAATGAGATTCATTCGTTTGAGCTTCTGCGAGATCCAATGAGATTCGTTCCTGTGTGTTTGAGCTTCTGCGAGAATCAGTGAGGTTCATTCTTGTGTGTTTGAGCTTCTATAGAATCAGTGAGGTTCATTCTTGTGTGTTTGAGCTTCTGCGAGAATCAGTGAGGTTCATTCTTGTGTGTTTGAGCTTCTGCGAGATCCAATGAGATTCATTCTTGTGTGTTTGAGCTTCTGCGAGATCCAATGAGAATCATTCTTGTGTGTTTGAGCTTCTCGTAGAACCAATGAGATTCATTCTTGTGTGTTTGAGCTTCAAGTAGATCCAATGAGATTCATTCTTGTGTGTTTGAGCTTCTGAGATCCAATGAGATTCATTCTTGTGTGTTTGAGCTTCTGCAGAATCAGTGAGGTTCATTCTTGTGTGTTTGAGCTTCTAGATCCAATGAGATTCATTCTTGTGTGTTTGAGCTTCTGTAGATCCAATGAGAATCATTCTTGTGTGTTTGAGCTTCTGCGAGAACCAATGAGATTCATTCTTGTGTGTTTGAGCTTCGAGATCCAATGAGATTCATTCTTGTGTGTTTGAGCTTCTGAGATCCAATGAGATTCATTCTTGTGTGTTTGAGCTTCTAGATCCAATGAGATTCATTCTTGTGTGTTTGAGCTTCTGCGAGATCCAATGAGATTCATTCTTGTGTGTTTGAGCTTCTGCGAGATCCAATGAGATTCATTCTTGTGTGTTTGAGCTTCTAAATCCAATGAGATTCATTCTTGTGTGTTTGAGCTTCGAGATCCAATGAGATTCATTCTTGTGTGTTTGAGCTTCTGCGAGATCCAATGTGATTCATTCTTGTGTGTTTGAGCTTCTAGATCCAATGAGATTCATTCTTGTGTGTTTGAGCTTCAAGTAGATCCAATGAGATTCATTCTTGTGTGTTTGAGCTTCTAAATCCAATGAGATTCATTCTTGTGTGTTTGAGCTTCAAGTAGATCCAATGAGAATCATTCTTGTGTGTTTGAGCTTCTGAGAACCAATGAGATTCATTCTTGTGTGTTTGAGCTTCTAGATCCAATGAGGTTCATTCTTGTGTGTTTGAGCTTCTAGAACCAATGAGATTCATTCTTGTGTTTGAGCTTCAAGAGATCCAATGAGATTCATTCTTGTGTGTTTGAGCTTCTGCAGATCCAATGAGATTCATTCTTGTGTGTTTGAGCTTCAAGAAATCCAATAAGATTCATTCTTGTGTGTTTGAGCTTCTGAGATCCAATGAGATTCATTCTTGTGTGTTTGAGCTTCTGTAGATCCAATGAGATTCATTCTTGTGTGTTTGAGCTTCAGAAATCCAATAAGAGATTCATTCTTGTGTGTTTGAGCTTCATAAATCCAATGAGATTCATTCTTGTGTGTTTGAGCTTCGAGATCCAATGAGAATCATTCTTGTGTGTTTGAGCTTCAAGTAGAACCAATGAGATTCATTCTTGTGTGTTTGAGCTTCGAGATCCAATGAGGTTCATTCTTGTGTGTTTGAGCTTCGAGAACCAATGAGATTCATTCTTGTGTTTGAGCTTCAAGTAGATCCAATGAGATTCATTCTTGTGTGTCCAATGAGATTCATTCTTGTGTGTTTGAGCTTCTGAGATCCAATGAGATTCATTCTTGTGTGTTTGAGCTTCAGATCCAATGAGATTCATTCTTGTGTGTTTGAGTTTCGAGAACCAATGAGATTCATTCTTGTGTGTTTGAGCTTCGAGATCCAATGAGATTCATTCTTGTGTGTTTGAGCTTCTAGATCCAATGAGATTCATTCTTGTGTGTTTGAGCTTCTGCGAGATCCAATGAGATTCATTCTTGTGTGTTTGAGCTTCTGCGAGATCCAATGAGATTCATTCTTGTGTGTTTGAGCTTCTGCGAGAACCAATGAGGTTCTTTCTCACACTTCAAGCAGTAACAGTTGATGTTTTGTTTATATTCGCTGATCAATGTGAATAAAAGCCTAAATTCTGTTCATCATATAAAGTGATCGGGTGTCTTCAGAATTGTTTTATTAAACTGCTTGATACATATGGATTAGTTGTATGATCTCTTGATTCATTTTTTTAAGGATCAAAGTGGTAGTTGTGTAGTTGTCTATGGAGGGACAGAAATCTCTCAGATTGTATTTAAAATATCTTCATTTGTGTTTCAAAGATGAACATAAGTCTTATTTGGAATGGCATGATTGATGACCATTTATACATTTTTGAGTGAACTAACTAAAAATGTGTGAAATAGGACGTAAACATGTTCCTGGTAGGTTTTGTGAGATTCACTCAAGAACACATTACATCAGCTTTGCATGGTGACAGTTAAATACACTAGATGATCACCAGACCAGATCATTCGGCCACACAAGGCTCTCAGTAGCATCACAATATACATCTCAAATGAACAGCCTCACTCGTATGACAGTTTCTATAAATATGGCCCAATAAACAGCAAGCACAGATATCACTGACCCAGCTTCACAACAGTCTCACAGAAACAGTAAATCCATGTCAAAACACATACTTAAGATAGAAATCACTTCATTTTTTTTCTTTCAAATAACAACATGTCAGTGCATTCAAAGTATCTTAGAAAATGTCTGGTTTGACATTATATGGTGGTTAAAATGGAACATCTTAAATGAAGGCCAGCTTAATACCACTTAAAATACAGGACCGTATTGCCAAGCACACACTTGAATGGATCGTTGATGTGAGTAGCTGAACAAAATGTATACAAGATTGCACTTTAAAAAGTTCTCAAGTGTACTTTAGGACATTTCAAACATTTAAAGGTTTTTCAGTATATTTCACACTTATTTTAATACACATCTGTATTCAGATATAGCAGTTATATTTTGCAAATTTGTGCTATTTTAGATTCTTTCTGCAGCGAACAGTTTTATAATGTCTATTTTGCTCTACCTTCTAGGTTTATGTCCCAATTAAAGGGACCAGTTTATAGTGTGTAATACAGTACATGTACATAATGATAAACAGCATTCTTTGTAGGTTTAAGTTATATAATATAGTTAAATAACCCAAATTTTTGCATATTTTCTGTAAGATCGATGGCAAGAGCTCTGTAAACCAGAGTGAAACACTAGTTTCTTTTGAACAAAACTACGTGTTAATCTAAACTACTCTACTCAAATTGGTCCTGACCTATTAAACTCAACTACTCATCTACTAAAGCTACAGTAGAAGACACAAAACTAAAGCAAAACGAGTCTAAACCTGTAAAAACAGCCAAGACCTGTGCTTTGATTACAGTCTGTGCTATTAAATATTGTCAGTTGATTAAATGTTGTAAACCACAGTAATAATTCAACATATCTGTACTTTTAAAAGAAACATTTACATAGTCTTTAAACTGATTTAGCCATATATATTCTTTGTATAATCCTAAATATGACTTTTTATATATATATATATTTATCTGTATATTCTTATTAATATCTCTCATATTTGTTATATATTCACTTGAGACTCTTTTTAAAAGACATCTCTGACTCCAACACCTATGCTTTTAGAGTACAGTGTCTATAATCTTTATTTCTTTTTTACTTTTTTGTTTTGACTCATTGGGAATGAAATGTCTACGAGTACCCGTCTCCTCTATACGTCTGCTCGGCGTCATCCTGGATGTATTCCTCAGTTTTCTCCCAGCCTTTCGCCCATCCCCCATTCAGCTGTGTTGTGGCCCCGTATGTTTTGGCGGGGCCCCCGAGACCGGCCTGGCCTCCGAAAGGAGCACTGCTCAGCGTGATGTCACCGGTCTCCTCTGCCAACTCGTCTTCATCGATGAAGCCACACTTCTCCTCGCTGGTCTCCTCGGGATCTGCCCATGGCTGCTTCTCACCGGACGCAAAAATCCCGTAGAACACCACACCACCGTAATGCACCAGTGAGGCGATCAGGAACACGTTCTGCCATTCTTCACGAGTCTGGTGGACAAACAAGAGAACATTTAGGGCCAGATTTACTAACAGCTTGCTCCAGCGCAAACCCTCTTTTGGTGTTAAAAAACTACTGTCAGGATTTCACGCAGTGAAATATTAGCGATGGAAAGGTGTGGACAGGGTTATTTTTGTGGCTGACAATATTGCATATGCATTTGTAGGATCCCTTTTAGAAAAAATTATTTAGGGGATTATTGTTTTGAATTATTGTTTTCGTGTGTCTCTTTAAATGCAAATGAGCTGTTTTCAGAAGTGGGTGGAGCCTTTCCAGCTCATGTTTACTATAGCAACAACAGAACTGGAGAACCTCGCACAGCGAGTAGAATTCTCAAAGATGGATCAAAACCAACTGTTTGTCCAGCTTCATATTCAGAACATGTAAGTTACCGCACATTGGGCCCTTTCATATATACCCAGCGCAATGTGACGCCAAAGTGTTTTTTGCTAGTTTCAGCCCGACGCAGTTCTTATTTTCACATCCAGCATCACATTATTTAAATAGAAAATGCACTCGCGCCATCTGTTCACCCATGGGTGAGCTAGTCTGAAAACCAGGTGTGTTCAGGAGTATTTGTGTGTTGCTATTTTGAGGAACTGGAAATGACTGCGCCATTGACCAACACAAACCTGCTCTAAAGTCAATAGTGCTGTATTTTGAGCCTATAGGCGGTGCACAACATATGTATACTCTGCTTATTACACACACACAGGGACACACAGCAGCACACACACATTTAAATATTACAAATAAAAGGATTCCTCTCTGGAGAAGCGTTCAGTCTTTCCGCTCACATGTAAACAGCGACTCCGCCATGGTGCGAGCGCAACCGGCTCTTAAAGGGAATGGGAGATGAGACTCTGATTGGTTTATTGCACATTACGCCCAAAACACACCCATGACTCATTAAGAGACGAGGTACAACCCTTTTGGACCATGCGCTTGGTGTGCAGACGTTTTTCTTCATCGTTAAACAAGCAAAAGTGGATTCTGACACACCCTAAGTGCACCTGCGCTGTGAGCTTCAGACCATGTGATCAGATCGTTAAAATAAGGTCCATTATAATTTGTTATAATGGCTAATATGGCTAAAGTTACCATTGTCTCTGAATGTATTCACAGTGATCAGAGCTGTCAATAGTTTTATTTTTATTAAGTAATTAAGGTGCGCTTCTGAATTACAGAGGTGGTGAGCATTTTCGGGTTAAAAATATCTCTGTGAATACAGTAAGAGACAATGTAGCTTTAGCCACATTAGCACATTCAGAAAGGCGATTTGCAAACACACACATTATAAAGTACTTGCGTGTTCTGGATATGAAGTTGGATCATAAAGAGAGATTTGATCCATCTTTGAGAAGCAACTTTGGTGCAAATCCTGCATTTACCGACCCTTGTTTCCAAAGCAGCCCAGTGTACACTGATTCACACAAACACGTTTAGCTCATTTCTTGGTTGCATTCCCTTCACAAATGACATGAATCCACTGCATCCTCAGTAGCTCAGATGCCGTGAGTTTATTATTACAGCCAAAAACAGAACAGAAGACACATTTGACTAGCTGCTCTAGTGAGGGTATAAATCTATGCTAATCTATGCTAGTAGGGCAAACACAACAAAAAAACGGAATAAATTAATAAAGAAAATTAGGATAATTTCAGTATTTCTCACCTTATTTTTGGTCATAGCTCCAACAATGAGAGGGCAGACCATTCCAGAAAGTGTGCCCACTCCGTTAGAAATACCCATCAGTATGCTGGCATACCTTGGCGCAATGTCCAAGTGGTTGACATTAAAACCTGAAAGGCATTCAAAAATATTGGGAGACATTTATATTATGTATTTTTAATGCATGTGAATCAAAATGGGATTTCAAAACTTGCACTGAAGTCTATAATGTGTCAGTGTGTGGCAGCAGAGTTGTAAAGAGTCTCACCTGATATAGCAAATCCGCTAAAACCGACAGCTAGCACCAGAAATGAGATGGCCACACCTTTACTGTGAGAGAAACCGACCACTAACAGCAGCGTGGCCTCCATTCCAAACCCTACAGTCAAATGGGTGGGTCAAAGGTCATGCCAACGAATATTTTCAATTAATTTCATAAAAAGATACAAATGATGTAATCAAATACGGTCACTCTCACCTCCGCAATTCATGATCTTCCTGACGGTGGTGGTGGTTAAGATGTTTTTGCTGCGCAGGAAGTCAGCCAGTTGACCGCCAATTGGCACTATGATTGTCATAACCAGGTGGGGTAGAGCAGAGAGCATCCCGACCTGACAACAGAAACCATCATTGCTCGGGACGTCACGTCACAAGGACAGTTCATCAAAATTATGAAAACTAAAAAAAATGCATTTACAAAATATACTCATCCTCATGTCATTCCAAACCCATGTGACGTACTTTAATCCATTAAACATAAATTCTGAAGAATTCCTGAGCCACATTTTTCAACACATTGGTGATTTTTTTATGGACCCTCCGCTAAACCTTTAAAATTTGTTTGCACTTCTCTTGTGAAAAAGAAGTGCCTTTAATTGTATTAAATATGCACTCATAGCTTACTTTAAAATACAAAAAATCTTAAAATACAAAAATTATTATTCACTAATATATTTATATACTATATATTTCATATACTGTATATTTAAAAAAAAACTTAAGTGTACACTTTCATGACTATGTTTCTTAACACACTTAAGTACACTTTGTAATAATGCCATTTTAAATAATTATGTTTTAATAATCTTTTGTCATATTTTAAAGAAGTACACTTATTTTGATGTGTCGGATAACATCTGTTAGCTGCAGTGTACTATTTGATTTAGATTGAATTAGATGAAGTTAATAGATTAGGTTAATATATGTACTAAATTGCAACTTCATCTTTGCAAATGAGTAATTACAAATAGATTTAAATACATGACACATATATACATTCCATTAAAGTGTATGTTTTAGCATAACCAGTACGTTCTGCAGTAAACTTTAACCAAATTTCAAAGACAATATAAGTCATTTTTAAAAGTATGCTAAAATGGTTGCAGGTATTAAAAGTGCATGTCTCATGGCCAGTTGTAGCACGCTTAAGACATTTTAAAGCTTATTTGCAGTATTCCTCACACAAATTCACTGTATATCTTATAATGTAGTGTAGAACTTGAGATACTTTTGGTGCATAACAACAGCTCAGATATTATGCTTATGTCCTCCTAGTTTTCCACAGAAGAACAAAAGTCATATGGGTTTAGAGTTCTGACATTTGGGGTGGTGTGGGGGGGTGTACTACATCACTGGTAGTGAACAATGTCTGGCTGAAATAACCAAATGTGTGGCTCAAAAATATAACTAAAATCGAAATCCTCAACAACCCCTGACTGATAAAACCCCAAAACAACTTGTGAGTCCAATCTCCCATAATGCAGATATGAGGCCGTTTGACCAGCAGAATCAAAGCAGCGCTTCAATTACACATGTCAGGCTTGCAGGATTTATATCACTCTCTCAGCTCAGGAGCCGAAGATCAATAACAATGTCAGGTTTCATTTATCTACGCCATGAACACACATTTCTGAATGCCCAACATCTCAAATACAATCCAATACGGCGACTCCGTAAATGAGGGGTCAACCACAACAGATAGCAATGATTCAAACTGAGGCCTGACCAGAAAGATTGCATATGAGACCAATTCATACAGCAAATACACAAGCTCATGTGTGTAAGCCTTACGAGCTGTCAAATACTGAGACTTGATTAATGCAAAAACATTTTCCCTCTAAATTCTCTCACCTTACTGATTTCAAAGCCAAACACTTCCTCAAAGTACGCGGGTTGACTGATGAGCAGCAGGTAGAAGGTCCAGCTCCGGCAGAAGTTGGCCACAATGATTGCATAGACCGGCATGGAGGTGAAGAACTTCCTCCATGGCGTCTTGAATTTCTGTAGGAAAAAGAAACATGTGAATAAATCTATAGACCTGCAGCATGAAAAGAGTTTGACAAGCGTGATTATGTAACTCCACCTGCCTCTCTGGACATTCAGAAGTTGCATGAATTCTGATGACGTAAAATATTTTGAAGAAATAAATAAATTAACTAGAAGTCTAAAATGAGAAGTTTTAAAGAGAAATGTGGGAGGAGCTTGAGTTTGTTGTTTGAACCATGAGAGGCGTCGACTCTCACCTGAGCTTACGCTACTCCTAAGCCCCATTTCCACCGGAATGACCCGGAACAATTTGTCCCAGGAACGTTTTTCCCTGGAACTCTTTTTCCAAAAGACCTGCATCTGTCTGCGTTTCCATCAAGGTCTAAAGTACCGTGGAGATTAGTCCGGTGACTTTCCAGGTCCCACTGGATTTCGTCCTCCACGTATAAGCTTAATAAAGCTTTAACCACGTCGTCCGTTCATTGTTGATTCGAATAGCAAACAACTCTTACTGCATGCACCGCATCTGACTTTTAGGTTGAATTTAAATGCTGCGTGAGCCAACCAGCATGTTCAGCGCCCAAGTCCCACCAGTGAAAGTTCCTGAGTTTGAAAGAGTACGACCTTGCAAGCAGGGCCGTTTTTTTATTTTTACCCTGAACTTTATTTAGACCCCCGGTTACCCCGAGTACCACCCCAAAGGGAAACTCCTGCGATGGAAACTTGGCTATACATCAGCTGTGTCTAAAGTTGGTCCTGGAGGGCCACTGTCCTGCAGAGTTTAGCTGCAACTTGCCTCAACACACCTGTCTGGAAGTTTCCAGTATGCCTAGTAAGACCTTGATTAACTGATTCAGGTGTGTTTAATTGGGGTTGGAGCTAAACTCTGCAGGACAGTGGCCCTCCAGGAGCAGGATTGGACACCCCTGCTATACATCCTACGTCATATGTCGGGTCAGAGGTCACTCTTCTGGCGGAACTAGTCTCGCATACAGACGTTACTGGAAGCCAGTGATTATAATTAATCAAAAATGCATGGCTTCATTTAAGAAGGCCTTTATTAAAAGTGTAGTATGTAACATTGACTAGTGGCTAGTGGCTGAAATAGGTACTGCAGTCCAAATTCAAAATATTGGAGAGAGTAATTTGCCCCGCCTCCTCCTCCTCGGCTCGGCGCTCATGCGGGTTGCCAGATTGAGGACACCCAACAGGAGCGAGTGTAATTGACAATGGAAGCCTTACATACTATAAGCTGATGAGTTAATTTAGCCGTGTTTTAATATGCTCTCATTCATTGAGTTTTTTAGATGGCTTTTTAGGTTGCGTAGAATCGGCAACCTCTGACCCAGTACATTTGCTGGCTTCCTTACAATATGCTGTGTTTTCTGCCAACTGGCAACCTGTGGTGTCGAAATACTGTTGGGTAAATTGGCAGTGGGCGGGATCACACATCATAGAGACCAAAAACAGACATTACGACACGGAACTAACTATTTCAAAGGAAATTTTTTTTCAGAGAAACGAGTAGATGACCTTATGTTTCCTTAATATCTGCAAACATATTATGTTATTTTTATGCTTTAGTACATTCAGAAAATTACAAACAGCACCTTAAACACCCTGGCATCATATAGATTACATTTATGATGGCTTTTTGGGCTTCAAAATCTAAGGTACCATTCACTGCCATTATAAAGCTTGGAAGAGCCAGGATACAATTGGGTTGTTTTAACCCAGCGATTAGGTCGTTTTAAGCAAACATTTAACCCAACGCTGGGTTAATACAACCCAATTGTTGGGTTTGTCCATATTCAACCCAACTTGGGTTGTTTTTAACCCAGCATTTTTTAGAGTGAATTTTTTAATATAACTGATTGTGTTTGGCAGAAAGAAGAAAGTCATATACACATAGGATGGCTTGAGGCTGAGTAAATTATGGAATTTTTTTCACTTTGCGGTAAACTAACCCTTTAAGGGGGAAGCAAAGTTTTGAAAACAGGTTTCAAAGTGCCAGTTTTTGAAAATGATACCTTTATCGTCTCCGTGTAAACTACAAAAATGTGAATTTGTAAAAACGGTGATGTATTATATAGTGCTTCTTTACAAAGTGACATCGCCATCTACTGGCCTGGCAGCAGAATACAGCTCAATCGATTTCACTGATATACCCAACTTTGATATCATTGGATCTTCAGATTTCTCCGGTGGAAACCACACAAGCAAACGTACCTCATTCGCCCCCAGTAGATTGGCACTTTCTCCAATACTCTCCTCTATGTAAGTCCTCTCTTCATCTGTGATGGTAGGATGATCTGCTGGGCTCTCGTATGAAACCAGAATCCAAAACATGTACCAGACAATCCCAAAACACCCTGAAGCCCAATGGAGAGACAATAATGGAGAACAGGAATACACACAAAAATGAACCTTATATTAAGATTATAAACCTACCATATATATAGAAGACAGAAGACCAGCCTGAGTACTGCACTAATATACCAGCCAATGGCATGGCGATCACAGCCCCCGCGTATGAACCTGAAACACAGTGTTTGTAAAGGTTTTATTTTGGGTATTCTGTGTTATGTGGGCTTTTAAAGAGGCAAATTGTATTTACCACAAAAAGAGGTGGTTGCTAGGCGACTTCTCTCAAGGGGTGGAGCCCACTTGCTCCAAATTCCATGGCATGCTGGGTAGGTCACGCCCTGGACACACAGAATATATTCTAATAGTGTTATATATGTATACATAAATAGATACCTATATATGAATACATACATACATAAGTTGAAGATTGTGAATATATTTTCATTACATAATGTAGACATTAGGGGTGTGAATCATCACTGGTCTCAAGACTCAATTCAATGGTTCGATTCGATATCACGATCATGGCGCAGGTGCACTTAGGGCGTATCTGAATCCTTTTGCTAGTTTAACGACAGAAAAATGTTAGGCGCGCTAGGTGCATGGTCCAAAAGGGTTGTACCTCGTCTCTTAATGCGTCATGGGCGTGTTTTGGGCGTTATGTGCAATAAACCAATCAGAGTCTAATCTCCCATTCCCTTTAAAAGCCAGTTGTGCTCGCACCATGGCGGATTCGCTATTTACATGTGAGTGGAAAGACTGAATGCTTCTCCAGAGAGGAAACAGATCTGCTCGTCCAATGACGCCTGCTTTCTCGTCATTACTGCAAATAGGTAATTCTGATACATGCAATTTGGCCATTTCCAATTATTGGATTACTTGCCCCCCTCAATGCCTATGGTGATTACGACCCTGGTGTAAAGATCATGAAAGCATGGATCCGTCCTGCCTTATCAACGACTCAGGCTGCTGGCGGTGTAATGGTGTGCAACATATTTTCATGCCACACTTTGGGACCCTTTGTACCAACTGAGCATCATTTAAATGCCAAAGCCGACCTGAGTATTGTTGCTGATCATGTCCATCCCTTTATGACCACAGTGTACTCATCTTCTGATGGATACTTCCAGCAGGATAACATGCCGTCACAAAACTCAAATCCTCTCAAACATGTCCTCCACAGTCACCAGATCTCAATCCAATAGAGCAGCTTTGGGATGTGCTGGATTCACATCATGGATGAGCAGCTGACACATCCGCAGTGATGAGATGATGACAATACAGACCAAAATCTCTGAGGAATGTTACAGCACATTGTTGAATCTGTGTCATGAAGAATTAAGGTACTACACTTTAAAAAAGGGCTGTTTAAACTTAAAAAAATAAGTGTTTGTGCTGTCTTAAAATTGTATGTTTAGGCAACTCAAATATCCAAGTTGTTGACTAAACATAACATTTTAAGGCAGCACGGACATGCACTTTTTAAAATTTAAACAACCAATGTTTTTTTTTTACAGTGTAGCAAGGTGGACCTAATAAGTAATTTACATTATGTAACAAAAAATCTTTAAAATCTTTCTCTAGAACAAAAGTTCTCAAAAAAGTACCTCTTACGAGGGGTCATAAAAACAGAGACAAAACTAACCCTTAACAACAGTAACGCATACAATCGCAGTTCAAATAAGGATTAATGATCCATGTAGACTCACGCAAACGCAAGCAGATCCGATCTGCTTCAGCACAAACACACTAATGCCGCCCATTAAATCTTCATTAGTGGCTAATTGTCACAGAATCAGTCACTGATAGACATAAATTGCTGCAGCCAGCGAAAGAGAGCACATCCACAGAACTAATGTCAATACACACAACACAAGCTAGTGTGGCTACAATTACCTCAAATGGGCTTTAATCCATGTACAGTCAACACTCAGCATATACTGAACAATAGCAGATGACCGGCACACACACAAAGCCAGCGGGCAGCTGCTAATACTCTTTCAGTGTTCATCTTTTGAGTTCTGTTTGAGTAAGAGATGACGTCATAAGTCAGTATACTCTCCTTTTCAAGCGTTTCGTTTTTCATAATATGTTTATTCTCTTCTAATCTGTCACGCCTGTGCTTTCAGTGTGTCTGCTGCTGATGCCACTCTTACTAACGTAAAGGTAAAGGCTCCAAAACTTTTTTTTTCTCATAGAAGAACTTGCTTTTCTAGTTCCTCAAAGAACTTTCAGTTAACAGTTCCTAAAAATTTAGAACATTCTAAAGAACATTTTGTGCAACGGAAAGATTCCATGGATGTCAGAAGTTCTGCATGAAAAAATGTTGGTAATCAAATAGTTGACGGACATTGACTTCTATATAGGGAAAAAAATAAAAATAAAATACTATGGAAGTCAATGGCTGCTCAAAATATCTTCTTTTGTGTTCAACAGAAGAAAGAAACTCATACGGTTTAGAACAATAAGGGTGAGAAAATGACGACAGATGACCTTTTTTGAGCCTGACCTTTACAGTTTTATTTATTTGTTTCATCATTTTTGAAAATCTGTTTTTGTCCATGTAGTTAAAGTCAAAGGGGTCCAAAATAATTCTTAAATGTAATGTGTACAGTGGCAAGAAAAAGTGTGAACCATTTGCAGAATCTGTGAAAATGTGAATAATTTTAGCAAAATGAAAGTGATTATACAGAATGCGTTATTTTTTATTTATCACTGTCCTGAATAAGATATTTTACATAAAACATGTTTACATATAGTCCACAAGACAAAATAATTGCTGAATTTATCCAAATGACCCCATTCAAAAGTTTATAAACCCTTGATTCTCAGTACGGTGTGTCGTTCCCTGGTGATCCACGGCTGTGTGTGTGTGTGTGTGTGTTTTGTGATGATTGTTCATGAGTCCCTTGTTTGTTCTGAGCAGTTAAACGGACCAATGTTCTTCATAAAAATCCTCCAGGTCCTGCACATTCTTCAGTTTTCCAGCATGTTTTGCATATTTGAACCCTCTCCAGCAGGACTGTAAGAATCTGAGATCCATCTTTTCACACTGAGGACGAGTGAGGGACTGAAACACACATTCACTGATATTCCAGAAGGAAACACAATGCATTAAGAGCCGGGGGTGAAAACTTTTGAATAGGATAATGTCCAAATTTTTTTTTTTTTTTTTTTTTTTTTTTTTTTTAGTACTGCCCTTCAGAAGCAACAGAAGATACTTACTTGTTTCCCGGAAGACAAATTAAGTAAAATTTACCTTGATCTTCAAATTCAAAAAGTTTTCTTCAAAAATGTTTCCTTCTGGAGCATCAGTGAATGTTTGAACCTTTGTTAATAGCTGTGTTTGAGTCTCTCACTCGTCCTCTGTCAAAATCATACAGTCACCGCTGGAGAGGGTTCAAATATGCAAAAGATGCTGGAAAACTGAAGAATGTGCAGGACCTGGAGGATTTTTATGAAGAACATTGGTCCGTTTAACTGCTCAGAACAAACAAGGGACTCATGAACAATCATCACAAAACACACACACACACACACACACACACACAGACGTGGATCACCAGGGAACGACACAACGTACTGAGAATCAGTGGTTCATAAACTTTTGAATGGGTTTTTTTGGATAAATTCAGCAATTTTTGGACTATATATCAAAAAATGTATGTAAAATATCTTATTCAGGACAGTGATAAATAAAAAATAACATGCATTTTGTATGATCTCTTTTATTTCACTCTTTTATATTTTCATAGATTCTGCAAGGGGTTCACATTCTTTTTCTTGCCACTGTACATATATATATATATATACAGTCAAATCAACATCAGCATTTTCTTACATTCTCACAGTTTATTATAGTGATGCCTAGGGTACCTTCATTGTGACGTGGAAGGCACTTGACCATGCTTCAGATTTTACCCGCCAGTGAAACATTTTATCTGCTGTCTGAATCATTTTGGGTTTGACTGTATATTAGTTTATGATACCTATAGGGTTAACAAATGGAACCTTATTGTAAAGCATTACCAATATAAGATCACACAGAAAAGGAGAGTAAGTGATTTGAATCATGTTGACTGCCGATTTCATGTTTATTTAATGTGAATTTAATCGTACTTTTCTTATTTATTTTTTGTGCCTTTTAACATTGGTCTGTGTGTAAGACATGTCCCATTGACTTCCACACTGCAAAAATGCCTTTCTTACTTATTATTTTTTACTTGTTTCCAGTCCAAATATTTAAAAAAAATCTTAAATCAAGATGATTTTACTAGATTAGTAAAAAACAAGACAGAAAACAAGACATAATATCTTACTACTTTAGTAAATGCATCGTGATTTAAGCATTTTTTGATATTTGGACTGGAAACAAGACAAAAAATACTAAGTAAGAAAAGCATGTTTGCAGTACATAGCGGTAAATAAGGTTTTTGTTTGTTTTGAACTGAGAGATGAGTAAAAATGATTGTCTTTGCTGTTACTCGACCCATGATATTCAAACATCTGGTTGCTCTAGGGGGGCTGAACCTGTAATGTTTAGTGTAAATGCTCAGGATGAAACATGTTAAATGATGAATCAGTGATTTAATAAGAATTGTATGGATTAATAGAGAAAGAGTCTTACTTCCACAAGGCCCTGCAGTATCCTCACAAACATGACGCAGCCGTAGTGCACACGTGCAGCAGAGGGGATGAACATATTGAGTGTAGACGTCAGCAGGATAGCAGCACCAAACACCCTGGAGATCAACGTGTGCAGAACAAGCTTTTGAGAATACTTTCTAATGCTTTGAAATCATCATGCAGCCTTCCACTGACTGATGGTAAATGTGTAGATCTCAGGAACTGAGCAGGAGATAAACGGCCGGACCCGGAGGCATCCGTGTCTAGTAGAGAAATCATTCTAAGATGCTCAAAGGCAGGAAAACACATGATTTATTAATCGTGTGTGGAATCTAATTTACATCGAGATATAAAGGACAATTCCATCGGAAAACGACATTTAACAGATGCTCAGGCAGACTTCTTCCTTTATACAGGCCACATCTCTAATGGCCGTTTTGCACATCATTTACAACATTAAAAAAACGTAATTTACATCATTTGTTTTTATGGAATATTATTTGACAAAAGATTCATTTATATTTTAATTAAGTGCAAAACCTATGTATACATATACGTATTTGCACACATAACCCATAAATACACAGACACACACACAATTATGAATTATTGAATAATGCACACCCGCTCCGCGTCGTGACCGCATCAGCACCTCAGGTGTGCATTATTTCTCCTGCTCAGCCTAATTAACCAGTCGCTGTGATGTCTGTCATTAATGTTCATCACAGAACAAAGCGAACAGAGAAAATGATAGCTTTAATGAGGATTAATCTATATTTCATTTATTATTTATGCAGTGCGGAATGTACATTTCTGAATATTGATTATATATGAAGTCCACAGGTGAATATGACATTTATAATAATGGGTTTATGTGAAGAATTTTTTAAGTTCACTTGAATTAAAAGTTGTTCTTTTTTCAAGCCTAATTAGGGGTTGAAGAGGGTAGCGCTGAAGGATCAGCATTCTCCTCTAAAACTGATCGGGCAGACCAAACCGTTAAAGTCATAGAGACTTGAAACTTTGAGGGCTGGTAGTACTCACACTGACTACAACGTCACTGAGGTGCACCCGATCGGCCTGACGGGGGCGCTACAGTGGTCAAAAGTACAAAATGGATTTTTTGAAAAACCTACTTTCACGAACTAGTCCTAGGTTTTTGTCCCGTTCGGAACCAAACCAGTGCAGCAAGATTCTCTGGAGTCTGATTGCCTATAGCTATCAAAAAAAGTTGAAATTTCGGTTCACGTTCCCTAAGGGCCCCCAAAATGTTGGAAGCAGGAGGAGCCACTTTTACTAAATTGGCTATAACTCGCAAACGGAATGAGATTTCTTCACCAAACTCAGCACGCCTGTGTAAGAGCTCATTCTGTGGTCAGGGATATAAGGATCTAACTATATCCATGAAAATGGCCATAACCACCAAACCGTTAGTTCAGTTGACTTGAAAATTGGCATATAGTGTCTTTGTACAAGGTGCCATGTCTGTCTATGAGGACATTGGCGTATCTAAAAAAACATGGCCGCCATTGGCCAATGAAATTTGAGAATCTATTAGACAAGGGCTGAATCCGAAATCACCCCCTAAACCCTCAATCACAATTCCCTATGTTAGTCTACAGTTCACTTGAAGGAGTGAATGAAAACGAGTGCGTGAATTCGGACAGCCGTTGTGTGTACATCAGCTGTACACTCGTTGTCGCGGTGCATTGTGGGATTGAATGAGTGCACTCGAACATGTCCACTATGGTTTCGGACACCACTACTAATTGCTGTCCCCTCAAATAATGCCCTATTTGAGGGTATAGGGGGCGATTTCGGATTCGGCCAAGGTTAATAGAGGTTGATGGAAATGAAATTCGGTATGGATCATCGGCACGGTGCCCTGAAATAGCCTAAGAAGTTTCAGACCAGGAATCATCAGCTTTTCACAGGAGTCACCTCTTTAGACTCCTGAATCCTTGCCGAGTCCAACGACACCAAACATGTCAGGTTTCGCCTTATGGTTTGTGCAACGCTGCGATTTAGCGCTTTAAAAACTATTGTGTATATCTTCAAACCGTTAGTCCGATCTAGATGAAACCATCACAGGAAATTCGAAAGCATAGGTCGATAGCAAAACAATAATAAAGTCAAAATTTTGATAGGAAGTGGCAAAAAAATCCAATCAATGACTCCCATGTGTCATTTTTATGCTCTCATAAATATAAGTGTCTATAATTTCAAAACAAAATTTGATATTTACACCAAATTCGACACATTAATATGTATGAACACACTCTGCTGACACCTAAAAAGAGTGGAGATCGGCCAAGAAATGGTGCTATAACTGTCAAAAAAACTTTAAAAAACATATTTTTTCCTTAGTAAATGCCTTTATTGGCTGTAAATGGTCTTGCAAAATTAAACATAATACCTTTTTATTATTATTTGTATTGTGTATATTTAATGTTGAAATTGATACAGCCTATATGTGACCCTGGAGCACAAAACCAGTCTCACGGGTATATTTGTGGCAATAGTCAACAATACATTGTATGGCTCAAAATTATCCATTTTCTTTTATGAATATCATTAAGATATTAAGATCATGTTCCATGAAGATATTTGGTAAATTTCCTTCTGTAAATATATCAAACATGTATTATTATTATTATTAGTAATATGCATAGCTAAGGACTTCATTTGGACAGCTTTAAAGGAGATTTTCTCAATATTTAGATTTTTTTTTGCAACCTCAGATTCCAGATTTTCAAATTGTATCTCGGCCAAATATTGTCCTGTCCTAACAAACCAAACATCAATGGAAAGCTTATACATTCGACTGATGTACATCTCAATAAATAAAATACATTTAAAAAATCGACCCTTATGACTGATTTTGTGGTCCAGGGTCACATATTTCAATTATAATGTTGAATGTCTATCATTAATGTATAAAAAATAATAATAATCTGTTCATACATTTAAGTAGTTTCTACATTAATTTGGAGAGTAACTGCGGAATTATTACAATATAAAAATATTTTAAAAATGTGATTAATTAGTCTTTTTTAATCCATTAACATTAATATCATAAATACTCTAATATAAATATTACTCTGTACATGTAGCCTATCTAAACAGTAAACTATGAGTGTATTTCAGTCAAAGGGAGTTTTGAATCTCAGTGAACAGGAGACACGTGACCCTGTCTGCTGGTTAATGAGGTCTCCAGAGGAAAGCATGTCTGCGCTTCTGCATTCAGGGCTCATGGCAACCAAATAAAGCACAGAAAGGGAAGGACACAGTCGCCTTATACAAACACCTACAGTATGTCAGTATATCTCTTTTGTTGGCTATGTGTAAATATATACATTCATATTGGTAAAATAGGCTTACAAATTAAAAGCAGCTTCTAATATCTGGAAAAATGCGTGTGCTGAATTACCTGTTGGCAGCCAGTCGTGAGGATATATATCCTCCTGGGATCTGTGTCACGATATAGCCCCAGAAAAACGAGCCGTGGATCATTCCCACCGTCTCCGGGTCCCAGTTAAACTTCGCTTTCTTAGGAAAAATTGATATATAGGCTACTATAAGTTAATCATTTTATAAACATATGAAACACTGTCGAAAGCTTTGAAGGAAACATTTCCCTCAGTTTTTGGAGGAATTGTGTGAGGAGTGACAGGCACCTGGGGGCGGAGCACTGGCTCCGAGGGGTCCTCTGGCCCTCATCCTCACCTCTTTGATGATGATCTTGCCGTCCCTGTGAATGGTGCTGTTGTTGACCATGCCGACGATCGCGACCCCGAGGTTACAGCGGATCCCGAACGAGATGCAGAAGCCGAGGCCGCTCATGATGGCGATGATGTAGCGGCGCGGGAGCCCGAAGCACGTGCAGTCGCACAGGGGAGCCTTCTTCTCCCTCATCTGCGCGGGACGCCCATCTTCCGTCAGCTCGATAACCTCACCCGTTTTCTGCTTCTTCTCCATCACCCTGTCAACATACAGCAGGGCTCTTTTTATATTAAATAGTTATATCTCTATAGTTTTATTCTTGTTTTTTTTTCTTTCTGGAGTGGCAGTTTATGAAAACAAAGCGAGGGAAAATAACTGTTAGGATATACAACAACATTCGAATATTCGATCACCACTAAATCCTCCCTGAACACTAAAGTTCGAAACCCGAATCGATTCCCGGGGAAAAGAACGTTAGCCGGACGTTATTTTAAAATACTACACCATTTTTTATTAAATGAATTGTATTCCTCCAGTTTGTGGATATGATGTTAGAATTTTTCTTTATTTTATTTCATGTTATTTAATAATTCAATCCATCAAGCATTCAGCAGGAAATACACAGTTCTATTGTTAGGTATATCTCTGTCTGATCCCGACTTGGCAAACTGAGTTATTTGCACCGCATTGCAGCATCTTTATCTCTTACATCCGTATCGAAATATAGCCTACAAATAACCTACATAAATGTGACGTGACCATATTTAAAAATAATAATAATAATAATCCGTGGACACATTTTTGTGGCTTCAACAGTTAAATATAGCCTAACGGAATACACATTAAAACGAAGAAATATCGTTGAATATAATATTGTGCTGTATCAGATTGACCGTTGTGTGTCGGATCATAGTGAAGAATTTATTTATTTATTTGATGAAAACCATTCGCTGATCCGTTCTGAGCGTTTCATTATCTCCGGCCTGAAATGCAATAGCTTAGTAGGCCTATATAAAATACACAAACTGTAAAAAAAAATTCAAATTTTGCATACAATAGGCTACAAAGAATTTGGACGATTTTGACAAAGTAAAACGGATACAGCTGTGCTTATTCTGAAATTTAATTGTGAGATAGGCTACTAAAATAAATATGTTTTATCGTTTAAAAATACGATTTTTCTTTTTCAAATAACGGAAAATTAATAATAATTGAATTAAAGGGACTTGAGCTGGTCGTGTCACGACATTCTTGTCATGAATTATTAATTGGTCAGGAGCGCTGTGGGCAGAGGGACGATCCTCGGAGGAATTCTCCCATCTCCAGATCTACACACGATCATATCACGATCTTTAACACATACGGACATTTCTCACGGCTTTATCCTAACGAAAAAACTGACAAACTACATTTTTTAATCATTATTAATAATGCGTTATGTAGCCATTTTATAGGAGGGGAAATAGGCTCTTTGAATGTCATTAGCCATGTAAATTGTGCTTTGACATCGAGATAATAAACTAATAATTTTGTAAACATTTTAAGGTTTTGTTCTGTCTTAATTGTCTGAATGGAAGGGGCTGATACCTGTGCATGTGTCCCAGGGTTTTCCCGGCCAGATTCCTCAATCTCTCCTTACCGGGAGCCAAAACTCGTTCCTTCATCGTATCCATCTCCAAAGATAATATTCCACTCGATATGAATAAGTCAATTTAATGTGAATTGGCAGTGAGATTCTTCAGCATATTCCTTGAGTGTGGAAACCTGAGCTGTAGGCTATTATTATTGTTAACCCAGTAAAAAAAACCGTTTTTATTCCTTGCAGACGCGCGAGAAAACACAATCAAATCAAATCTGCTCTCACAGTCACTGGAATGTCCTTTGAAACTCCCTTTCCGACTTCTGCAATTCCTCGCTTTTCCATTTTGTCGACATATATACCTATATTTAATTACAAGAGTGAATATTCCATCAGAATTTCCGTTTTGAAAAGCCAAATTGATGGAGAGGGAAGAAGAAAACGAAATCTGGGAGCCAGCACTGGGTGCGGGAGCGCGTTCGGTACCGTGGACAGGGAAAGCGCGCGTCCGTCCAGCTGTTCCGCGAGAGCGGCGCGCTCCACACCTGCGCGCTCCCCTCATGCGCTCATCAACTGCTAAAAAGAAATATTGACATCTAGCAATTAACAAAGATCCATTAGCAAACATCTTAATGAGTCATGTTATTTGATGCATGAGGGGTTTTATCAGGCTTACAAGCATGCGATCAGTTTATGAGCTCCTGGGACGAGACCATATTAATGGGTTATTGTTGAGTCAGACTTTCCCCATTCATTCGGGAATATTCATGATAGTTCATACCAAATTCTTTTGTTTTAATCATTTATGAAAACAGGGTAGGGCATAGATAAAAAAAAAGAATAATAACCACAAGAGGGCGCTCGCGGACAGGTCGGGATTATGCTTTATGCGTCTTGTTTGCCCGGGTCTGCTACATTTGGTCATAAATATATATATATACATATATATCAGGGTGCCCATATATATATATATATATATATATATATATATATATATATATATATATATATATATATATATATATATATATATATATATATATATATATATATATATATATGCACACACACACACACAGCCTACAAGTAATGCAACTCATACAAAAATGTAGATTTTTTTAATTGCATTTTTTCAGTTCCTTAGGCTACTTCAAATTAATTTAGTAAGTGATGAAGCCTACGCTTAAAAAATGTATTTAAAAAAATGTAAATTATTCTGAAACATTTATTTTCGCAAAGACAAAAACATTCATACAAAGTAAAAATATTGTTTATAGATCATTCTTAATCAATATATTTTCTTTGGACTAAAGTTAATGCAGGTCAATGTAAAAAAAAGAAAAAAAAAAGATTTTTTCTTTTTTGCCTACACCATGAACAAAAGCTAAAATAGCGAATTTTTACTTAAGATAACATTAAAAACATTTTGTTCAAATTTACTCAGCCGCGGTTCGTCTGCAAAATGTCCATCTGAAACATATCTGAATTAATAATATATAATAAATGTTTTCAACATTTTGCAACAAATATTTTTCAGATTTTAATTCGTTATATGAGCAGGTTATATTAAAATGTATTAAAATTCGGCAAGCATGTATTATGATACTATAATGTATTATGAAATGATATGTGTTATGCTATGATTATGAAAGCGGGGTAGCGGGTGTCTGTGATCCTCTGCTCTACAGCGCCACACTGGTTTCCAATGCACATCTGTGGTGAGAAATGGAACTGCAGCGCGCTCTCAGGGGCAGAGTTCACGTAAACCTCTCTCCAGTCCAGAGTCCACACCGAGACCGGACCGGACCGCTTCAGCTGTGTGTGTGTGTGTGTGTGTGTGTGTGTGTGTGTGTGTGTGTGTGTGTGTGTGTGTGTGGACTGGTAATCCCTACGGTATGGGGACAAAATGTCCCCACAAAGATGGCAATATCCAAATTTTTGTCCTTGTGGGGACATTTTTTGGTCCCCATGAGGAAAACATCTTATAAATCACACTAAGTGATGTTTTTGAAAAAGTAAAAATGCAGCATGTCTCCTGTGATGGGTAGGTTTAGGGGCAGGGGCAGTGTAGGGGATAGAAAATACGGTTTGTACAGTATAAAATGCATTACGCCTATGGAATGTCCCCATAAAACATGGAAACACAACATGTGTGTGTGTGTGTGTGTGTGTGTGTGTGTGTGTGTGTGTGTAAGGTCAGTAACTAGTGTCTGTTCTTCCTATGTGGAGTACCGCATCAAATTCATGAGAGTATAGGATCTATTGTGTTTGTTTTATGCTTGAGCAGACGTTATGTCTTTATTTTCCTCACTGAAATATCTCCACAACTTCACATATTTTAAAACAACATTTGAAGGAAATAAATAATAGGCTCCATTAAGGCAATTCTAAAATATTATATCCCAGATTAAAATACTTGAGCGGTTTTAACTGAAAGTAACACATTGAATATCTTAAATTAAGTCATTAATGTCATATTTGCCCAATTGCCCCAAGAACTAATGCTGCATTCACGAGCTATCCGAATGATCGTTTTGTCCTAGTTAAAAGATGGGACATGAACGCCCTCTTAAATCAAAATTTGAATGTAAAGCTCGTAATCACGACTTCAGAAGTGGGAAGTAGGACATTTCCGAGAGCACGTGAAGGCAGCTTAATGATGGCTTGATCTTCACCCTGTCTGTGAAACACGCATGCGTGTGTCGTGTGCACTAAAGCCTGTCAATCATCATTAGAGCGCCACCCTCAGGCTGAATAACGCAACCTCTGTCTAAAGTGTGTCTGGTGTGTTCAGCGATTACAATACACAGTTTACAAGATGTTTATCATACAGCGCCGCTAAGACCCAGAATTTGCCCAAAATTGAAAGACCGTACTGTTTATTCTGATGTATTATTAGAATATGCGTCATATTTTCTGTTATTGACTAACATAGAGATAGATAGATAGACAGACAGACAGACAGACAGACAGATAGATAGATAGATAGATAGATAGATAGATAGATAGATAGATAGATAGACAGATAGATAGATAGATAGATAGTATAATCTATATACAGGCAAGATATTTAAACATTTAAGTCTGCTTTTTACCTTTACATCTCTATCTCTCTCTCTCTCTCTCTCTCTCTCTCTCTCTCTCTCTCTCTCTCTCTCTCTCTCTCTCTCGTCGATGCACTTCACCCGGGAAACGAAGGACCTTTGAATTGGGATGTCCTTCATCTGGCCTTCGAAAGGATTCAGCCGCTGAATTGGGACGCAGATGTTTAATTGATTAGTTCACACCTGTCTCATTTTTAGTTCTATTATTTTGTATATTTAAGGTCTGGCTTTCTGACAAGAGAGACCTGATGCGCTTCATTCGCCACCGAAACATCGGCTTGTCTCATCCGATCAGAGACGTCCACCTGAGCCCAGAGGGCAACGGGCTTTTGCGGAGCAACCTCCGAGAAGTTCTGCGGATGGAACTCCGAAATGAAACCACCAAATGCCATTTGCCAACAGCAACAACGGCTCTTTTAAGAGCCACCACTCATTCAAATAAAAAGCATTTTTCCAAGTGTGTCAAATTATTCGTTCTTCAAGTCTCCTCACATTTTGGAAGATATTGACACGTTAATTTCTTACAAATAATTTGCCATGCCAAATATCACAAACAATGATAGGAAATCTTGCTATGACTCAAATAAGAACAGAACTTAGTTATAAAATATCCACATGAAATACAAATACAATATATTTGGGTATCCAAATATTCTTTAAAACTATCTGTTTGCCTTATGCAGCTAAACATAACCTTTTTTTCTATAAAATGAGTCACGTATAAGAAATGGCTAAGCCTACATCTGGGGCGTAGCTAGACATGAAATTCAAGCTGAGGCACAGCAGATTTATACTGGGGCACGTGCCCCAGTAAAAGGGGTCTACTGTATATCGACGCCCCTGGCCTACATTATACATTTAGGTCTTCTTTATTTCTTAAATGGATGTAATAGAGATTAAAAATACTCTTGTGTTTTACACACCTTTTTATTGATGTATGCATTCAATTTGATCATGTGCAAAGTAATCAACTTCTCAAGAAATATAAACTATGAAAAGATGAAAACCTCAAGATATTTTTGAATGATGTTATAGACTAGACCTTTAATCATACAAATAAATCATGTGAAACTATTTATTTCAGAATTTTCTTCATGTACCGTTTCCCTGAAGCCATCTTCCACCCTGTTAGCACTTTTCCGACTTCCAAAAATGTTCAGGAAATAACAATCTATTTTTCCTTCTGGAATTCAAGTTATAAAAGCAGGATAACATTTCAAAAACTAAAAAAGGTAGGAGTGAGAGTTGAAGCTTACTTCAGTGTGTATTCAACTGTACACACTGAAGTAAGCTTCAACTCTCACTCCTACCTTTTTTAGTTTTTGAAATGTTTTCCTGCTTTTCACATAGTTACATAGTTATAAAAGTTCTGTAAGGTTAGCTAGCTAAATGTAGAGGTACGGCTAACTTAGCTTAAAATATTTTTCAAAATCTATTAGTCTATAAACCTAACAGGATGGACATTCTAATAGAATAAATTGTATTTATTGCAATATATATATGCTCATCCACTGCTCAGCTCAGTTCCACCCTGTTATACTCTTTTTAACCCTGTTAGACAAGTCATTTTTAAATAATAACAACGTTAAATGTTTTGCATTCTTATATCTTATTTATGAGAGATGAGGAGCATTAGCAGCATATACATTATACACCAAATCAGGCATAGCATTATGACCACGGAGAGATGAAGTGAATTACACTGATTATCTCTTCATCACTATACCTATTAGTACGAGTTTGACAAGGGCCAAATTGTGATGGCTAGACGACTGGGTCAGAGCATCTCCAAAACTGCAGCTCTTGTGGGGTGTTCCCGGTCTGCAGTGGTCAATATCTATCAAAAGTGCTCCAAGGAAGGAACAGTGGAGAACCGGCCACAGGGTCATGGGCGGCCAAGGCTCATTGATGCACGTGGGGAGTGAAGGCTGGCCCGTGTGGTCCGATCAAACAGACGAGCTACTGGAGCTCAAATTGCTCAAGAAGTTAAAGCTGGTTCTGATAGAAAGGTGTCCGAATACACAGTGCATCACAGTTTGTTGCGTATGGAGCTGCATAGCCGCAGACCAGTCAGGGTGCCCATGCTGACCCCTGTCCACCGCCGAAAGTGCCAACAGTGGGCACATGAGCATCAGACCTGGACCATGGAGCAATAGAAGAAGGTGGCCTGGTCTGATGAATCATGTTTTCTTTTACATCACGTAAATGGCCAGGTGCTTCGCCAAAATGTTACTGGATAACAGGAATGACCCTAGTACTTGTGAAGTGAATGTGCAGTGTGCAGATTAATTTTCGTAAGACATGACTGAAATGCATGTACAAAAAAAAAAAATTCACATTATGGAGTCCAGAAATCAATTTCAGTACATTTAATTTAACATAAATACATAGAAAAGAAATCCTGTTTGTTGCTGAATGTGTGTTCCTGCCCCAAGCCCCTGACGCAAGCGGTTTTTAAGAATACCACGTTTCCTGGTTCAGAGCTGGTACGCTATTAGAGCTCGGCTAGGCTCTCTTGGAGCCTCCTTGGCTACTGACCTCTCATTATGAGAGTCGTTGTATTGAGGCCTCCACTCTGCAGAGCTTCATGGGCCAATTAGACTGCGTTTTTTAGCTCTTTTCTGAGCTTTCTCAGTACTACCATTGGTTAGAAAGTTGCTAGGCTTCTTGTTTTAGGCCTCCACACTTCAGGGTTGTCTGAACAGAAGTTCTGAGTGCTAGGCTCTCTGTGAGCCTCCTTGAATGCTGGGCTAATTATGAACATAGTCAGGCTTCCTCTTTTTAGAGTCATCCTGTTGAGGCCTCCATTCTTGACAAGCTCCAGTCTATGATTGTTGCTGGTGCAGCCTTAGTGATGAGGACTCCTTTGATTCCATTGACTTGCTCAGCCAATAGGGCACTCATCCCTTCAGTATAGCAACCCGGGTATTCCGTTTCCCATAGCGACCCCTAGTGCAATGGTTCTCAAACCTGTCCTTGGGTCCCTTCACCACTGCACATTTTGTACATCCTGTGTTAAACTGCTCTCCAGCGCGAGCTCACTGGGTCTACATGTCCTGTGTTGAACTGGTCTTCAGCGCGAGCTCGCTGGGTCTACGTGTCCTGTGTTAAACTGGTCTCCAGCGCGAGCTCACTGGGTCTACGTGTCCTGTGTTAAACTGGTCTCCAGCGCGAGCTCACTGGGTCTAAGTGTCCTGTGTTAAACTGCTCTCCAGCACGAGCTCACTGGGTCTAAGTGTCCTGTGTTGAACTGCTCTCCAGCGAGCTCACTGGGTCACGTGTCCTGTGTTAAACTGGTCTCCAGCGCGAGCTCACTGTGTCTACGTGTCCTGTGTTGAACTGCTCTCCAGCGCGAGCTCGCTGGGTCTATGTGTCCTGTGTTAAACTGGTCTCCAGCGCAAGCTCACTGGGTCACGTGTCCTGTGTTAAACTGGTCTCCAGCGCGAGCTCGCTGGGTCCACGTGTCCTGTGTTAAACTGGTCTCCAGCGCGAGCTCACTGGGTCTACGTGTCCTGTGTTAAACTGGTCTCCAGCGCGAGCTCGCTGGGTCTACGTGTCCTGTGTTAAACTGGTCTCCAGCGCGAGCTCACTGGCTCACGTGTCCTGTGTTAAACTGGTCTCCAGCGCGAGCTCACTGGGTTTACGTGTCCTGTGTTAAACTGGTCTCCAGCGCGAGCTCACTGGGTCTACGTGTCCTGTGTTAAACTGGTCTCCAGCGAGCTCACTGGCTCTACGTGTCCTGTGTTAAACTGGTCTCCAGCGCGAGCTCGCTGGGTCCCACGTGTCCTGTGTTAAACTGGTCTCCAGCGAGCTCACTGGCTCCACGTGTCCTGTGTTAAACTGCTCTCCAGCGCGAGCTCGCTGGGTCTACGTGTCCTGTGTTGAACTGCTCTCCAGCGCGAGCTCACTGGGTCTCTACGTGTCCTGTGTTAAACTGCTCTCCAGCGCGAGCTCACTGGGTCTACGTGTCCTGTGTTAAACTGCTCTCCAGCGCGAGCTCACTGGGTCTACGTGTCCTGTGTTAAACTGCTCTCCAGCGCGAGCTCACTGGGTCCACGTGTCCTGTGTTAAACTGCTCTCCAGCCGAGCTCACTGGGTCCCACGTGTCCTGTGTTAAACTGGTCTCCAGCGAGCTCACTGGGTCCCACGTGTCCTGTGTTGAACTGCTCTCCAGCGCGAGCTCGCTGGGTCTCACGTGTCCTGTGTTAAACTGGTCTCCAGCGCGAGCTCACTGGGTCTACGTGTCCTGTGTTAAACTGCTCTCCAGCCGAGCTCGCTGGGTCCACGTGTCCTGTGTTGAACTGCTCTCCAGCGCGAGCTCACTGGGTCACGTGTCCTGTGTTAAACTGGTCTCCAGCGCGAGCTCGCTGGGTCTACGTGTGTCCTGTGTTGAACTGCTCCAGCCGAGCTCACTGGGTCACGTGTCCTGTGTTAAACTGCTCTCCAGCGCGAGCTCGCTGGGTCTACGTGTCCTGTGTTGAACTGCTCTCCAGCGCGAGCTCACTGGGTCTACGTGTCCTGTGTTAAACTGGTCTCCAGCACGAGCTCACTGGGTCACGTGTCCTGTGTTAAACAGCTCTCCAGCCGAGCTCACTGGGTCACGTGTCCTGTGTTAAACTGGTCTCCAGCACGAGCTCACTGGGCCCACGTGTCCTGTGTTAAACAGCTCCTCCAGCGCGCGTGCTCATTGGGTCTACGTGTCCTGTGTTAAACCCGTTCTCCAGCACGAGCTCACTGGGTCTACGTGTCCTGTATTAAACTGCTCTCCAGCGCGAGCTCGCTGGGTCTACGTGTCCTGTGTTAAACTGCTCTCCAGCACAAGCTCACTGGGTCTACGTGTCCTGTATTAAACTGCTCTCCAGCGAGCTCACTGGGTCTACGTGTCCTGTGTTAAACTGCTCTCAGCACAAGCTCACTGGATCTACGTGTCCTGTGTTAAACTGCTCTCCAGCGCGAGCTCACTGGGTCTACGTGTCCTGTGTTAAACTGCTCTCAGCACAAGCTCACTGGATCTACGTGTCCTGTGTTAAACTGCTCTCCAGCGCGAGCTCACTGGGTCTACGTGTCCTGTGTTGAACTGCTCTCCAGCGCGAGCTCACTGGGTCTACGTGTCCTGTGTTAAACTGGTCTCCAGCGAGCTCACTGGGTCTACGTGTCCTGTGTTAAACTGGTCTCCAGCGCGAGCTCACTGGGTCCCACGTGTCTTGTGTTAAACTGGTCTCCAGCGCGAGCTCACTGGGTCTACGTGTCCTGTGTTAAACTGCTCTCCAGCGCGAGCTCGCTGGCCCACGTGTCCTGTGTTGAACTGCTCTCCAGCCGAGCTCACTGGGTCACGTGTCCTGTGTTAAACTGCTCTCCAGCGCGAGCTCGCTGGGTCTACGTGTCCTGTGTTGAACTGCTCTCCAGCGCGAGCTCACTGGGTCTACGTGTCCTGTGTTAAACTGGTCTCCAGCACGAGCTCACTGGGTCTACGTGTCCTGTGTTAAACAGCTCTCCAGCGAGCTCACTGGGTCCCACGTGTCCTGTGTTAAACTGGTCTCCAGCACGAGCTCACTGGGTCTACGTGTCCTGTGTTAAACAGCTCTCCAGCGCGTGCTCATTGGGTCTACGTGTCCTGTGTTAAACCCGTTCTCCAGCACGAGCTCACTGGGTCTACGTGTCCTGTATTAAACTGCTCTCCAGCGCGAGCTCGCTGGGCCCACGTGTCCTGTGTTAAACTGCTCTCCAGCACAAGCTCACTGGGTCTACGTGTCCTGTATTAAACTGCTCTCCAGCGCGAGCTCACTGGGTCTACGTGTCCTGTGTTAAACTGCTCTCCAGCACAAGCTCACTGGATCTACGTGTCCTGTGTTAAACTGCTCTCCAGCGCGAGCTCACTGGGTCTACGTGTCCTGTGTTAAACTGCTCTCCAGCCGAGCTCACTGGGTCACGTGTCCAGTGTTGAACTGCTCTCCAGCGAGCTCACTGGGTCTACGTGTCCTGTGTTAAACTGGTCTCCAGCGCGAGCTCACTGGGTCGTGTCCTGTGTTAAACTGGTCTCCAGCGAGCTCACTGGGTCTACGTGTCTTGTGTTAAACTGGTCTCCAGCACGAGCTCACTGGGTCACGTGTCCTGTGTTAAACTGGTCTCCAGCGCGAGCTCACTGGGTCTACATGTCCTGTGTTAAACTGGTCTCCAGCGAGCTCACTGGCTCTACGTGTCCTGTGTTAAACTGGTCTCCAGTGCGAGCTCGCTGGGTCCCACGTGTCCTGTGTTAAACTGGTCTCCAGCGCGAGCTCACTGGGTCTACGTGTCCTGTGTTGAACTGCTCTCCAGCGAGCTCACTGGGTCACGTGTCCTGTGTTAAACTGCTCTCCAGCCGAGCTCACTGGGTCTACGTGTCCTGTGTTAAACTGGTCTCCAGCGCGAGCTCACTGGGTCTACGTGTCCTGTGTTAAACTGCTCTCCAGCGAGCTCACTGGGTCTATATGTCCTGTGTTAAACTGGTCTCCAGCGCGAGCTCACTGGGTCCACGTGTCCTGTGTTAAACTGCTCTCCAGCGAGCTCACTGGGTCACGTGTCCTGTGTTAAACTGGTCTCCAGCGCGAGCTCACTGGGTCTACATGTCCTGTGTTGAACTGGTCTCCAGCGCGAGCTCGCTGGGTCTACGTGTCCTGTGTTAAACCCGCTCTCCAGCACGAGCTCACTGGGTCACGTGTCCTGTGTTAAACTGGTCTCCAGCGCGATCTCGCTGGGTCTACGTGTCCTGTGTTAAACTGCTCTCCAGAGCGAGCTCACTGGGTCTACGTGTCCTGTGTTAAACTGCTCTCCAGCCGAGCTCACTGGGTCACGTGTCCTGTGTTAAACTGGTCTCCAGCGAGCTCACTGAGTCTATATGTCCTGTGTTAAACTGGTCTCCAGCGCAGCTCACTGGGTCACGTGTCCTGTGTTAAACTGGTCTCCAGCGCGAGCTCACTGGGTCTACGTGTCCTGTGTTAAACTGCTCTCCAGCACGAGCTCACTGGGTCTATATGTCCTGTGTTAAACTGGTCTCCAGCGCGAGCTCACTGGGTCTACGTGTCCTGTGTTAAACTGCTCTCCAGCGCGAGCTCACTGGGTCTACGTGTCCTGTGTTAAACTGGTCTCCAGCGCGAGCTCACTGGGTCTACGTGTCCTGTGTTAAACTGGTCTCCAGCGCGAGCTCACTGGGTCTACGTGTCTTGTGTTAAACTGGTCTCCAGCGCAGCTCACTGGGTCTACGTGTCCTGTGTTAAACTGCTCTCCAGCGCGAGCTCACTGGGTCTACGTGTCCTGTGTTAAACTGCTCTCCAGCGCGAGCTCACTGGGTCTACGTGTCCTGTGTTAAACTGCTCTCCAGCGCGAGCTCGCTGGGTCTACGTGTCCTGTGTTAAACTGGTCTCCAGCGCGAGCTCACTGGGTCTACGTGTCCTGTGTTAAACTGGTCTCCAGCACGAGCTCACTGGGTCTACGTGTCCTGTGTTAAACTGGTCTCCAGCGCGTGCTCATTGGGTCTACGTGTCCTGTGTTAAACCCGTTCTCCAGCACGAGCTCACTGGGTCTACGTGTCCTGTGTTAAACTGGTCTCCAGCGCGATCTCGCTGGGTCTACGTGTCCTGTGTTAAACTGCTCTCCAGAGCGAGCTCACTGGGTCTACGTGTCCTGTGTTAAACTGCTCTCCAGCGCGAGCTCACTGGGTCTACGTGTCCTGTGTTAAACTGGTCTCCAGCGCGAGCTCACTGAGTCTATATGTCCTGTGTTAAACTGGTCTCCAGCGCGAGCTCACTGGGTCTACGTGTCCTGTGTTAAACTGGTCTCCAGCGCGAGCTCACTGGGTCCCACGTGTCCTGTGTTAAACTGCTCTCCAGCGAGCTCACTGGGTCTATATGTCCTGTGTTAAACTGGTCTCCAGCGCGAGCTCACTGGGTCTACGTGTCCTGTGTTAAACTGCTCTCCAGCCGAGCTCACTGGGTCACGTGTCCTGTGTTAAACTGGTCTCCAGCGCGAGCTCACTGGGTCTACATGTCCTGTGTTGAACTGGTCTCCAGCGCGAGCTCGCTGGGTCTACGTGTCCTGTGTTAAACTGGTCTCCAGCGCGAGCTCACTGGGTCACGTGTCCTGTGTTAAACTGGTCTCAAGCGCGAGCTCACTGGGTCTACGTGTCCTGTGTTAAACTGCTCTCCAGCGAGCTCACTGGGTCTATATGTCCTGTGTTAAACTGGTCTCCAGCGAGCTCACTGGGTCTACATGTCCTGTGTTGAACTGGTCTCCAGCGCGAGCTCGCTGGGTCTACGTGTCCTGTGTTAAACTGGTCTCCAGCGAGCTCACTGGGTCTACGTGTCCTGTGTTAAACTGGTCTCCAGCGCGAGCTCACTGGGTCTACGTGTCCTGTGTTAAACTGGTCTCCAGCGCAAGCTCACTGGGTCTACGTGTCCTGTGTTAAACTGCTCTCCAGCCGAGCTCACTGGGTCACGTGTCCTGTGTTAAACTGGTCTCCAGCGAGCTCACTGGGTCTACATGTCCTGTGTTGAACTGGTCTCCAGCGCGAGCTCGCTGGGTCACGTGTCCTGTGTTAAACTGGTCTCCAGCGCGAGCTCACTGGGTCTACGTGTCCTGTGTTAAACTGGTCTCCAGCGCGAGCTCACTGGGTCTACGTGTCCTGTGTTAAACTGCTCTCCAGCGAGCTCACTGGGTCTACGTGTCCTGTGTTAAACTGGTCTCCAGCGCGAGCTCACTGGGTCTACATGTCCTGTGTTGAACTGGTCTCCAGCGCGAGCTCGCTGGGTCTACGTGTCCTGTGTTAAACTGGTCTCCAGCGAGCTCACTGGGTCTACTTGTCCTGTGTTAAACTGGTCTCCAGCGCGAGCTCACTGGGTCTAAGTGTCCTGTGTTAAACTGCTCTCCAGCACGAGCTCACTGGGTCTACGTGTCCTGTGTTGAACTGCTCTCCAGCCGCGAGCTCACTGGGTCTACGTGTCCTGTGTTAAACTGGTCTCCAGCGCGAGCTCACTGGGTCACGTGTCCTGTGTTAAACTGCTCTCCAGCCGAGCTCACTGGGTCTACGTGTCCTGTGTTAAACTGGTCTCCAGCGCGAGCTCACTGGGCCCACGTGTCCTGTGTTAAACTGGTCTCCAGCGCGAGCTCACTGGGTCACGTGTCCTGTGTTAAACTGCTCTCCAGCCGAGCTCGCTGGGTCTATGTGTCCTGTGTTAAACTGCTCTCCAGCGAGCTCACTGGGTCACGTGTCCTGTGTTAAACTGCCCTCCAGCGCGAGCTCGCTGGGCCCACGTGTCCTGTGTTAAACTGCTCTCCAGCACGAGCTCACTGGGTCTACGTGTCCTGTGTTAAACTGGTCTCCAGCGCGAGCTCACTGGGTCTACGTGTCCTGTGTTAAACTGGTCTCCAGCGAGCTCACTGGGTCTAAGTGTCCTGTGTTAAACTGCTCTCCAGCACGAGCTCACTGGGTCCCACGTGTCCTGTGTTAAACTGGTTTCCAGCACGAGCTCACTGGGTCACGTGTCCTGTGTTAAACTGGTCTCCAGCGCGAGCTCACTGGGTCTACATGTCCTGTGTTAAACTGCTCTCCAGCGAGCTCGCTGGGTCTATGTGTCCTGTGTTAAACTGCCCTCCAGCGAGCTCGCTGGGTCTACGTGTCCTGTGTTAAACTGCTCTCCAGCACGAGCTCACTGGGTCTACGTGTCCTGTGTTAAACTGGTCTCCAGCGAGCTCACTGGGTCTACGTGTCCTGTGTTAAACTGGTCTCCAGCACTAGCTCACTGGGTCTACGTGTCCTGTGTTAAACTGGTCTCCAGCGCGAGCTCACTGGGTCACGTGTCCTGTGTTAAACTGGTCTCCAGCGCGAGCTCACTGGGTCTACGTGTCCTGTGTTAAACTGCTCTCCAGCGCGAGCTCGCTGGGTCTATGTGTCCTGTGTTAAACTGCTCTCCAGCGAGCTCACTGGGTCTACGTGTCCTGTGTTAAACTGCCCTCCAGCGCGAGCTCGCTGGGTCTACGTGTCCTGTGTTAAACTGCTCTCCAGCACGAGCTCACTGGGTCTACGTGTCCTGTGTTAAACTGGTCTCCAGCGCGAGCTCACTGGGTCACGTGTCCTGTGTTAAACTGGTCTCCAGCGAGCTCACTGGGTCTAAGTGTCCTGTGTTAAACTGCTCTCCAGCACGAGCTCACTGGGTCTACGTGTCCTGTGTTAAACTGGTTTCCAGCACGAGCTCACTGGGTCTACGTGTCCTGTGTTAAACTGGTCTCCAGCGCGAGCTCACTGGGTCTACATGTCCTGTGTTAAACTGCTCTCCAGCGCGAGCTCGCTGGGTCTATGTGTCCTGTGTTAAACTGCCCTCCAGCCGAGCTCGCTGGGTCTACGTGTCCTGTGTTAAACTGCTCTCCAGCACGAGCTCACTGGGTCTACGTGTCCTGTGTTAAACTGGTCTCCAGCGCGAGCTCACTGGGTCTACGTGTCCTGTGTTAAACTGGTCTCCAGCACTAGCTCACTGGGTCTACGTGTCCTGTGTTAAACTGGTCTCCAGCGCGAGCTCACTGGGTCTACGTGTCCTGTGTTAAACTGGTCTCCAGTGCGAGCTCACTGGGTCACGTGTCCTGTGTTAAACTGGTCTCCAGCGCGTGCTCATTGGGTCTACGTGTCCTGTGTTAAACTGGTCTCCAGCGCGAGCTCATTGGGTCTACGTGTCCTGTGTTAAACTGGTCTCCAGCGCAAGCTCATTGGGTCTACGTGTCCTGTGTTAAACTGGTCTCCAGCGCGAGCTCATTGGGTCACGTGTCCTGTGTTAAACTGGTCTCCAGCGCAAGCTCATTGGGTCTACGTGTCCTGTGTTAAACTGGTCTCCAGCGCGAGCTCACTGGGTCTACGTGTCCTGTGTTAAACTGGTCTCCAGCGAGCTCACTGGGTCTACGTGTCCTGTGTTAAACTGGTCTCCAGCGCGAGCTCACTGGGTCTACATGTCCTGTGTTAAACTGGTCTCCAGCGAGCTCACTGGGTCCCACGTGTCCTGTGTTAAACTGGTCTCCAGCGCGAGCTCACTGGGTCTACATGTCCTGTGTTAAACTGCTCTCCAGCCGAGCTCGCTGGGTCTATGTGTCCTGTGTTAAACTGCCCTCCAGCGAGCTCGCTGGGTCTACGTGTCCTGTGTTAAACTGCTCTCCAGCACGAGCTCACTGGGTCTACGTGTCCTGTGTTAAACTGGTCTCCAGCGCGAGCTCACTGGGTCACGTGTCCTGTGTTAAACTGGTCTCCAGCACTAGCTCACTGGGTCTACGTGTCCTGTGTTAAACTGGTCTCCAGCGCGAGCTCACTGGGTCACGTGTCCTGTGTTAAACTGGTCTCCAGTGCGAGCTCACTGGGTCTACGTGTCCTGTGTTAAACTGGTCTCCAGCGCGTGCTCATTGGGTCTACGTGTCCTGTGTTAAACTGGTCTCCAGCGCGAGCTCATTGGGTCTACGTGTCCTGTGTTAAACTGGTCTCCAGCGCAAGCTCATTCACGTGTCCTGTGTTAAACTGGTCTCCAGCGCGAGCTCACTGGGTCCCACGTGTCCTGTGTTAAACTGGTCTCCAGCGCGAGCTCACTGGGTCTACGTGTCCTGTGTTAAACTGGTCTCCAGCGCGAGCTCACTGGGTCACGTGTCCTGTGTTAAACTGGTCTCCAGCACGAGCTCACTGGGTCTACGTGTCCTGTGTTAAACTGGTCTCCAGCGCGAGCTCACTGGGTCACGTGTCCTGTGTTAAACTGGTCTCCAGCGCGCGGCTCATTGGGTCTACGTGTCCTGTGTTAAACTGGTCTCCAGCGCGAGCTCATTGGGTCACGTGTCCTGTGTTAAACTGGTCTCCAGCGAGCTCATTGGGTCACGTGTCCTGTGTTAAACTGGTCTCCAGCGCGAGCTCACTGGGTCACGTGTCCTGTGTTAAACTGGTCTCCAGCGCGAGCTCACTGGGTCTACGTGTCCTGTGTTAAACTGGTCTCCAGCGCGAGCTCACTGGGTCACGTGTCCTGTGTTAAACTGGTCTCCAGCGCGAGCTCATTGGGTCTACGTGTCCTGTGTTAAACTGGTCTCCAGCGCGAGCTCACTGGGTCTACGTGTCCTGTGTTAAACTGGTCTCCAGCGCGAGCTCACTGGGTCTACGTGTCCTGTGTTAAACTGGTCTCCAGCGCGAGCTCATTGGGTCTACGTGTCCTGTGTTAAACTGGTCTCCAGCACGAGCTCACTGGGTCTACGTGTCCTGTGTTAAACTGGTCTCCAGCGCGTGCTCATTGGGTCTACGTGTCCTGTGTTAAACCCGTTCTCCAGCATGTATCTGTTTTAAGTTCTTTTGTCTTTGTTTTCAGTTTGTTTTTTTTGTTTCTTTATTTAATAGATTTTTCTGTGCTATTTCCATTTCATCTGTGTTAAGCTTTTGAAATTGTCTGGATAAATTGCCTTTTTATTGCAGGAGCCGAGGCTTCATGGCAGGCCGCTCATAGGCACTCGTGTGCGGTGGTGGGCTTAGTCACAGAGTGCAGTGATTTGTGTGTGATCTGACTGGTGTGCGTGTGGTGTGACCGATGCACAAGGTGGGAAGATTTTGATATAGAGTTAGTTGACCTGCTATTGGTAGGCCTCGGTCTCCTTTTTCTGACTGCAGCATACTTTGTCTATTCTAATCTAGCCCTGGGGTTTTAACCCTTTTATAACTTATTTTTTGAATGTTGTAAAATTATTATTTTTTTTTTTTTGGCATCCACATCTCCAGAACCCTTTTCTGCTGAAACATGAACCTGTGTCCTTTTATGCATAATTAACTTATAATATTTCCCTGGTCATCAGGGTGGCGTAGTCCACTACATTTTGAGTTCCCCTTCCGGGATTACCCCTCCCGCCACATGTACAACAATAAAAGACTATTGAATTTGTGGATTCAACAGTTTATTTGGGTGACAATGGGTTGCTTAAAGTATGAAAAATTGAGTACATTTCTGGTACATTAGTATAAGAGAAAAATTCAGATTAAAAAATTCAGATTCATATCCACATCCAAAATAACATGCATAAAAACAGGCAACTTAAAACAGTAATCATCAGGAAAAACACAGATAAAGGTTAAGGCATACATTTTGATAACCCAGAACTTCAACATCTAGCTGAAATGCTCAAAAGGCCAGGTCATGTTTTATGATAAATGACTTGTCTTGTAGCACAGCTTGCAGATAGTCAGCTACGTACATCAACAGTGACATATTCAAATGGCAATAACAGTTCTTCAAATGATGAAACAATGATCAAATTCTTTATAACAGAACCAGAGACTTAAAAAAAAAAAATCATAATTTCCAATTTAAATATTCAAGTCACAAATAACAGCAAAATGCTCAGATTTTCCATCATCATTAGCATATATACAAGTCAAATGATCAGCTCTTCATGGTCCTCATTACAACCGTTTGATTTGAACGGCAAATGATCATTTCATCATTTTGGAGTTTCACAAGGTTTCTTTGTCCACACATCTTGCATCCATAACACTGAGATATATCACTTCTCAATAAGTGCTTTGTGCAAAACATAAAATCAAAGTGACCGTCCTTCTCTGACCAGTACAATGCAGAAAATGAGTGGGAAACAATCACTCAGCCTGGATTTTATATTTAGACAAACAAAGGCACATTAAAAAAAAGATTAGCTTTCTAACTTGGCCATTTAAATCACAGGAGCAACTTTGGCTTTGAGAAGATTTCCTGTAAAGCTTTAAAGTGCAGATTATCTGATAACCGCGAGTGAAAACTCAACACCTCCATCACCCAAACAGCACTGTGTAGTGTGCATATATATCACTGTAATTTTTTTTTCGTTTTTGTGCTGCCTTAAAATTGTAAGTTTTGTCAACTCAAATATCCAAGTTGTCACTTAGTACAACTTCACATTTCAAGTTGACCTAACTTAAAATTTTAAGGCAGCACGAACATTATATATATATATATATATATATAGTATCGGTGCTGCTTCAATCTATGAAATAATACTGCTAAATATTTTGAGTGCCATCTGCAATGTCTTAATTTTTTTTACAATTTTTATCATAAAAGAAAATACACGAAAAAAAAAAACCCACACTTGTTCGTAATAAGAAACAACTTCGCATAATAGTAAAATTTTCCTGAAAACCCTTTTAAGATATGAATTTCGTTTTACATGTAGTAAATAGAAGTGTTTTATATTAAAGTCTCATCTTAAATAATGTAAAGGATCCATGCATATGACTATGATGTTAAGGCATTTTATCTTTGGTAGCTTAAAGGCATTTGAAACAATAAAGTCTGAGCGCTTGTAATCTGACGCTGTGTGAAGGAGACATTCTTGCTGTATTTCAGAGCGAAGCGCACAAACCTGCCGAGAAAATGTCTGGTTTACATTTTTACACTTCAGCTGCCTGATTCTCACAGTGTTTCTTAAAGAACATTTATCCAGACAGCAACATGGTGTCAGCACAGACAGATCTGGGCCGACACTATGTTGCTGTCTACAGCCTGTACTGTATGTTTGTAGTGTCCTATAGGAGACATTGCCAACATCAACAGAGAACAATGACATGGAAAGAGAGGAGACTTTGATTGTTCTTGACCAGTGCAATTAGCTGAACTTTTACTTTGAATCTCTTATTCTGGATGCATCACACGGCTGATAATGAGGGCTCTGGGAGACAGGAGTGATTTGTCAAGGAATACCTCAAACAATAGATGTGGTGTGAAAAGATTATCCAAACATAAACCACGAGATGTGAGGAAGCATTGGCATGTGATTTTGTGTTTTGTGGCATGGGCTAGTTTCAGCCTCTATCACAGGTGCTCGAGAGGTCAGATGGGCCTGTGTTAGGTCAGACAGTCTGATAACATCTCAACTTTAATAGGCGTGGAGGCTGTGGTCGGACACGTGCACTGCTCAATGTTTGGGCCATGCTGGCTCAGCTGGATCTTGAGCTTCTCCAGCTCATAGTCGTGCAGGTACTCCTGGATGAGGTAGCGCTCCCGCTTCACGCGAGCTTTGACGTCTGACGGCACGTCGGGGATCAGCCACGCCACAAAGAACTTTACCACAAACACCACATGCTGGAAGAGAACGTGATTATTATTGCAGAAAGAAATTAGCACTTGTTTTAAAACTGATGACATAAATATATGGCAACACTTTAGTTTTGGGTCCAATTCTCACTATTACCTAGTTGCTTATTAGCATGCATTTTACTAGGATATTTATTAGTGTTTATAAAGCACATATTAAAGGGGTGGTTTAGCTAGTGTGTAGTTTTGCTGTTTGAGCATAGACAACATCTGCAGAGTTACGACCCTCAAAGTTCAAAGCAAAGGGAGATATTTTCTTTTACAGAAATCGCTTTTAAAGGACTACAACAAACGGCTGGTAGGGACTACAACGAGCTTCTTCATGGGTTAGTGACATCACTAACCCTAAAATTGATATTATACGCAACAAAGGCCGCACATTTGGGAAGCAGTCACATCGGTGTTTCACATTTATTGCAATACAGTACGAACACAAATGCAATAGCATATCATAAAATATAGCAACATAAGTTATAACCGTAATTAAACTCAACTATACATGTTCTATCTTCATGCAGCAGATATTCTCTGGATCTGTGCATCTTACACAGTTCCCACATCAGTGATTTATAGATTATCATGACAGAATATGCTAAAGAATGACTTGAAGATAGTTAACTTCATCAACTATTCATTCAGAAACGTCCTGTCTCTTTCTACATGTCGTCACTTCTTCTTGAGTCTCTCCATCATTGTCCGACTCCGGTTTGAACATTAAAGGCTGGACAGTTCTGGCACTTTCAGTGTGTGTCTGCGTGTGGTAATCGGATGTGCTTACTCTTATTGAAAGGGGCCGGAAGCAGAAGCTAATTTGCATTTAAAGTGACACACACAAAAAGGCACACTTTTGCTCACCCTCAAAAAGTACAAATTTTAACATGCTATTAAAATGATCTGTGGGGTATTTGAGCTAAAACTTCACATACACACTCTGGGGACATCAGAGGCTTTTTTTACATTTTGTAAAAAGGGGCATTATAGGACCCTTTTAATGCCTTATTCTGCATGACCTTATTCTACATCCCTATATCCTTTCCAATACCGAAACTTGACAACCACCTTCCTAACTATTAATAAGCAGTAATAAGGATTTTATGGAGGTAAAAGTCATAGTTAATAGTGAGAATTGGATCCTAATCTAAAGTGGGACCAAATATATTATCTAAATTAATCTAAGATGAACAGAATTAATAAAGCAATATCACACGTGCAGGATTGCGCTATGGCCTAACAGACAGAAGATAAATGGCTACCCACCTGCCACTCAAAGTGGCCACGCCCTTAATTATGCATAATTAAGGGCGTGTATTCCATTCATTCCTAAGGGGGTCAAATTGACCAGCGAGGGAAGGAAATGTTACTTTTTAAAATTTCAACCACAAAACACATTTTTTTGTGCATTCGTGGTTCAAGTGAGACAAAAGTCCTAGGGTCTTGGACCACTCTGATGAACACTCAATTAAAAATTAAAAATGAGTTCAGGGTCAAAATGACTCGAGGGAAGGATGAAGGTTAAAGTATATGATGTACATAATCAGTACTCATTTTCAAAGTATGCTTGAGTGTACTTCTGTTTCAGAAGAGAATGAAGAGAATTCAAAGAGCCCATACCTCCATAATGATGATAAATGCCAACTTGGCAGCTAGAATATGCCAGAACTCCATGGTATGCTTGTACTGTTTCTCATGTCCTGGAGGGTAGCGGTAGTCGCGGTACCTAGAGTATCAACAGCCTTCATGTTTATCACACATTTGTCAGTGTTACCACAAATCTATCTATAGAAAGGCCCAGTACAAACATACTCAACAGTACCTGCAGGTGGTCATGTTGGTGCTGTCAAACCAGTCTGGGTTCTCGCCATCCTCTGGGCGGTTTGCAAGTGGAATCTCGGAGATGTTGAAGACTGAAAGGCTGTTGCTGATGTATCCCTCCATAGTGATCTCAGTGCCCGCGTTATACGCATACAGATACACCAGCCGAGGGATCATGTCAGATGTGAACGAGACAATAAAAGCCTGACAAACAAATCAATGACATTAAGCCTTACATTGTCTTTTGTTGTTTGATTCAGATTAATGACACAGAAAACTGCAGGATTATTAGGCTGCTGTCACTTTAAGACCGAATGCACAGATCCAATATAATGATACACATCCAGTTTACACCCAACTGTTTACTTCTTCTTTTGATTGAATCAGTCTAAAAGACTCATGTTATAACTCGCTTATTGTTTGTGTCATGTTTATTACCAAAACTCTACTTTGTCAGGTGATAAGTGTAATCGGAACCAGAATGTGCTACAGACTCACATTGGTGACCACTGAGAAGACGGCGATCATGTTGAGGATCTCCTCCCATGCGCCGATGCTGTGCGCTTTGGCGGCCACGGGCCTGCGGAACTGAGTGGTGAATTTCCAGGCGTCCACTCGCACTTCCAAGATATTATTCATCAGAGCCAGCAGAGGAGCCAGCGGGAAGGAGGCCACAAAAAGGGTGATGAAGCCAAACTGGATAACTGCAAAACAACGAGGACATGATGTGCTACTCCACACAAAGATGAGCTACAGCACCACCTGTCTGTAAAACTGAGTTACTGCAGGGTGAACGCTTGTTCGTATAGAAGCAAGTACTTCAGTGTTAGTGCAACTGCTTTGAAACTCTATTCATGTTACATTTCCTTTAGTTAAGCTTACAACCTCATTTTCATCTGTGTGAAATTCAAGCACAGTGAAGCATGAGGAAGAGTAATTTCAGCTGCTGCTTTACTGTGAGAAGCCATTTAATGCTTTGGAGGACATGAGAATACTGCAGAGATTAAACATTTTTATCTAAAGAGGAATGATTAGATGGTGTTTCTGCTAGACCAAGAAGTGTCTTGAGAGCGAGTCCATCAGGCTCATGTTTCCAGATTTGATCCTATAGTTAATATTACCTACACTGACTCTTCTTCCTGTAAAAATCTGTCTGATAGTTGAGGAAGGCTAGTCTGTGCCAAGTTACTTGAACTACAGTATTTGTGCAATTCTTGACTAGTGATTGTGATTAAAATGACAATGATCATTAAAAGACCACTAAATATTGTGCCATTTGGCCCATTTTTTGCCCAGGAGTGCGAGAGTTTGTGTAAATGTTTGTGTGAGAGTGTCGAACCTTTTTGAGTACTGTCAGGGCATGGTGCCGAAGACTCATACTGAGTTTCGTAGCGATATGCAAATGTGTTCGTAAAATATAGCATTTTACATCAAAATTCATTCAACTCGGCATGCTGCACTGAATCTAAAGAGTCAAGTTCTGTGATTTTTGGCCAAGGCGTTCATAGTTCTAAGCAAAAAAAAAAAAAAATCATGTCTATTGGCCACTAGGTGGCACTGTGCTGAAACTGTGCACCTAAACTGAGGTCCCTATGAGGAAACAAGCTTATAAATCATACATGAGTTTTTGTTTTCTTTAAATGTAAAAATGCAGAACGTTTTGTGTGATGAGTAGGTATAGGGTTAGTGTAAGGGGAGAGAATATACAGATTGTACAGTATCAAAACCATTATGTTTACGGAGAAACCCCACAAAGATAGTGAACCAGAGTGTGTTTGTGTGTGTGTGTGCGCGTGTGTGTGTGCCTCCACTCACCCATCTCCAGGTACTCGTAGAACAGGCCGAGCTGACAGAAGTCCTGGAGGTCGTAATCCTGCTCCCAACGGCTGTACAGACTCTCCGGGTGATTCCGAGCACTTCTGCTCACCCACCAGTTACGCAACCAGCTACATACACAAACATAAAGACATATAAATATAGAAAACACCACTATCAACAAATAAATAATTAACACTAATAAATAAATGAAATATAGCTGCAAGCTGCCATTAAGGGGCCAATCACAAAGAAGGCACAACAAGTCATGACTGGGAGCATCAGACCAACTGCAACAATGCGCAATTACAAGCATATTAAGATGATCCTAGGCAAAATGCCTGAAAAATCTAATAAGATCACTAGTAATGTGATTTAATGGTTTATCACATGCAAAGTTTGGTGTCAATATCCCAAAGCATTGCAGTGATACAGCCTCAAGAGTTTTGGCATGCCATTATCTTTGTTGACGTGGTATACATTTATCAACACAAAATCCATAACTTTTTGCCGGCATGGTTTGAAGATGATACAATTCGATTTTTGTGAAATTCAGACAAACGGTGTAGGAGGCGTTTGATAAAGTAGCTTTTTAAAGAAAATCAAAATGGCGGACAGGAAGTTTGGCTGACTATAGCAAATTTAGTGTCTATGTTCTCGGCTTGAACCAAGGAATGGGTTTCATTTCAATAGACTAATTTAATCTAAAATTATTAGCATTTTTGTAAATTTCATTATAACTTTTGACAACAAGATGGCGCTGCCCCGGAACTTTTTGAGTACTGTTATGTCACGCCAATGAGTTATAAAATATAGCATTTTACGTCAAAATTCAAAATTGCAGATGCCCAAAATAGCTAATATCAGAAAATTGGGTATTGTTCGTCTTGGCATGCTGCAGAGAATCTAAAGAGACCATCTTTTTATTTTTGGCCATACCATTCAGAGGTTATATGCATTTTTCATGTCTCCTGACCACTAGGTGGCACTGTGATGAAACTGTGCAGGTAGCCTCAGGTCATGGCTGTCTGGACACACACCAAGTTTGGTCAGAATATGCTAAAGAGTTGCGGAGATATAGCCTCACGTTCATTTTTGCGTGCTCTTAAATTAATTTGCACATTATTCAAGAACGGTTTGATGAATAAAATCTGTGAAAATCAGAGCAATGGCCTAGGAGGAGTTGAACAAACTTGGAAATTTAGTTTCAAGCCCTTACGGTTAAAAAGTTATTAGCATAAACATAAGGCAGGACGATATGACCTAAAACCAAAACCTCGATTAACTGAACACTTTACTTCGATTACCGTAGTTTTTTTGCCCTCATAGTTCACTGACAAGGTTTGTACTGTAAATATGCTTGACTATTAGTGGGATATTTCTTTTTTTAAAATAAATTATCACCATGAGAGTACAGTTATCTGAATGCATTAATGAGTGAGACTGCATGTGAATTAGTCATATCGTCTCTTTATTAATTGCGAAGCTGTGCGTTGTATGTAGTTACTTCAAGAGTAGAAAAATCTATGCTATAACTTTTGCGTCTCTAAGCTACTTTAGTGATAAATCACAGAACGGCGTTGACAATGAGTTTCTGCGTTCCTCTATGTGTGCGCGATCTTCATGTGATGTGCGATCTGTTCGTCTTTGTGACGTCACAATACATCAGCGCAGAGCTCAATATAATGATATACATCCGATGGTCTAAAACCACATGAATGTGCAACTTTGGACAGTTGGTGGCGCTAGTGGGATTGAGTTGGAGACTCCAAATTTGCTGTGGTGACAGATCAGACTCTCCTCTATCTATGTGCCAAATGTCATCACTTTTCCCGCAACCAGGTCTTGCAATAGACTTCAAGAGTGGAGGAAGAAAAAGAAAAAGAAGAAGAAAATGGAAGAATAATAAGAACGCCAACAGATTCAATAGGTGCCTACGCAGTACGCACGTTCAATGCTTGGCCCCTAATAATGTACACTCCACGCACAGTCATGAAATTAAGCATTAATTTAGGTGGCCAAGCAACAGATAATGATGGTTATGAATATAATATTGTGTGATTATGATTTCATGGGGACTTACGGGACGAGTGCTTCCTGTATGTTCCCCCAAACTTGTTTTCCCACCATCACTATCACTAACTGAGTGGTTAACTCAATCAAACAGCCGCCCGGCTCGCACTGAAAAGACAATTATGAACATCATAAACAAGAATCTACTAATTATTCATTCATTATAATTTTATTTGTGCTTCAACTCTATGCTTAATTCATATAAATTAAAGTTCCACAGACAATAATCTATCCACACTTTCAACAGTAAAATAATCGCAATATTTCTCATGGGATCTAAGGTCTACCTCTTCATTTCTCAACCCACTCCATTTGCCGAACATGTAGGCATAGTTGCCAGGGTAACCCACAAATTTGCCCTTGAAAAAGGCGACGTAGAAGCAGGAGGAATAATAGTTGACAAACTGGAAGAGGAACATCTTGATTGTTAGCTTGTTCTCATACTCCACATGGGTTTTGGGAACCTCTGTGGACAAAACAAGTGAATAAAAGTCAGTGTGCAAACCTACAAAAATCTGTATGTATTATGGAAATACTTAATTGTACAGTATATGACAGTGTTTCTCTTATTATTATCTGTCACATGAATTAGAACACTTTATGAACTGTAACAATTGGTAGGTGCCAATGACAAATAAATACAATAATTGATATAATAATCTCTGTATTGAGATAGAGAAATTTTCTGGGAATTTATATTTGCTCAAGACTCACCCATATCAGTGATCTTAATGGCTACACGTTCATACAGGAAGTTCAGGATCATGATGATGACAAAGTTGATACAGGAAGCAGTGACGGATGTGGCAAACTGGGGCGTGATAAGGCTTCCGACCACATCTAGTTTATTGGTCGGGCTGTCCTTCATGATGCTGGCAAACGCTGCGAACACTGCCAGACGGTACGCTATCACACCGATTATACTGGCGATAATCAGAGAGATCTGGATTTTGAGGCGAGAGAGGTTAACGTCACACACAAAAAACAACTCATACACTGCATTTAGTAGGTTCTACTCAATTATTCATACAAAAATATTATAAAAAAAAAATTATAATATTTAGTTTTTTTCTACATTAGAACAGTGTGGAAACTCTGAACTAGGACACGCCAAAACACTAACATGCTACGTGCTGGTGAAAACATGCATCAGGCAACATTAAACTTACTGACTTACAGATGTGTGATTCTGTGTCCACACAGTCCAGTGACTTAACATTCAATATTAAGTCTAACACAGATATTATGCAAAACCTGCTATTTAACATTCGTATATAATAGCTCAGTTTCAAAACTACAACTTTCTACTAACAACATAGGCACCTTCTAAGGATACGTTTACACGACAACTAAAAACGTTCTTCCTTTGCTTTTTTCGCGTACAGACGAGAACGCTGTCAAACCGATCCCCGTTCACACGGATCCGCGGAAACAACTAAAAACGCTGTATTATTCATGCCAGGCCAGTAGATGGCGATGTCATGTTGTAAAGAAACACTACGCACCTATAGGCTGAACACATAATGTTTGACGTCAACGTTTTCACAAATTAGCTTTTTTGTACTGTATTGTTTCGAATATAGAATGACCCTGATTATGAGACGACAACCATTTTTTTGTATTGAAAGGATGGTAAATACTGCTCAAATGTACCACCGATCACATTTTGTCATACCATAAAAATAACCTGTAGCCCATCTGAATTATAACAATTAGGCTGTCTATCTCATAGCAAAAACCATGTAGCCTGCTAACATTTCATTAACAGTAGAAGTGTAATCTGGGTACTGTCTTACGTTTTAAAATCATGTACAGGGAAGTTTGCTCCCATCAGCGAGGCACGCAAACATGACAGTTAGACGGTAAGCTTTTCTTTGACTGTTAGCGTTTTTAAGACACTCTTTTTGGGTTTGCCATCTTCTAACATTACACTCAGACACACCGTAGTTCTTGGCACACTCGTTTTATGCGCATTTGGCGCCACCTATTGTTGTGGGTGTATTAATGACATGTTAAAGTCTAGACCCTAGATGTATTTCTAAGAAAAAAACATTCTTATATTCGGAACATTACGGTAGTTTTCACAGAGACAGTAACGGTATTGTTTTTAAAATCCTGCGTTTTCAGGCATGCTACATTATACAAAAAGAGTTCCTTATGCAAAGTTAACAGACATGAAACCAGGTGAGACACAGGGCTCACAACCAATCTAAAGTATCCAGATAGAAATTTGCTGCCCATTCTCAGATAGGAAAGTACCCAAGCAACATTGTTAAAAAAAAAGTTGCCCCGTGTGTCATCACCTTTAAAGTTTAAGCTGCTGTATGTAGACAGGCATTGAAACTGAGCTAATATATTCAATGGGGTTCAAATGCTTTTGTATATTTTGTAATGAGCAATGGGTTTTATTAGCATGATCTGAAAATGATCCAAAGTTCCAAAGGGCATTAAAGAATTTTGCTTATTTGATTATTGAACAAATAGTGCAGAATCTCGAATATTTCTTGTACACCTTATCACTGTGTCCTAACCAGATGCAACGGACGCCACGACACTGTAAATATAAATGGTATCTTATATACATTATATTATATTTTAGAAACGTTTCTACAGCACAATACAAAGTATGACAATGACAATCTCATATAATGATAATGACTTGTAACAAAAAAACAACAATGTCTAAAAGCTGAAATGTGACGGTGTACAGCAAACAAGCTAAAAAACACACATCTACGTTTTCTTATAAGCTGTCGACCCAAGAAAACGAGCGTTTAAGGAGACGAAAGTGGATACAGGCAATAAGACGTGAAGCTTCAATAGGAAGAATGGGTACATTTTTGGGATCCTGACACTTAGTATGCCTACGTGTGCAGTAAACATTTTGTCAATTATTCAAGATGTCAGTTTTATATATTATATTTCTTGTCGCTGATTACTTTCCCCTCCAGTGGGCGTAGTTCTCAGTGTAATATAACATGTCTCGCTCTGTCTCTATTGCATGTATGACAGCTTATAAACACTTCTGGGTTTCAGGTTCTGGGTTGTTTAGCTTGTTTTCTGTACACCTTGTCACATATCAGCTTTTAGACATTGTTCGTTTTTTTCGTTATAAGTCAGAAAAGACAAGGAGGTCACTTCACGCAATAGAAAGTCAATGGAGATGGTTGGTTTGTTTGCCCACACTCTCTCCTGATTGGCTGATCTTTTTTTTGGCGTTCCGTAGTCGTGTCGCATCTGGTGTGAATAGATAAATAGCTTGCTGCTGGAATCTTATTGCATCTGGTTAGGTGTCATAATATTTGTTTAAAAATCCTAAAACTTACACATTTCCAAGTATCTCCAGATTCTAGATTTTCAGTGTTGTCTTTGAACACATTATGTGCTAATATAAAAAAGATGACAAAATGTGTACTTTACTGTATAAAATTCGTAGTCTGCTGAAAGTAGCAGACGGTTTTGATGCTCACCCAGAAGAGGACGGTGGCCCCAGACAGCATTGAGCGAGCACACTTGCTTGTTAGAGGTAAATAGGGCTCCATCTCCTACACAGCAAGCAAGCAAAGCAGGGATCATGAGCAACCACCACCACACACCTGGGACAGCAGCCCTAATCTAGCACTGTACTAGTGCCGTCAGTGTCCGCACTGCTGTCTACGAGGACTCTTCCTGTTTCTAATCAGATCTCTACAATCAGATCAATTCTATGACTAGTCTCTCAAAGCTGGGATCACACTGCGAGCAGGTCGCTAATGCTATACACACACTCACACACACATCAAACCAATCTGTTTCGTCCTGTGCCTGCCTTACCCACAAGACCACAGTGGCCCAGCACAGGATAAACCTGCCTGCTTTATCAGCTGGTGTCTGGTCTAGAACCCACTCCTGCTCCTATACAACACGAGCAAAGCCAAACAAACACGCATTATCTGGTTTCTCAATTGGCTGTTGGATAAACTAACCTTGACTTCTGTTGGAGAAATGACACCCATTGTCTGTCCATTTAACATATTATTAGATGCCATTTTTACAAACCCAACCCAATCCAAACCACATTTACATTCATATGGTACTTTGAAATCGAATTAAATCTGACTGCATTTCAGATAAACTAGTTCTCAACATTAACAGTAGAATCTGATGAAAACACTGAAACAATTATATTTGACCAAAGACCTTAATGCAGTACAACATCTCATTTTCATCTCACGTTAAATGGCATCTACCCTGACTAATGGGTCCACCTTACAACTTACCAATCTAGTTAAACCTTTTATCACTAGCTAAAATAAAATCTGCTGAAAGAAGAGATAAAACAACGGAGAACAGCTGCAATATAAGTGAGACAAACATTAAAATTATGGGGCAAATGGGGAAATTCAAGAAAATCTCGCAATGAACATTTACAGTATGAGCAAACAATAAGTTCTCTGTAGATGAAGAAACAAAAAAATGTCAGTAGCATAATACACTGCCGAATAAATCAATCATTAAAATGAATTGCAATTCCTTTATACTAGAGCTCCTCATTCATGATCCCGGAGAGCCGTTTAGTTCCAACACACCTGAATCAACTAAACAAAGTATTTGGGTTTACATGAAAATCATGGCCAGTTGAACTGGAACTAAACTCTGCAGGTAAGTGTCTCTCCAAGAGCAGGAGTGAAGAACCCTGCTCTACATGATCAAATCCTCTGGGTCACAAGGTCTGTGTATGTGCTTACTTGTGTAACGAGGTTGCGCTTTCGACCCGTGCACTTCATCTCGTATTCAGGTCTAAGCTGCAGCTTTTGTTGCTCTTCCTCAAAGTCAACCAGATCCCACTCGTACTCCAGCCGGGCCTGACGCCGCTTCCAGAACTCCAGGAACAGAGTCACTGACACCAGAGAAAAATACAGCTCAAAACACATACTGTAAAACATTCAATACAGCCTACAACTGTACAATACAGCCTGAAAATGTACTAAATATGTGTCCTTTAATTGATGGTTACCATAACATTACCAAACCATAACATTGATGGCTTTTATGTAACCAGATTTTTGTAAATGTGGACTGTATATAATGAAAAACGATTAATGACTGACAACATCATTCATATTTTCATAAATGTTTCCTAGTTTAAGTACAGGAATCATCCGTTACCATTAGAGTAAAAGGGAATATTAAACATTTATTAAATGTCCACAGCGAATCATATAAATCGGTTGTTTGAAGCTAAATAGATGCGCGTTCGAGGCAAAATGTGGGAGGGGCAAGTGCCATACTATAGTAACATACTACAGTAAATTGTAGTATATAGTAGTATTTACTACACTCTGTTAATTTACTGTAGTATATTTACTATAGTATGGTTCCTGATTTGTTAACACGGTGCATATAGATGCCAAAGTTCAGATTTTTTAACTAGGCGTCAGATGCAAATTTGCTTCAAACTCGTGAATGCACAAAAAGCACGAAATAAAATCACTTGCGCATAACGTGCAAGACGCTCAATTTGAGTCTTTTTGCGCAAACCGGACTCGCATATGAGGCGAAATCGTGTCCACTGCACTGCGCTAAACGCGTATATCGCACTGCAGGACCTCCAGACGTGCGTCAAGGTGTCTTCACATTGACTTAACATGGAAATCACTCCAAATGCTCTATTCACGTTCGGTGTGAACGCAGCATTACATTTACAGCAGATCAAATCCTTGTTTAATATTGGCCAAATAACATTTAATTAAACGCACTTAAACTTTAATAATTAGCCACATCTAGATAGAATTGCTACGGCGAGGGTTTAAACTTTCATTTTTAGTTCGAGATGAACGACAATTTGCATATTTAGAAACATATTGATGCATTTTCCTGTGTTGGCGTGGGTATATATGTGATTTATATTATAAATCTGATGGAATGCGGACTTTGTGTTCCTAAATGAACGTTATAAGCAACTAAAATTTATTTATCAAGCTGCATGTAAATAAAGACAGTGCAACACTTCACTATGAAACACAGTGCGTCAGACTTCATATGCGTTCTCAAATGTATGTTATTGGAAACCCAAACAAACAGCACAAGCAGAGACTGTGCTCGTATTTACAGTGAATGGAGCTGCTCTGAGATGGAGAAAACACGTAACCTGCACACTTGTAAACAATTGAAGTGACGCGATTCGCTCTGAAACCTTTAGCGCATGCATTTATTTAATTGAATTGCAGACTTTGTGATTTTACAATAGCACTCTGCTATATTATGATTTTAAAATAATGGGAAATATAAAATATAAAACTGACATTTGGATATTTGCCAAAATGTTTACTGCACACGTAGGCATACTGAGTGTCAGGATCCCAAAATGGCCCAAATCTTCCTGCTGAAGCTTCACGCCTAATTGCCTGTATCCACTTTTGTCTCCTTAAACGTCGACAGCTTTTAAAAACGTAGCTGTTTTTTAGCTTGTTTGCTATACACCTGGTCACATTTCAGCTTTTAGACATTGTTCTGTTTTTTGTTACAAGTAAGAAATGACAACGCAACTGCTTCATGCAATACAAAGTCAATGGAGAGTGTTGGATTACCCCAGGTGTGGGCGTGGCCTAAATGCGTTGTGTCTCTGTGTCATTTTAATCATTCATCATGATCATTATAATTAAAACTACATGTAAGCATTAACACATTATCTTTAACCCTTTCTCCGCCATTGACAAAAAAATCTGTCTTTCTGTGTTTTCACTGTCATGCGGTCGAGGGCGCTATGACACCACTTTTGAAAGAGCGCAGAATCTCCTGATCAAAACACAGGTGAAGAAGAAGCAGAAACAAGAGATATCTGCTGCGTACCGATTCGCTTACTTATACTACTTATACTATGTACTCTTTTTGTGAATAAAAAGTACATACTTTTGAGTGTGTAGCAAAAGAGTATGCAAGCTTTGGGACATAGTACTTCGACATCTTTAATGGACTCTGTCGCTTAGTTACCCTGGCCTGTTAATCATCGTCACAGTTCAAATCTTCCACATTCAGTTTAATTTCCTACCGTATAAGAGAGAAATGTAGTAGTAGCATTTTGATTTGCCATGTGTGGGTCTTTAATGCAAAGACTCTCCTCAGTTTAAATATAATGATGCATTGAAAAGTTAATGGCCAAACGCATCATTACAAAAGTTCAAAATGCTGCTGCAGGTGAAATATAATGTGGACAACACAACTTTGTCAGGTTAAATACTGATAATTAATCACTCAAACGTCAAACCTCTTTATCTTAACCTCTCTACTTAACCGTAGGACTCGCACATATGTCATGTTTGTAATATTTTAACACTTTTTATCCACGTTTGTAGTTCTAATCGAATCCTCATCCAACTCGCAATGGGTTGTGGGCAATATCATCCGTTAGAGTTCGCATCGATCTGCACTTCGTATTCTGACCGGAAATAGTAGACCATCCGGGTATCTTTGGAATACTCTTTTCAACATACTACGATTTGGGACATACTAATTGTATTTTTGAATACTATTTAGTATGGATAGTATGCGAATTGGGATCCAGGGATCAAATGTGACTCGTGCTGGCAAAAGGATTCAGAATGCGCACGGGATAATTTCGAGCTACAGGCAAAAAAAGTAAAAAATTAGGAATTTGGTTGATTTTGAGTTTATAAAAGGGTTACTTTATTAAGCTTTGTATCAGTAGAAACCCGGGAGTATATTTAACTTATCGTACTTTCCCCCCTCACATGACCCTGAGACGAGAGAATTATGTATTTTATTTCTGGAAAAATTCCTCCGATGACGCAAATATCGTCATATCGTCATCGGAGGAGTTTTTGTCCACAGGCTAAAGACTACAGCCAGCAGAGGGCGCTATTTCCACATGTTTTCAACATCACACTCACAGCACTCGGCTCGGGCAGTAATCCTGTAGCCATGCCTAGCGTAGGGCAGCGAAGTGCATTCTGGGAATTGTTGTCTTTCACCCCCATGAGACAAAAAATTATTTTCTGTGTTTTCTCAGTCTAGAAGGCACCAAATTCAAAAAATATTTCAAATTTCTACTACATTAATGACCCAGTTTAAATATAGATTCATCTTTCCAGCGCTGAAGTACCCCTTTAAGTCCTTGTCTAACGATCCCAATGCTAATCAAACAATTGTGGTATCATGAGGAAAAAAAGTTGAATATATATTCTTTCTGTAGATATTTGGTTTTGACCTGGTGCGTGTCAAATGTGGTGTTATTACCAGGGAGTCTTGATGATTTTGTTTAGGAAACTTCAGAAAACTTTTTCTCAAAACTGACTTTGCTGACTCTATTGACTTCAATCATGTGTAGCTCAGTCATTTTTTTTTCTGATTCAAACAAATCATATATTATTTAAAGTTTTTTTTAAAAATAACAATAACTCATTTTTGAAAATTGGCTAATTGCAACAAATTTTGTCAGAACGGGTCACAAATGTAATCATATGCATATGTGAAATAACGCAATCATCAACATTAAACAGCATATAAATCAAAACTGCCTAAAGTTATTGAATGAAATGTGGACCCAGGAATAGCTCTAGGGCTGTGAAGGTTTGGGGTGTTGATGGACTCGATCTACTCCATCTGTATATTGCTTTTTATGAAACTTACCCATATTCAAATGTTGATAAAAAGAATGCATGAAGCTAGAATAAAACATTTTTTTGTTTAAAATCAGAGGGTCTCCTCTTTCTTTTGATAGATTGCATGCTCAGATATTCATACAAAAAATATTCTGGGGGCCATGAAACTTTTGTGAAAAAGATAAAAAATGCTGATGCTGGCTGGCAACTTTTTTCCAAAACGGAAATTATGGCCCATCACTATTTTAATTGGCCAATCAACTGGCACTCAGCTGCACAATAGTGTGATAAAGGTGCAGAGAGTAGTTTGATGTAACAAATACACACACAGATAACAAATACAACAGAACCAGCACACAAAAGTGTTAAAAAAGCTCTTTACTCACCCCATATTCCCATGAATATCGCAAAGAACACCGTGGCTGTGTTGTCAAATAGATACGATTGCTAAAGGGCAATGAGACTTTGCATCAATAAATATGCAAGAAAACATGCTCCATAAATGTATCATGTAAAGTTTTTTCCTCACCCGTGAAGAGCTGCAGGTTGTGCTGAGCTTCCAGTAGCCACATTTCTTATCACAGAGCGGGCACATGACAATCTGCCCACCAATGGTCTCGGTACAGATCTCTTTGCTACAGGAGACAAGAAACACTCTTTCTGTGAACACTATACTTAACTTGTGTCGTAGGCTTTGGTGTGTTTCTGAAAAGTGTCAGAGCGATCCCTAATGCATTGCACTCTCAGTACTGCCACAAGGGGCGCTAAAGCAGGCGTTAGCATGAACAGTTTCTCTTTTCACAGGGTTTCTGCAGATTTTATGAATGTACATTTAAGACCAATTAAAGACATTTTTAAGGAATAAATTAAAGGGAACCTAACACGTCAATAAGTTCTCTAAATGTAAATGTCTAGGAAGCACATGAGTTGTATTAGCAACACTTCAAGACCACCATAAGATTAAAAAAAAAAAAAAAAATTATATATATATGTTATTTGAGATAAGAAATATTGTGGTTTTATGATTAAAACAAGAACAAACATCTGCCAGTGGATTCATAAAAAATCTAAATTTCAAATGTAAGTAAATTTCATACCCATTGACAAATATTTCTTCTTATTTTAAGCATAAACTCACTTAAGTTTGCTCAATTTCTCAGAAAACAAGACTTAATTTCTTCATTTTGCATCTCAAGTAAAGGGTATCTTGATTAAAGGATGTTTAGAATTTATACTGGAAAACTATTTTATTTTATTTCATGTTGCAGTGCAATTTAATTTTGCAATTAAATGTAGGGCCCTATGAATTGTTTTGTTTTTATGTTATTTAATCGTTTTATTATTTTTTGTTTTATAATTTATTCTGGTTTAATTTTCATGGACTGGTTTTCATGGTTTTAATGGTCAAAATGTTACATTTATTGTACAATTATTGTTATAATTTATCAAAAAGCATGTATAATTAATTGAAATCATGAAACATAGACAATTTAACAACACTTTAACTCACATTTTGAAGACCCAAATTAATTTTTTTTTTTTCAAATTCTGTTTTATTTTTTATTTTCAGAATTTTTTTTATTAAACTGTTTTTTTCTGGATTCCATTTTAATGGTTTAATTAAACCGCGATAAGCAAAAGCAAGTCGATTTAATTTAATTAATAAAAAACTTACTTTTTAAAGTTTTATTAATAATTGTATTATTATTATAATTATATTAAGACATAAATTCGACTGTACAAGGTCATTCACACATTCACATTAATTCACACAGAGACACACTGAACATGCAGGAGTCATATTTAAAAAGATAATTCACCTATAGGGACCTAATTTAATACCATGATATTGAATATAAGACATTAAATGTGGAAGGACTTTTTTTAGGACCCGCGGAAACTCTGTTTTCAGTTTTCAAGCCTTATCCTCACCTCACAATGTTGTTGTCAAAGGTGGCCACACCATAGATGAAACAGAGTAGACCAACAACTGCGGCGTAGGACAGCATCTCTGTGTAGAAACCCAGCCAAGCGAAGTAGATGCCGATCTTCTCTCCATAGTACTTCCTTTGGTACAGGAAGCATGATATTTAATGAAAGAGTCCATCCACTTGCTTAAGGTCAGCAAAAGTAACATGTATTACATTCTCTATATTTAATGAACTTTTATTTGAAAAGGAACATTGAGTTTATTTATTTAACAACAACTATGGTGCAAAATTCGCTTCATCTTATTTGAGTAATAAAAAGTGATAAAAATATTGCAGTGCTTTTAATAGTAAGTTCACTTTACAATATTAAGGCCCAATCCTAATTCTATGTTATACCCCTTCGCCTTCCCCTACCCCTACACCTTACTGTTCCCCTCGCCCCTTGAAATAGAGTGGCAAGGTGTAGGGGTGAAAATATTCCCCTCATCATTCTTTTATTAGTGTCTGGTAACATTTAACCAGTATGAACATCAATGAAGTGCGTAGGCTATATCTAACAGAAATCAGGCACGAGAATGTTTAAAGTCCCTGTAAAGTCAAAATTAAACATGTGTTCTGAGTTCCTCACACCACCGATAAATGTGTAATTAACCACCTAGCCAATTTTGAATTATAAAAAAAGTGCATAAAATATCTTATCGAAATGTTGAAAAAATAAGCAGCATTCTCTGCTCTCAAACGCTGGGGCGGGACGGGAGTCTGCGGGACGGGAGGATGAAGGTCGGGGCGGGAGATAGTCGGTTCGGCCCCATTCTGCAGCGGATTATCAGTGAATCCCAGTTGTTGCCGATGAAAGTTTGTAAAACTATCCGGTGTAAAGACACTGCAGAGGCAGGTGTTGGTGGTGATCCTCAGCACTCCATCAAGGTAGCTGTTCACAAAATTAATCCACCTCTTCTTGATATCTCTTTTTTGTTTTGTAGGCTGTTTTGTAAGTTATAGGCTGTAGTAACTAATGGTACTGACAGTTACTCGAGATCTAGCGGGTGAACTGATGCGAAATTGCGAATGTACTCTAGTTATGGGGGAGGGGCCATATGCCAAGCGGCTCCAGTGCGTCATCGAGCCACCGTTTTAACCCCGCCCAAAAAATCCGGAACACAGCAATGGTGAAAAACTTCAGATCCAGACAAGGTAAGTATCACGTCATATGAGTCCTTCTAAATAGCCTTACTGAAAGAGCTTGTTGGCACTCTGTGTGGCTAATGTTGCTAAAGCTTCCATTGTCTCTGTCTGTTTTCACTGTTGCACCCCACACTATCAGAATTATCGTAAATACGTTTTCGTTTTTTTTAATTTAAAAATTGCACATGAAGGCCCTTTGAAGTCACCCACTTGAATGCTCGTAATCACGACTTCAGAAGTGGGAATCATGAGATTTCTGATAGCACGTGAAAGCACCGGAGACCAGAAATATGTTTATATATTTATCCCGCCATGCTCACCATCTGCGTGATTCACAAACGCGCATTTATTATGCACAGTACTGTCAGATGACTGAACATATAAGGCTGAACAGTGCTACTGACAGTTTCTGACATTTTCAGTGCGTGAGATTGTCCTGTTTTGTTGTTGGCAGTATGCCGGAGCACAAGCTCTTGAAGCCCCGCCCTCTTCTTGAAAGGGGGCCGGCAGCACCAGCTCATTTGCATTTAAAGGAACACACAAAAACTGCACGGTTTTGCTCACCCCCAAAAAGTGGCAATTTTAACATGCTATAAAAGATGATCTGTGGGGTATTTGAGCTAAAACTTCACATAAACGCTCTGGAGACATCAGAGACTTATTTTACATCTTGTAAAAAGGGGAATAATAAGTTCCCTTTAAATATCATTGTTCCTTGTGTTCATTTAGTGACTAGATTTTCACTGTTTTAGCTGTTGCACTGTTTGAATTTCTGCACCCTAGTGCTAGTGAATATCAAAAACAGGTTTCATGAACACTCCCACATCTGTAATTGGTCAAACAAGCAGGTAGCCCCACCCCCAAATTCACACTATTGTTCGAATTGGCATTTATATTATAGTTGTCTTACCTATATCTGTCTCTGAACTGGGGTAGGACAACGTTTTCGACAAACATTCAAGAATTAAAATTAAACCTTTTAAAAAATGTAATCTATTTTCCTACAATGGCTGTTTAAGATGAAGTTTCTTCTTGATGGAAAATAATAATAATAATAATATAAACAACAGCCTTTAAATACATTTGAGACCAAATACCTAAATAGTGATGTAAATCTCAAATATGTCAAAACACTGAAAATATCTAGATGCATTTTTAGCCGGTTTTCTGAGCCTATTTTGAAAAAAGGAAGTTAAATATAAAGCAAGGTCGGTCTCACCGTATGAGGTTGAGCGGCTGCTCCTTGTAAAAGCGGCTGAAACGGGCCCAGTTTTTATACAGGGAATTGCGTTCGCTCTCACAGTTATCATCACGAGACCTGGTCCAGTACCTACACTACAAAACACACATAAACATTAGTGTTTTTCAATGGAGCAAAAACAGAGAAACATCTACTCAATAGGTTTGATGGCTTTTCCCATGTGCAGGACCTACGTCATGCAGAGGGAAGGCAGCTGTGTAGGTCCCGTTGTTTAAAAGCCTCTTAATGCCCTTTTTATCCTTGTCATCTTTACTGTATGGAATTCGGGAAAGGATGTAATATACCTACATGGAGAAAAACACAAGCCAAGCCTTCGTTACAGGGCAGTTCCTTAGTAAATGCTGTGTCTACGTTTAGAGTTAAGTAAGACCATGATGTAATGGAGGTTGTTTAATATTATGAAATGTAATATCTTTATAAATAAGTAATGTAAAATATATATTCCTGTCTAATGTTAATAAAAAAAAAAATTGTAATTAGGGGCCAAGCACAAAGGTGTGCGTAGGCACTTATTGAATCCATTTGCGTTCTTCTTCTTCTTCCTCTCTTGATTCTATAGCAGCCCATAGAACTGCTTGCAGGAAAGTTATGACATTTTCCACACAGAGTTGAGTCTAACCTATCACTATAGCAATTTTGGAGTCTCTAACTCAATCCCTCTAGCGCCACCAAATGTCCAAAGTTGCACTGAAGTTTATGCTAATAACTTTTGAACCGTAAGGGCTAGAAACGTTAAATTCCTCCAAGGCCGTTGCTCTGATTTTCATGGAAATGGAAACAGATCATCTACAGACCATGACAATAAAGTGTTAAGGAATTCAAGTTGATTCGTCAAGTGCTACTAAATATCAAAAACAGATTTCATGAACACTCCCACATCTGTAATTGGTCAAACAAGCAGGTAGCTCTACCCCAAACTCACACTATTGTTTGAAGCCTTTATATTATAGTTTACCTATACAGGTCCTTCTCAAAAATGTGCATATTGTGATAAAAGTTCATTATTTTCCATAATGTAATAATAAAAATTTAACTTTCATATATTTTAGATTCATTGCACACCAACTGAATTATTTCAGGTCTTTTATTGTTTTAATACTGATCTAAAAAAAAAATAGCATATTTCATCCGACCAATAAAAGAAAAGTGTTTTTAATACAAAAAAAGTCAACCTTCAAATAATTATGTTCAGTTATGTCAAGTCAAGTCAACTTTATTTATATAGCGCTTTGTAGCCACAATGACGGTCTGTGTATCTGGCAAACGGCCAAATGTCCCGCGCATCTCGTGAGGCGCGTTATCAGATCATACTAAACCCAGGCCATGTTGTTCCCCAGCATACCAATACAATTTAGGGCCCGAAATGGCGCCACAATGTCTGAAAGCAACGACCGACCACTCTCTGATCAACCTTGGAGATAACAAACAAGCTCCGTGTTCACTTTTATTGCCCCAAATGGCCAGGCCGTCATATCGGACACCTCACACACACCCACGAGAAACACACGTGGAATTCCACCAGGACCATAGAGGAATAGATGGTTAAAATCCACCTAAAAAAACGTATTAAATGTATACTTTTCGGCTTGAGTGTTTTTATATGTGTCTGGAATAATTAGGAGGGTTACATAAATGTTAACTCAAACTCTGTAGACCAATAGACCATGGAAAGCCGGTATCCATGGGTTCCCAAATCTCAGACCTGTGATTCATGGTACCAATATAATCAGAAAAAATTGATCGTACCGAATCGTGTAAAAGAATTTACAGAAAATGCATTATTACAAGAGAACCAGCTTTGTAAGGTTAAAATGCATCATCATGTACCCTCAATATATTAGCCAGGAGGCGTAACCGAACTGAACAAAGGAACTTTTCGTGCCTAAAAAACTCTCAGGCATGATTGGATCATCCCGAAAAAAGGTGTCGCTCAATCTTATCTATAAGAACCGACTATTATCAAAGTGCATTTGCCGCCCAAGGCATTCCGCCAAGCGCACTTCACCACCAGCTTTCCGCCCCAAGGGCATTCTGCAGAAAGGAGGAAACAGTCCAGCTTCCAGAACATCTCCAAGAGACCCGAATCCGGCTGAACTTCGCCTCCACGAACCGAGAGCCACACCCAACAGACCTCGCAAAAGGACCACGGAACGCGCGGGACATTTGAACTCAGAATACACGTATACACAAGAAGCCAAAAACAAAAAGCAAGTATTCTTATTTTACAATCTAAACTGCTGTTGAAAGGTTGTCTAAATTATTCCCTTTTTCGGGATGATTTTAATTCCTTGAGGGCTCTAGTAACGAACTGAAGTGAATGCTGTGATCTCCTTTCTCTTTCTTTATTTTTGTTTTCTTTCATTCTTTTCATTTAGGTACCATATTTCATTCGTTTACTATATATATTTCTACTATCTTTATGCATATCTAGTATGTACTTCCTGTGTGAATTGTAGTGTTATCCTTAATCTGTGTTTATTAAACTTACAAAAGGTACTTTTGAATTGAATCTGTTATTTCTCCACATACACAAAGTCAATGAAACTTACGATTTTAAACGTTACCTAAAGCTGTCTTGTGCTACTATTTTAGTAATATAAACTGTACGAACATATGAAATAATAATTTGTCCTGATCAGTAAAGTTAATGTTTCTTATGCGCTCATAAAGCAGTAATCCCTTATTGAGAATTGATTTGAAAGTCTATAACTAATTTGCTGGACAAACGTAGTAAGATAATTTCAAGCAATTCCGTAAAGGTTACTTGTACTTAATTAGAAAATTTTCCTTATCGAAAAATTTAAATAACGTAATGAACGACCAGCAAATTATATTCATAAACTCATGAATATTATATCCCCTTTGAGTTAATTATTCCCCGAGATATTAGACTCATAGTCGAAATCGTTACAGCTTTTAACAATGCAGATTGTTTCAAAGCAGCTTCACAGTGTTAAACAGAAAAATAATGCAACATAATATATTTTGATTATCACACAGGAGATTAAATGCTTTAGATCAGTAATTAGATCAGTAATTTAGTCTATATGGTTAATTTAGTTTAATAATTAGATTTATTTTGAAATATATTTGAAAAATAGTTTTTCCCCAACTGAGCAAGCCAAGCCAGAGGCGACAGTGGCAAGGAAACCAAAACCCCATCAGGAGACCAAATGGAGAAAAATAAACCTTGGGAGAAACCAGGCTCAGTCGGGGTGCCAGTTCTCCTCTGGCCAATTAACAAACAGCGTATTATTATTATTAAAATTATTATTTTAAAGGTCAGAGATCATAATCTATCTGAATATTCGAAAGATCTGAGGCAACACACCAAGTATTGAGTTATGCAGTCAGGTCGGCAGTCTTACCCATGATTGCGGTTTTGAGTAATGAACCAGGCTGGGAGTTTTTAAAAGCCTCAGGAATCTTTTGCAGGTGTTTAGAGTTAATTAGTTGATTCAGATGATTAGGTTAATAGCTCGTTTAGAGAACCTTTTCATGATATGCTAATTTTTTGAGATTTGGGTTTTCATGAGCTGTATGCCAAAATCATCAGTATTAAAACAATAAAAGACCTGAAATATTTCAGTTGGTGTGCAATGAATCTAAAATATATTAAATTGTAATTTTATCATTACATTATGGAAAATAATGAACTTTTATCACAATAAGCTATTTTTTTGAGAAGGACCTGTATTGTGTCTAAGCTGGGTTAGGTTTGTTTTTCAACAAACACATTCAAAAACTGAATTTTAACCCGGCTGTTTAAGACGAGGTTTATTCTTGTTTGAAAAACAAAAATTTGGTTACATATAGATTCAAACTGATGTGGTGTGGTCAGAGTGAGGTGACAAGGACATATGCAAAGATTGGGGTCATTATCCCAAAGCATTGCAGAGATACAGCCTCAAGAGTAATTTTGGCATCATGCCTCAACTTTGTTGCTGTGGTATACAAAAACCATGACGGAAAATTGTAATTTCTAGCCCTTACGGTTCAAAAGTTGTCAGCAAAAATGCAAGTCACATTTTGGACAGGTGGTGGCACTAGAGGGATTGGGATAGATACTCCAAATTTGCTATGATGAATGTTTGGACTGACCTCTATCGTTGTGCCTAATTTCATAACTTTTCACCATACGTTCTATGGGCTGCCATAGACTGAAGAGCGGAAGAAGAAGAAGAAAAAACTGATGAAGAAGAAGAATGCCAACGGATACAATACGTGCATATGCACACCTTCGGTTCTTGGCCCCTAATAATTGAGAACTAATAGTAACTGATTATAATTGATCACCAAATCAGCATATTATAATGATTTCTGAAGGATTGTGTGACACTGAAGACTACATTTATTTTTGATATATATAAAATACATTTATTTATTTATGGCATTTCTAATGCCTAATCTTGGTTTTCTTACAATCCTGTTCCTCGTGGATGGAGGAAAGAAGGTTTCTTTATCCTCGATGAGGAAGAAGTCGATCTTGCTCTTGTCAAATGTGTAGGTGAAGTAATCAGGCTCGGGATTCATCACATGATCGGGCAGACGGTAGGGCGTGAATAGCCAGCTCATGGGCACTTCTTTTTTAGCTGGAATATCATTGACCTTAAAAGGCACTTTGATTTTCAGAACGTCTGCATATGTTGCCAGCACTTCCCATGGTACGTGGATCTTCAGGAAGTATGTCTTTCCATCTTCTGACTCCTGCAAATACACAAACGTGATATTTAAGGAAAGGTGGAACTTCTTTATGACTTTTTACTAATGCCCTTTCTAGTACAGGCTCTTTTAAATGCACAGTAACAGGTAAAAATGAACACTGCATCAGCACAATCATTCATGTTTCAGGAGAAAATTTTATTTAGTAAATCTTCAAGGAATAGTTAACTAGTTGGTAATAGTTAACATGGTGTTTCTACTGTGTTATACTGAAGTTCACTGCCCTCTAATGGATACTAACTGATAAAACACTCCTTTAGATCCCACTCAGCTAAACAAATACAATGAATATACACTGCCTTGTATTTATATAATCTTATTTATTTTCCCAAATCTTCATTTACATCTCTCACAGGAGATTAAATGTTTCTTCCTTTTGTTTGCTTTTAATTAGGAGTATTCGCATCATTTACTGTGGTAGAAAACAGTGTAGGACAGATTTAACACAGTTTGTGCTTGTTATTAGACTAAAGGTGGGTCAAGTTTATGTGTATAGCACATTTCATACACGCCGGAGAGTTTTAGTTTCACTTTCTCTCGCGGCGCAAAGCCTAAAGTTCTTGACCCTGCAGAAGATACATTCGCTCTTCACATCTTTTTGGAACACCAGGAGAAAACATGAAGATATTAGAAGAGCGATGCTATTTTTCCTGCTCGTGTCCCACATCCCTTTCAACACATTTTCTGTGGGGTTAACTAATATTTAACTTTCTTATATTGTTTATAATACCATTACTTACTGATATTTATTTAAAGGTTTTACAGGCTGTAGTAAGTAGTTTCACTGACGGAAGTAGTAAAATAAACATGCAAGCTTAAATGGATGTTTGAGCCTTATTTATATTTTTTATTTTCAAAATGTAGGCTATTTTATTGAGGTAGCCAATATATATACACACACACACACACACACACACGTGTGTGTAGGCTACCCACCCCTCAAACCACCGCGCCATCCTTTGATATGGAGCGTTCTATGAACGGAATGACGCATTTTAAATATCGCTCGATCGCGCAAATTTGTGGGACCCAAAATCGTGACCGTGATTAAAATTTGACTAATTGTGCAGCCCTAAAATCATGGCCATATTCTAGGATGACAATACAAGATCTTGACCATAAATGTACACACCTCTTGATGGAAAAAAACATCACAACATTTATTTCCGTCAAAAGGGTGCATACATTTTTGGTCAAGATCTTGGTCAATAACCTAGTGCTGAGGCAGTGAGAACTAATCTGATGACATATCGATGTCCTAAAAGGGTTTTTGGGTGGCATATGTGATTTCAGGTGTTTTACTCACAGATTTGTCCTCAGTCTCCAGGTCAAGTCCGGCTTTCTGTAAGTTTGCCTCAAACTCCTTCCTTCGATCCTGCATGAAAGATCAACAAAACTTCTGAAAATCACAGAATTTGGTGCAATAAGTACTCTACGAAGTACAAGAAGAGTTTTTGGTAACTATTTAGAACAAGATTCTGTCTGAAGAGCTGTAAGTGTGTGTGAGTTCCTGCCCAGGCCTGGTAAAGCACATAATTTATGAGTAACAAGAATGTGGAAGTACATAAGACTATGACACACACACACAGTGGTGTGAGACTTCACAGATAAGGGCTGATGAAAGACAGAGTTTGGGGGCCACGGAGGGGACGGTGCCCATCTGGACGACAGAGTTGAAAGCTTTTTTACCATTGTTTAAGTGTGTGATTGTAACAAATATAATTACTTTTTTTGATATTGATACACCAATCAGGCATAATAATTATAATTATAATAATAATTTGTTACATTTATATAGCGCTTTTCTAGGTACTCAAATTGCTTTAAATATAGAAGGGGGGAATCTCCTCAACCACCAGCAATGTACAGCACCACCTGGTTGATGCGTCGACAGCCATATTGCGCCACAACACCCACCACACACCAGCTGATTGGCAGAGAGGATATATTGATGGAGGAGACAGTGATGAAGCCAATCCTATATATATATATATATATTAGTGTTGTCACGATACCAAAATTATGACTTCGATACGATACCAGACTAAAATACCTTGATACCGATACTAAATCGATACCACGGTCAAAATACTACCCAGTAAAAGTAATTGAATAATATGACAACAGAACTTATTAGTCATTGTTTTATTTAGTTTTTAACTAAAAACTCACGTGCCAGCATGTCCCTGCCCTGGTTTTTGACCATTTCTTCTTATTGCATTTTTATTTTATCTTTGTTTTTAAAAATAAGCTAAAAATGCAAATTACAAACAATATGACAAAACAGTGCTTTATTTTTCAGCTACAGGTCTATTTAACAGTATAGCAAGTCAAGAAAGAAATTTAAAAAAAAACTGCTTAGTCTTCACTCAATAAATTAAATATACACTGATTCGGCATGTCATCCTCAATTAACTCGTCTCCGGCGCAATAACTCCGATCTTTCAAGTATTCATATTCTTGTGTAATCGACGCGCCATCCTAAATGAACCCGTCTCGTGCGTGATACCCAAAATTTTGAATATTCCTATCTAATATGATTTATGACCTGCAAGGTTGCCAGAGTAATAATTATACACTGTTAATAATAGGCCAGAGGAGAACTGGCACCCGACTGAGTCTGGTTTCTCCCAAGGTTTATTTTTCTCCATCATGCCCTGATGGAGTTTTAGTTCCTTGCCACTGTCGCCTTTGGCTTGGCTTGCTCAGTTGGGGACACTCAAATTATGATCCAAGTTACTCAACTAAATATACAAATAGAATTTATTAATTTGGTCATATATAATTCTATAAACTATCCAAATTAAACTAGCCAAATCAAATTTTGTTGCAATGTTGTCCTGTTTAACACTGTGAAGCTGCTTTGAAACAATCGTCATTGTAAAAGCGCTATATAAATAAAGTTGATTGATTGATTGATTGATTGATTCTTAATGAATATATTAAAATTGTTTAGTCATGGGGTGGTTTTCATTTATTCTTTGTTGTTTGATTAACATTAATCACACAGAAAATTAGATCTGTCTTAACACCGATCCAAATACCTCAACTGTACACGTTCACTAAAGACACCCCCGACTGTTTACCTGAATACTCACAGGATGTGCATTTTTTACATATCTTTGACCATTGAAATACATAATCAGAAAGAACTGAATCGCGATCGCATGTTGTCTGAAAGGCGTGTACTCACGCTTCAGATCAAAGTCCGGCAGCGCGAGCACATCCCGCGCCGCACTATATTTTCTCATGCGCACATGTTTCTGTTGCTTTCTTTGTCATGCGCTGCGCGTGTATATTTAACTCTTCTGCTTCCAATGTTTAGTGAACGTTGGAAGCAGAGCTCTGCACACACGTCCTGACTCCTGCTGTCACACATCAACACAAATAAATACAGCTCTTATTAACGTGCGGTCCTTCTTAAAGTACCGGTACTAATAAAATTCCATATCGTAACATTTGTAATAGCAGGGTATCGCAATACTTTTCTAGTACCAGTATATCGTGCAACACTAATATATATATATATATATATATATATATATATATATATATATATATATATATATATATATATATATATATATATATATATATATATATATATATATATATATATATATATGTGTGTGTGTATGGGGATGATTAGGAGGCCACGTTAGACAGAGGCCAATAGGCACATTTTTCCGAAGGACATCCTGGGATTTTTAATGACCACAGAGAGTCGGGAACTCGGTTTAACGTCTCATCCAAAGGACGGTGCTTGTTACAGTACAGTGTCCCCATCACTAAACTGGGGCACCCACACAGACCACAGGGTCAGCGCCCCCTGCTGGTCTCACTAACACCTCTTCCAGCAGCAATCTGGTTTTCCCAGGAGGTCTCCCTTCCAGGTACTGACCAGGCTCAGCCCTGCTTAGCTTCAGTGGGAAAACATTATGACCACCTTCCTAATATTGTGTTGGTCCCCCTTTTGCTGCCAAAACAGCCCTGACCCGTCAACACATGGACTCCACTAGACCCCTGAAAGTCTGCTGCCGTATCTGGCACCAAGACGTTAGCAGAAGATCCTTTAAGTCTTGTAAGCTGCGAGGTGGGACATCCATGGATTTAACTTGTTTGTTCAGCACATCCCACAGATGCTCGATTGGATTGAATCCAAGTCAAATGCGGTCCCATACGCAACAAACTGTGATGTACTGTGTATTCTTACACCTTTCTATCAGAACCAGCATTAACTTCTTGAGCAATTTGAGCTACAGTAGCTCGTCTGTTTGATCGGACCACACGGGAAGATTGTGTTGGTCATTATGGAAATGATCCGGCTGTGTCTGTGTTCACTAATTTGCATGTCATCAGTAGATCACACGCTGAACTTTCCACTCACATCAGCGCTTTTATGGAATTGCGCTCTAACGCTAATTTGCCCTGTTTAGTAAATCTGGACCTATATACTTTATAAAGATGAATAAACTGCATTTACTATAAATTTAAAATATAATACATTTTCATTTAATGGCAACTTACATGCAATTAAGTGCTTGAAAACATTACATGGGCCCACTTTATTTTAGGTGGACTTAACAACTATAAACTTTAATAAAATAAAAAAAAATAAGATCAATGTACTTATTGTGTTCATATTGTAATGCACAAACTTTTGCTGATATTGAGGTGGAATACGGGTAAAGTTAGGTACAGGTGTGGTGGTATGGGTAAGTTTAAGGGTAAAGTTCGGGACGGGTACGTTTAAGGATAAAGTTAGGGGCAGGTGTGGTGGTATGGGTAAGTTTAAGAGTAAAGTTAGGGGCAGGTGTGGTGGTATGGGTAAGTTTAAGAGTAAAGTTAGGGGCAGGTGTGGTGGTATGGGTAAGTTTAAGAGTAAAGTTAGGGACAGGTGTGGTGGTGTAAGTAAGTTTAAGGGTAAAGTTAGGAACAGGTGTGGTGGTATGGGTAAGTTTAAGGGTAAAGTTAGGTACAGGTGTGGTGGTATGGGTAAGTTTAAGGGTAAAGTTCGGGACGGGTAAGTTTAAGGGATGGCTGACCAACATCACGATGGAGCGCCACCATCGTGATGCCACGCCCCCCGTTGCGAGTGCGACACACATTAATCCTCTTCTATAGTTAAACTAAAAACTTTGCAGGGATTGCTCTGTAAATTAAACTGAGAGTATAACTAAAGCATTTATGCTATTTTAAACACTGTAGTCTATGCCAGATATATAGCCTACATTTTTAAATAATCCATTTCATAAGCATGCGTGTTTATTTTAGCACTTCTGTCAGTGAAACAACACACTACAGCCTGTAAAACATTTAAACGATTATCAGTTAATAATGGTAACATAAAGATTAAGACAATTAAATATTAGTTAAAAAAAAAAGTTTTATTTCCCCGCAAAGATGCGTCAGCTTTGAGATGAATGTGGGACACGAGCTGGAGATTCCTTCTCGAATATCTTTGTCTTAATGTTTTCTCCTAATGTTGCAAAGCAACACGTGTTGTAAAACGTCTGAAGAGCGAATTTTATCTTCCACAGGGTCAAGACATTTAGGCTATGTTTGATTTTGCACTGCCAGAGAAAACAAAATTAAAATCGGCTGTGTGAATTGCGCTTATTCAAATAAACTTGACGCCAAGTCTAATAAGAACAAACTGTTAAATAAAATTGGAAGTAAAAAGGTATTCGTCCTACATTGTTTTTTTCTACTTCACCACAGTAAAGCATGTGAATGGGTAGGCTATAATAGACTTAATTATAACCAAACGAAAGGAAGAAACGTTTACAATTCCCTGCGAAAATGAGTGTGACGCGAGTGAAGATTTATGAAAAGAAACGTGATGTCCAGTGGGATAAAATGGACTAACTGTTAGCCTTTTGGTTATGCCTATTGTTAAAGTTCATGGAAATCGGAAAATCGGGTACAAACATATTTGAAAAGCTGGCAAATCTTTAATTGGGCTCAGCCTCCCTCTCTCATTCAGCATGAATCCATATGTTTTCATGGCTGAGATGTAACTGCGAATGTATTTCCTTTGAAAACAATTCTTTGTGCTTCTGTCCTGTGGTAATATATTCACGTACAACAGCATTCACATACAAAACACGGGGATAATAACGAAATTATAGTTTTAAATAGAAAATAGTATTTATGTAAGGAGGTATATTAAAATAAAAAGTGCACAACTCTTTACGTTTCCCCTCACGTGCAACCTAGCGCGGGTGAGTCCTTATTTGGGTTAGCAAAATAACGAAATAGAAAATAGTATTCATGTAAAGAGATAGTAAAAAACAGATATAGTAAATTATATTTTTTATAAATTTTTTTTTTTTTTTTTAAATGACGATATCATCGTCCATCGCGATGTTTTACTGTTAATATCGTCAACTGCCAATTTAGGGGACATCGCCCAACCCTATTAGGGACAGGTGTGGTGGTGTGGGTAAGTTTAAGGGTAAAGTTAGGGACAGGTGTGGTGGTGTGGATAAGTTTAAGGGTAAAGTTAGGGACAGGTGTGGTGGTATGGGTAAGTTTAAGGGTAAAGTTAGGGGCAGGTGTGGTGGTATGGGTAAGTTTAAGGGTAAAGTTAGGGACAGGTGTGGTGGTATGGGTAAGTTTAAGGGTAAAGTTAGGGACAAGGGTAAAGTTATGGGCAGGTCTGGTGATATGGGTAAGTTTAAGGGTAAAGTTAGGGACAGGTGTGGTGGTGTGGGTAAGTTTAAGAGTAAATATAGGGACAGGTGTGGTGGTATGGGTAAGTTTAAGGGTAAAGTTAGGGACAAGGGTAAAGTTATGGGCAGGTCTGGTGATATGGGTAAGTTTAAGGGTAAAGTTAGGGACAGGTGTGGTGGTGTGGGTAAGTTTAAGAGTAAATATAGGGACAGGTGTGGTGGTGTGGGTAAGTTTAAGGGTAAAGTTAGGGGCAGGTGTGGTGGTATGGGTAAGTTTAAGGGTAAAGTTAGGAGCAGGTGTGTTGGTATGGGTAAGTTTAAGAGTAAAATTAGGGACAGGTGTGGTGGTGTGGGTCAGTTTAAGAGTAAAGTTAGGGACAGGTGTTTTGTAATGGGTAAGTTTAAGGGTAACGTTAGGGACAGGTATGGTGGTATTGGTAAGTTTAAGGGTAAAGTTAGGGACAGGTGTGGTGGTATTGGCAAGTTTAAGGGCAAAGTTAGGGACGGGTGTGGTGGTGTGGGTAAGTTTAAGAGTAAAGTTGGGGACAGGTGTGATGGTGTGGGTAAGTTTCAGGGTAAAGTTCGGGACAAGGGTAAAGTTATGGGCAGGTGTGGTGGTATGGGTAGGTTTAAGGGTAAAGTTATGGGCAGGTGTGGTGGTATGGGTAGGTTTAAGGGTCAAGTTAGGGACAGGTGTGGTGGTGTTGGTAAGTTTAAGAGTAAAGTTAGGGACAGGTGTGGTGGTGTGGGTAAGTTTAAGGGTAAAGTTAGGGGCAGGTGTGGTGGTATGGGTAAGTTTAAGGGTAAAGTTAGGGACAGGTGTGGTGATGTTGGTAAGTTTAAGGGTAAAGTTAGGGACAGGTGTGGTGGTATGGGAAAGTTTAAGGGTAAAGTTAGGGGCAGGTGTGGTGGTATGGGTTAGTTTAAGGGTAAAGTTAGGGACAGGTGTGGTGATATGGGTAAATTTAAGGGTAAAGTTAGGGACAGGTCTGGTGGTATGGGAAAGTTTAAGGGTAAAGTTAGGGACAGGTGTGGTGATGTGGAAAGTTTAAGGGTAAAGTTAGGGACAGGTGTGGTGGATTGGGTAAGTTTAAGGGTAAAGTTAGGGACAGGTGTGGTGGTATGGGAAAGTTAAGGGTAAAGTTAGGGACAGGTGTGGTGGTATGGGAAAGTTTAAGGGTAAAGTTAGGGACAGGTGTGGTGGATTGGGTAAGTTTAAGGGTAAAGTTAGGGACAGTTGTGGTGATATGGGTAAGTTTAAGGGTAAAGTTAGGGACAGTTGTGGTGGTATGGGAAAGTTTAAGGGTAAAGTTAGGGACAGGTGTGGTGATATGGGAAAGTTTAAGGGTAAAGTTATGGGCAGGTGTGGTGGTATGGGTAAGTTTAAGGGTAAAGTTAGGGACATGGGTAAAGTTATGGGTAGGTCTGGTGGTATGGGTAAGTTTAAGGGTAAATTTAGGGACAGGTGTGGTGGTATTGGTAAGTTTAAGGGTAAAATTAGGGGCAGGTGTGGTGATATGGGTACGTTTAAGGGTAAAGTTAGGGACAGATGTGGTGGTATGGGTAAGTTTAAGGGTAAAATTATGGGCAGGTCTGGTGGTATGGGTAAGTTTAAGGGTAAAGTTAGGGGCAGGTGTGGTGGTATTGGTAAGTTTAAGGGTAAAGTTAGGGACAGGTGTGGTGGTATGGGTAAGTTTAAGGGTAAAGTTAGGGACAAGGGTACAGTTATGGGCAGGTGTGGTGGTATGGGTAAGTTTAAGGGTAAAGTTAGGGGCAGGTGTGGTGGTATGGGTACGTTTAAGAGTAAAGTTAGGGACAGGTGTGGTGGTGTGGGTAAGTTTAAGAGTATAGTTAGGGACAGGTGTGGTGTTATGGGTAAGTTTAAGGGCAACAATAGGGACAGGTATGGTGGTATTGGTAAGTTTAAGGCAGTTAGGGACAAGGGTAAAGTTATGGGCAGGTGTGGTGGTATGGGTTTAGGGGTAAAGTTAGGGGCAGGTGTGGTGGTATGGGCACGCTTTAAGAGTAAAGTTAGGGACAGGTGTGGTGGTGTGGGTAAGTTTAAGAGTATAGTTAGGGACAGGTGTGGTGTTATGGGTAAGTTTAAGGGTAACGTTAGGGACAGGTATGGTGGTATTGGTAAGTTTAAGGGTAAAGTTAGGGACAAGGGTAAAGTTATGGGCAGGTGTGTTGGTATGGGTAAGTTTAAGGGTAAAGTTAGGGGCAGGTGTGGTGGTATGGGTAAGTTTAAGGGTAAAGTTAGGGACAGGTGTGGTGGTGTGGGTAAGTTTAGGGGTAAAGTTAGGTACAGGTGTGGTGGTATGGTTAAGTTTAAGGGTAAAGTTAGGTACAGGTGTGGTGTTATGGGTAAGTTTAAGGGTAAAGTTAGGGACAGGTGTGGTGGTATGGGTAAGTTTAAGGGTAAAGTTAGGGACAAGGGTAAAGTTATGGGCAGGTCTGGTGGTATGGGTAAGTTTAAGGGTAAAGTTAGGGACAGGTGTGGTGGTATGGGTAAGTTTAAGGGTAAAGTTAGGGACAGGTGTGGTGGTATGGGTAAGTTTAAGGGTAAAGTTAGGGACAGGTGTGGTGGTGTGGGTAAGTTTAAGGGTAAAGTTAGGGACAGGCGTGGTGATATGGGTAAGTTTAAGGGTAAAGTTAGGTACAGGTGTGGGGGTAGGGGTAAGTTTAAGGGTAAAGTTCAGGACGGGTAAGTTTATGGGTAAAGTTAGGGACAGGCGTGGTGGTATGGGTAAGTTTAAGGGTAAAGTTAGGGACAGCTGTGGTGGTGTGGGTAAGTTTAAGGGCAAAGTTAGGGACAGGTTTAGTGATATGGGTAAGTTTAAGGGTAAAGTTATGGGCAGGTGTGGTGGTATGGGTAAGTTTAAGGGTAAAGTTAGGGACATGGGTAAAGTTATGGGTAAGTCTGGTGGTTTGGGTAAGTTTAAGTGTAAAGCTAGGGGCAGGTGTGGTGTATATGGGTAAGTTTAAGGGCAAAGTTAGGGACAGGTGTGGTGGTATTGGTAAGTTTAAGGGTAAAATTAGGGGCAGGTGTGGTGATATGGGTACGTTTAAGGGTAAAGTTAGGGACAGATGTGGTGGTATGGGTAAGTTTAAGGGTAAAATTATGGGCAGGTCTGGTGGTATGGGTAAGTTTAAGGGTAAAGTTAGGGGCAGGTGTGGTGGTATTGGTAAGTTTAAGGGTAAAGTTAGGGACAGGTGTGGTGGTATGGGTAAGTTTAAGGGTATTGGTAAGTTTAAGGGTAAAATTAGGGGCAGGTGTGGTGATATGGAGTGCGTTTAAGGGTAAAGTTAGGGACAGATTTGGTGGTATGGGTAAGTTTACAAAATTATGGGCAGGTCTGGTGGTATGCGTAAGTTTAAGGGTAAAGTTAGGGGCAGGTGTGGTGGTATTGGTAAGTTTAAGGGTAAAGTTAGGGACAGGTGTGGTGGTATGGGTAAGTTTAAGGGTAAAGTTAGGGACAAGGGTACAGTTATGGGCAGGTGTGGTGGTATGGGTAAGTTTAAGGGTAAAGTTAGGGGCAGGTGTGGTGGTATGGAGTACGTTTAAGAGTAAAGTTAGGGACAGGTGTGGTGGTGTGGGTAAGTTTAAGAGTATAGTTAGGGACAGGTGTGGTGTTATGGGTAAGTTTAAGGCTAACGTTAGGGACAGGTATGGTGGTATTGGAAGGTTTAAGGGTAAAGTTAGGGACAAGGGTAAAGTTATGGGCAGGTGTGGTGGTATGGGTAAGTTTAAGGGTAAAGTTAGGGGCAGGTGTGGTGGTATGGGTACGTTTAAGAGTAAAGTTAGGGACAGGTGTGGTGGTGTGGGTAAGTTTAAGAGTATAGTTAGGGACAGGTGTGGTGTTATGGGTAAGTTTAAGGGTAACGTTAGGGACAGGTATGGTGGTATTGGTAAGTTTAAGGGTAAAGTTAGGGACAAGGGTAAAGTTATGGGCAGGTGTGTTGGTATGGGTAAGTTTAAGGGTAAAGTTAGGGGCAGGTGTGGTGGTATGGGTAAGTTTAAGGGTAAAGTTAGGGACAGGTGTGGTGGTGTGGGTAAGTTTAGGGGTAAAGTTAGGTACAGGTGTGGTGGTATGGTTAAGTTTAAGGGTAAAGTTAGGTACAGGTGTGGTGTTATGGGTAAGTTTAAGGGTAAAGTTAGGGACAGGTGTGGTGGTATGGGTAAGTTTAAGGGTAAAGTTAGGGACAAGGGTAAAGTTATGGGCAGGTCTGGTGGTATGGGTAAGTTTAAGGGTAAAGTTAGGGACAGGTGTGGTGGTATGGGTAAGTTTAAGGGTAAAGTTAGGGACAGGTGTGGTGGTATGGGTAAGTTTAAGGGTAAAGTTAGGGACAGGTGTGGTGGTGTGGGTAAGTTTAAGGGTAAAGTTAGGGACAGGCGTGGTGATATGGGTAAGTTTAAGGGTAAAGTTAGGTACAGGTGTGGGGGTAGGGGTAAGTTTAAGGGTAAAGTTCAGGACGGGTAAGTTTATGGGTAAAGTTAGGGACAGGCGTGGTGGTATGGGTAAGTTTAAGGGTAAAGTTAGGGACAGCTGTGGTGGTGTGGGTAAGTTTAAGGGTAAAGTTAGGGACAGGTTTAGTGATATGGGTAAGTTTAAGGGTAAAGTTATGGGCAGGTGTGGTGGTATGGGTAAGTTTAAGGGTAAAGTTAGGGACATGGGTAAAGTTATGGGTAAGTCTGGTGGTTTGGGTAAGTTTAAGTGTAAAGCTAGGGGCAGGTGTGGTGTATATGGGTAAGTTTAAGGGCAAAGTTAGGGACAGGTGTGGTGGTATTGGTAAGTTTAAGGGTAAAATTAGGGGCAGGTGTGGTGATATGGGTACGTTTAAGGGTAAAGTTAGGGACAGATGTGGTGGTATGGGTAAGTTTAAGGGTAAAATTATGGGCAGGTCTGGTGGTATGGGTAAGTTTAAGGCAAAGTTAGGGGCAGGTGTGGTGGTATTGGTAAGTTTAAGGGTAAAGTTAGGGACAGGTGTGGTGGTATGGGTAAGTTTAAGGGTAAAGTTAGGGACAAGGGTAAAGTTATGGGCAGGTCTGGTGGTATGGGTAAGTTTAAGGGTAAAGTTAGGGACAGGTGTGGTGGTGTGGGTAAGTTTAAGGGTAAAGTCAGGGACAGGTACGGTGGTATTTGTAGGTTTAAGGGTAAAGTTAGGGACAGGTGTGGTGGTGTGGGTAAGTTTAAGGGTAAAGTTAGGGACAGGTGTGGTGGTATGGGTAAGTTTAAGGGTAAAGTTAGGGACAAGGGTAAAGTTATGGGCAGGTCTGGTGGTATGAGTAAGTTTAAGGGTAAAGTTAGGGACAGGTGTGGTGGTGTGGGTAAGTTTAAGGGTAAAGTTAGGGACAGGTGTGGTGGTATTGGTAAGTTTAATGGTAAAGCTAGGGACAGGTGTGGTGGTGTGGGTAAGTTTAAGGGTAAAGTTAGGGACAGGTGTGGTGGTATGGGTAAGTGTAAGGGTAAAGTTAGGGACATGGGCAGTTATGGGCAGGTCTGGTGGTATGGTTACGTTTAAGGGCAAAGTTAGGGACAGGTGTGGTGGTGTGGGTGTTTAAGAGTAAAGTTAGGGACAGGTGTGGTGGTGTGGGTAAGTTTAAGAGTAAAGTTAGGGACAGGTGTGGTGTTATGGGTAAGTTTAAGGGTAAAGTTAGGGACAGGTGTGGTGGTATGGTGGTAATCTTTCAATCTTTCATACCAATCTTTCATTTGAAAGCCACGTTTCTAGCATCTGTAAAACTGCATTCTACCATCTTAAAAATATATCTAAATTACGTCACATGCTTTCAATGCAAAATGCTGAACAACTAGTACATGCGTTCATGAGCTCAAGGCTAGATTATTGTAATGCTCTACTGGGTGGTTGCCCTGCTCGCCTAATAAATAAACTCCAGCTGGTCCAAAACGCAGCAGCTCGAGTTCTTACTAGAACCAGGAAGTACGATCATATAAGTCCAGTTCTGTCAACACTGCACTGGCTCCTATTAAACATCGCATAAATTTTAAAATCTTGCTTATTACTTATAAAGCAATAAATGGTTTAGCTCCCAGTACTTAAGCGAGCTCTTAACGCAATATACTCCATCACGTCAATTGCGGTCTCTAAACTCTGGCCAGTTGAAAATACCTAGAATATCTAAATCAACTGCAGGCGGTCGATCCTTTTCCTATTTAGCACCTAAACTCTGGAACAGTCTTCCTAGCATTGTTCGGAAGCAGACACACTCTGTCAGTTTAAATCTAGACTAAAAACACATCTCTTTACTATGGCATACACATAGAACATTTTTAACTTTCTTTATTCAAATCAAATGACTGATTATTAGGCTGCATTAACTAGGTCAGCCGGAACCGGGAACACTTCCCATAACACCTGATGTACTCGTTACATCATAAAAAGAGTGGCATCCACACTAATGTTAGTCTCTCTGTTTATCCCGAGGTTTACTGCAGTCGGCGGATCCAGGCCGTGTCCGGATCGGATGGTGGACCTGCATCTGGACATGACCAGCTCATCCTGGAGTGTCTGCTGAGACCGTGTCCATTATTGTCTCCTCTGAATTCGCCTCACCGGAACGTCATCCTCAATTAACCCGTCTCGCGCAATAACTCCGATCTTTCAAGTATTCATATTCTTGTGTAATCGACGCGCCATCCTAAATGAGCCCGTCCTCGTCGTCATACCCAAAATTTCGAATATTCCTATCTAATATGATTTAAGACCTGCAAGGTTGCCAGAGTAATAATTATACACTGTTAATAATAGGCCAGAGGAGAACTGGCACCCGACTGAGTCTGGTTTCTCCCAAGGTTTATTTTTCTCCATCATGCCCTGATGGAGTTTTGGTTCCTTGCCACTGTCGCCTTTGGCTTGGCTTGCTCAGTTGGGGACACTCAAATTATGATCCAAGTTACTCAACTAAATATACAAATAGAATTTATTAATTTGGTCATATATAATTCTATAAACTATCCAAATTAAACTAGCCAAATCAAATTTTGTTGCAATGTTGTCCTGTTTAACACTGTGAAGCTGCTTTGAAACAATCGTCATTGTAAAAGCGCTATATAAATAAAGTTGATTGATTGATTGATTGGTATGGGTAAGTTTAAGGGTAAAGTTAGGGACAAGGGTAAAGTTATGGGCAGGTCTGGTGGTATGGGTAAGTTTAAGGGTAAAGTTAGGGACAGGTGTGGTGGTGTGGGTAAGTTTAAGGGTAAAAGTCAGGGACAGGTATGGTGGTATTGGTAGGTTTAAGGGTAAAGTTAGGGACAGGTGTGGTGGTATGGGTAAGTGTAAGGGTAAAGTTAGGGACATGGGTAAAGTTATGGGCAGGTCTGGTGGTATGGTTACGTTTAAGGGTAAAGTTAGGGACAGGTGTGGTGGTGTGGGTAAGTTTAAGAGTAAAGTTAGGGACAGGTGTGGTGGTGTGGGTAAGTTTAAGAGTAAAGTTAGGGACAGGTGTGGTGTTATGGGTAAGGGTAAAGTTAGGGACAGGTGTGGTGGTATGGGTAAGTTTAAGGGTAAAGTTAGGGACAAGGGTAAGGTTATGGGCAGGTCTGGTGGTATGGGTAAGTTTAAGGGTAAAGTTAGGGACAGGTGTGGTGGTGTGGGTAAGTTTAAGGGTAAAGTCAGGGACAGGTATGGTGGTATTGGTAGGTTTAAGGGTAAAGTTAGGGACAGGTGTGGTGGTGTGGGTAAGTTTAAGGGTAAAGTTAGGGACAGGTGTGGTGGTATGGGTAAGTTTAACGGTAAAGTTAGGGACAAGGGTAAAGTTATGGGCAGGTCTGGTGGTATGGGTAAGTTTAAGGGTAAAGTTAGGGACAGGTGTGGTGGTGTGGGTAAGTTTAAGGGTAAAGTTAGGGACAGGTGTGGTGGTATTGGTAAGTTTAATGGTAAAGCTAGGGACAGGTGTGGTGGTGTGGGTAAGTTTAAGGGTAAAGTTAGGGACAGGTGTGGTGGTATGGGTAAGTGTAAGGGTAAAGTTAGGGACATGGGTAAAGTTATGGGCAGGTCTGGTGGTATGGTTACGTTTAAGGGTAAAGTTAGGGACAGGTGTGGTGGTGTGGGTAAGTTTAAGAGTAAAGTTAGGGACAGGTATGGTGGTGTGGGTAAGTTTAAGAGTAAAGTTAGGGACAGGTGTGGTGTTATGGGTAAGTTTAAGGGTAACGTTAGGGACAGGTATGGTGGTATTGGTAAGTTTAAGGTTAAAGTTAGGGACAGGTGTGGTGGTATGGGTAAGTTTAAGGGTAAAGTTAGGGACAAGGGTAAAGTTATGGGCAGGTCTGGTGGTATGGGTAAGTTTAAGGGTAAAGTTAGGGACAGGTGTGGTGGTGTGGGTAAGTTTAAGGGTAAAGTCAGGGACAGGTATGGTGGTATTGGTAGGTATAAGGGTAAAGTTATGGACAGGTGTGGTGGTGTGGGTAAGTTTAAGGGTAAAGTTAGGGACAGGTGTGGTGGTATGGGTAAGTTTAAGGGTAAAGTTAGGGACAAGGGTAAAGTTATGGGCAGGTCTGGTGGTATGAGTAAGTTTAAGGGTAAAGTTAGGGACAGGTGTGGTGGTGTGGGTAAGTTTAAGAGTAAAGTTAGGGACAGGTGTGGTGTTATGGGTAAGTTTAAGGGTAAAGTTAGGGACAGGTGTGGTGGTATGGGTAAGTTTAAGGGTAAAGTTAGGGACAAGGGTAAAGTTATGGGCAGGTCTGGTGGTATGGGTAAGTTTAAGGGTAAAGTTAGGGACAGGTGTGGTGGTGTGGGTAAGTTTAAGGGTAAAGTCAGGGACAGGTATGGTGGTATTGGTAGGTTTAAGGGTAAAGTTAGGGACAGGTGTGGTGGTGTGGGTAAGTTTAAGGGTAAAGTTAGGGACAGGTGTGGTGGTATGGGTAAGTTTAGCAGTAAAGTTAGGGACAAGGGTAAAGTTATGGGCAGGTCTGGTGGTATGGGTAAGTTTTAAAAGTTAGGGACAGGTGTGGTGGTGTGGGTAAGTTTAAGGGTAAAGTTAGGGACAGGTGTGGTGGTATTGGTAAGTTTAATGGTAAAGCTAGGGACAGGTGTGGTGGTGTGGGTAAGTTTAAGGGTAAAGTTAGGGACAGGTGTGGTGGTATGGGTAGGGTAAAGTTAGGGACATGGGTAAAGTTATGGGCCGGTCTGGTGGTATGGTTACGTTTAAGGGTAAAGTTAGGGACAGGTGTGGTGGTGTGGGTAAGTTTAAGAGTAAAGTTAGGGACAGGTGTGGTGGTGTGGGTAAGTTTAAGAGTAAAGTTAGGGACAGGTGTGGTGTTATGGGTAAGTTTAAGGGTAACGTTAGGGACAGGTATGGTGGTATTGGTAAGTTTAAGGTTAAAGTTAGGGACAGGTGTGGTGGTATTGGTAAGTTTAAGGGCAAAGTTAGGGACAGGTGTGGTGGTGTGGGTAAGTTTAAGAGTAAAGTTAGGGACAGGTGTGGTGGTGTGGGTAAGTTTAAGGGTAAAGTTAGGGACAAGGGTAAAGTTATGGGCAGGTGTGGTGGTGTGGGTAAGTTTAAGGGTAAAGTTATAGGCAGGTGTGGTGGTATGGGTAAGTTTAAGGGTAAAGTTAGGGACAGGTGTGGTGGTGTTGGTAAGTTTAAGAGTAAAGTTAGGGACAGGTGTGGTGGTGTGGGTAAGTTTAAGGGTAAAGTTAGGGGCAGGTGTGGTGGTGTGGGTAAGTTTATGGGTAAAGTTAAGGGCAGGTGTTGTGGTGTGGGTAAGTTTAAGGGTAAAATTAGGGACAGGTGTGGTGGTATGGGTAAGTTTAAGGGTAAAGTTATGGGCAGGTGTGGTGATATGGGTAAGTTTAAGGGTAAAGTTAAGGGCAGGTGTGGTGGTGTTGGTAAGTTTAAGGGTAAAGTTAGGGACAGGTGTGGTGGTATGGGTAAGTTTAAGGGTAAAGTTATGGGCAGGTGTGGTGATATGGGTAAGTTTAAGGGTAAACTTAAGGAAAGTTGTGGGGGTGTGGGTTAGTTTAAGGGTAAAGTTAGGGACAGGTGTGGTGGTGTGGGTAAGTTTATGGGTAAAGTTAGGGGCAGGTGTGGTGGTATGGGTAAGTTTAAGGGTAAAGTTAGGGACAGGTGTGGTGGTATTGTTAAGTTTAAGGGTAATGTTAGGGGCAGGTGTGGTGGTATGGGTAAGTTTAAGGGTAAAGTTAGGGGCAGGTGTGGTGGTATGGGTAAGTTTAAGGGTAAAGTTAGGGGCAGGTGTGGTGGTATGGGTAAGTTTAAGGGTAAAGTTAGGTACAGGTATGGTGGCATTGGTAAGTTTAAGGGTAAAGTTAGGTACAGGTGTGGTGATATGGGTAAATTTAACTCAAATTTAACTCATTTGACTCAAAATTAGTTACATTTACTAACAAGTTTTTTCATAAGTGAAAGAAAGTCAATGCTGATCACTTTTCCTCAGCATTATGTAATTCCTCAGTAAGATGAGTCATTGTTTTGGAGGATGTCTATTCACTTAACAAGTTAGTAATTTGTTTAGGCAATTGATCCTTGAGATCCTATCTCACAGTTCACAGAAGGAAGCCAAATGTTATATGAACACATAACAGAGTGGATAACAAACCTGTTTCTTTTCTCCATCCTTGTCATCGATGTACGACAGAACGAAGTCTATCCTGCGTACGCCATCTCTGAAGTACACAGAATCCTTGCTCTGCTGCTGCTTATCCACCTGCACAAACACACACAGGGTTTTTAACATTTATTTGAACAAAGTCAAGCTTTTTTACAAAGTACTGCAGCTTTAGGGTTAGGTTTTCTATCTTTTGAAAGTATTAAAGTTAATACATGCATAATAATTTCAAGATATCCTATAAAATATCATCACCGTAAAGGGTGCACAAAAACAGAGCTGTGTGCATGTTCAGACACTGTTATCTCATCTATATTTATCTCCTAACTCCCACTAAAACAATGCAATCATGCTACACACAGGCTTCATGCCACACAAATACTTCAGCACAAGTGTTCAGACATGTGTTCTGACACATTTACCATTGCTCTACAAATGTTCAAAATCCAGTCACTTCAATAGAAATCCACACAACCTGGAATTTCTTTATACAAATTTTGCACCAGGTTTAAGAGCTTCGCTTCATGCATTGCCAATTGACAATGGACAGTTGACCTTTTTTGTCCTGTGAAATGTTATTAATGTGGCCGAACCTTTAGTCAAACAATGCGTGTTTGTGTCTACAGATTTCAAGGACGATATAAATCATAAATTTACTACAAACTAAAGCCTTATTTAGTATGCCAAAAATGATAGTTATATAACAACAACGACTGGTGTCCAATGACATTCTGTTCATTACAGTATAAAAGCACTAGAGATTAGTCGTCGGTCGCTTTAAATGCTCGAGCTCAGTCAGGTGGATTCTGATTGGCTGTCAATATTTTCATTGTTCATCAAGCTGGAAAAAGTTGTTATGAAAGTGATTCCAATGGTATCGTTCCTCTGTGTCATTATTGTTATAGTTGTGTGAATGTCCATGTTTATAAATGCGGAAGTTCTAGTTATTGTTGTAATTAAGTTGTTGGTGTGAATGGTCCTTAACATTAACCCAAACCCTGATTAAAACCCCAACAATCATTTATTTGCTATATATATTTTCCAGTCAGAGACATCCACTAAGGGAGGTTTTAATATTTTTCTTCATTTCTAAGGATAATTTAGTCCATATATAGCTATAGCTAACTATACCTGAAGTGTACATGATAGTGATTCTATAATTGGAGATACATTTTGCATTTCAAAAAGTTAAGGAAAAAAGTTAAGATTTTCTAGTATCTTAGTCACCTTCTTTCATTTAAACAGCGCTTTTATAGTACAGACTGATTCAAAGCAGCTTTACAGTGATAACAGGAAAATAATGCAACAGAGATAGTTTTGGCTGTACAGCAGCTCTAGAAAATAGTCATCGTCCAGCTCAAGTACGTTTTTGATTGATTAATTTCCAAATTCAAAATCATTAGATAATTAACTTAGGGGTCGCTTCTACGACAACGTTTTCAACTGAAAAAAGAAAAATTAATACAATCTGGCCATTCATTTACACAACAACGCCGTTTTGGTGGCCTGAGAAAGCAGACTTTGAAATGGGTGAAAAAATATTTTTTATTTTTTGAAAATGAGTTTTGAAAATGATACCATAATCATTTCTGTGTAAACTTCCAAAACGTGAATGTGTGATAATCGGTGATGGCCAATTACTCTGACATGCATAATACAGTATGTTGGTGGTCGGGAATTGAAAAAAATTTAATCTGTACAGAGGAAATTCTTTTGTTAAAAACATATTCAGTTTTAATAATTCAATGCTTGCCAAACACACGTTACTTTCTTTTACTTTTAACAAAAAAGTAATTTCTTTATTGTCTTGTTTGTCAACTCTGTTACAGACAAATTAGACAATGTGTGGAAATAACATTAATAACAGAGTTTGACGGTAACAGAATAGACAATTTTACACTTTTTAGCCAAAAACTCCACTTGCTACAAAGAGCACATGGCACTAATAAAATGATGATTAAAAGACTTTTAAACAACCCACTGTGTGATCAGTGATACATTCTGTTTACCTTTTGATATTGTGGTAACAATTTTGACGTTTTACAAAATAACTATTGGTGTAAGAACTTTTTAGATTAAAATATTTTCTCAGAGAGAGCACACACCCTTCAGTGCTTCAGCTCTGATCAGCGAGGGGAAGTGACATCATTTCCTGCATTTTTCATAGTTGTGGGAGATAATTCCCCGATTTAAAGGCAAAGTGGTACAGTAACAGAGTTGATACAATTGAATTAAGATTTATGGACAATATTTTTAAAAAAATTGATGTTGTAGAATTCAGAAGAGAAAAAAAAACTATTTAGGGCTTTTATAAATAAAATAAATGAAATATTACCAAAATAAAAATTTTATAAAATAAGATGGGAAAACATACAAAGACATCAAGAAAATCATAATTTCCAGCTATATAAGACACTTTTTTACAGAAAATATTATATTGTTATGCCCTGTAACATCTTGTGATCCATGACAATGAGTAACAAAGTATTAAACATATAACCATTTGAAAAAAATCTGGAAAAAAATGACTTTGTACACCAAATGTACCTGCAATTATAGAATCACCCATATACTGTGATACTGAATAATTAGGTAGAATGGCAATTAAACAGCAGCTCTCAGTAACTCTCTTCCTCTCCTACAGTTCAAAGTATTGAACTAAACAGTTATGTGATGGCTGCCCCCTACTGTTCAGGACAGTCTGATGTAAAGATATAAACACTGAGAAGGGCCTCTGTATGCACATATTACTTCAAAACCAGGCGAGCGTATTAAACCCTGCTTTAATCTCAGTCTATGAGGTGCATGTCAGCCCTGAGAGGGACATTTCCCACCAAAGCTAACACTGGCATTGCTCAAAGTTAAAAGACTGCAGGCTATACTTTGAGCCAGGAAAATAACAGCAGAGCCACTCCAGCCCTGTCAGCCTGCAGCTGTTCTCCAACAACTAAAAATAACTTACATTTGCTGCATAGCACAAACAAATACAGCCGGTGACCACAAAGGCAGCCAGGGCGTAAAACACCTCTAGATTCTCTCACGGTCACATCCAGGGATGTGACCAAACCAAGTGGCATTTCTCTGAGGTTTACCACCACTGATTTTCTTACGCCGCTCCTACAAACAAAACCTCCCGATGATTACCAGCAGTCTACGGCTAACGCATCCCTACTAGAGTCTGCAAGTAAACCATTAGTGAAAGCAATTACCGCTGGCTAGTAATGTCAGGACACTGCTAATCACATCCCCAGAGATCCTCCTCCGTTACTCCACAAACAGCTGACGGAAGATGGAAGAAGGAGAGAGAAATGGAGAGAAGAGAAACACTTTACCTCCAGTCCGTCTATCAAGTGCTGCATCATTCACGATTCTAGGAGTCTCCAGAGCGGAGACCTCCTCCTTTCCTACAACAGCGCAGCAAATCGGACACATATATACACAAACACACACTGTAAAGCTCACACAAGCCCAGTCAATAATAGAGTGGAAAGAGAGACAGAGAGCAGGGGGCTCGCAGGGATGACATCATCATGCCAGCAGGGCGGTCCTCGTAATGTAATCATAATGTCTAGATATATGCTACATAATGCTGGTCATCAGCATAAGGTACCGTATGTTTATCAGCAAGGGATGCAGGTCCCCAGTATGGGAAGTGAGAGTGCTGGTGGTGGATCAGCACTTGACCATCTCTAACTATGTGTATATAATAAAGGTTGTGAAATAATTGCCTAATATCATCTCTGCTTTGGTGCTGTACGGATATTGCACAATGCCAAGATAACCGCCCTTCTCATCTGAGCTGCCTCAGCGGTCTGTCACTGCTCGCCAATGTCAAAATGTTTGAGATGACCAATCAAATCAAAGTAGGCGGGTTTTATCTTCACACACTCTAAAAAAACTATGTCAAATGCTATTTCATGCATTCAGAGATTTGTGGTGTTTTTAAGCATGTTACGATGCTGTTGCAAAGGTAGTCTAGGTGGTTGTTAGGGCGTTGCTATGTAGTTGCTGGGGTGCTCTGGATGGTTGCACTGATTGACAGGGCATTGCTACATGGTTGCTAGAGAGGGCATTGTAAAGTAGATGATCAGATAGTGAGTTTCTGTGAGTGTTTTAAAACATGTTGCTATGCTGTTGCAAAGGTGGTTAGGGTGGTTGTTAGGGCGTTGCTATGGTGTTCTTTTAAAAGAGACCATTCTCAAGGCTATTATATTCTGGTCTCTATAAGGCTTAAGTCTCTCCCTCAATGTAAATTCTAGGGAAATTATCATTTTTTATTATCATTTACATTGACAAATGACATGTTAAGTGGGTAAATCTGCCCGTTTTGGGTAAACTAACCCTTAAAGTATTCTGAGCAATGAAAGAGTATCCGCTGAGCAATAATTTTCCACAGTATGTTCTCTCTGCTGTCATTTGCATGTCAAGCCTATAACCCATATACAGATTGTGACATTTTCAAAAAGCCCAACCTCAGCATCAAAAAGTTGCAATAGCATGTAAATAATCAGGTGTATCTGATGACTTTCCCAGTCTTATTCTTCACATCTGTCCTGTACTTTTCCAGTGTTTTTCGAGTTAATTCAGTAAAAAAAACCTAATTATAGCATTATTTACTCACTCACATCATATCCTGTACAGATTTATTTCTGCCATCGTGTAAATGCTAACATTTGTTGTTTTGGGTGAACTGTCCCTTTAAGAGTAATGTAGCCTGATCCCTTTCTAAACAAATCTCACTGGCACACACAAGAATCCTCTTCTGCGCAAACATCATCTAATTAACTTCCTGCCGTCTCTTTACTGTAAGCAGGAGTATGTTTGACCTGGCAGAGCAGCTGCTGTTCTTTCACTACAGGTCTCTTTCATTTACTATAATTAAAGGTTGAAGATGATACATTTGAACATATGTTTGAAAAAAAGCGGTCAATAATAGCCATACGCTCCTGCACTGACATAAAGAGTAAGCACATGCGTGGTTAGGTAAATCAGGCCGGGACAGAGAAAGCTGCAGAGCTGCCAGCCACAAAAAACATCATCTCCAACACTGATATATAATTATGTAACATGACACAATTAGAGACTCGGACTCTAGCTATAAAAAAACACAGCTAATGAACATGATGGTGCGTTTATTTTCACAGACATGTTATCATGCAGGGAAGGAAACGTACTGGTTATTTAGAAACGTAATAGGTTTTTGATGCTGTTTTTGTAGCTCTTACTCCATCCTGCCAAGCCAACACACTAAAACAAGCAATTATTAAGAAAGTTGACGAAAAAAATCAAGGTAAAATGAATTAATGAAAGTCCTCTCAACTGCTTTCAATAATGTGCAGAACATATGTTAACATTTCAACAAATGAGTTCAATATTTCCTCTTCTATGATCACCATTTGTGTTTCTCAGAAACTGTCCTCCGGTGCTTTAAAATGCTGCATTTATAATCAGCACTAAACATCATTTATTGATGCTGCAATGCAGGCTCGGAGCTCACAGACCCTTATCGTTCAATATGAAATTCCTTGTTTGGACAACTCTAGCCTGAACAACATTTGGGATAATATTGGGGATTTAAAATGTGTATCTAGAGTTTCAGTAATGGTGCGTTCCCCTCCTGGGTAGTTTGTATTGGGAAGTCGTGTTTACGGCATCAGGTGTGTTCAAGTCACTTTTGTCGGAGCAAGATGGCGGTGTACCTTCTCTTCGTTTTTAATACTTAAAGGGGGTCTAATGCTATTTCATGAATTCTCACTTGTTTACACTGTTGAGAGTTGGCTCCTCATGCTAAACATGGCTAAAGTTTAAAAAATGAGTTGGACGTATGATTGAGTATTTTTGTTAGCCTGGATGCCAGCCAAATTTTGCCCCGCCCACAATTTTTTTTGCTCAGGCAATTCGGTCTGGACTCGCTCCATAGAGGAGTAATTATGCCCGAACAGAAACTGTTCGGACCAATGAAATTGTCAGGGCGGGCTTTAGACGATGATGGACAGATGATAAACAGTAACGTAATCATCCACATCATTTTTGCCAGACAGGTTTGCCATGTTTTTTTGCAATGTCGCGCAATTGCTACTCAAAACTATAGCCCAAAACAATAGCTTTCCGGGGGGGTTCTCCGGAAAAAAATTGCGCTTGGTTGGCAAAATACGTTATTTTGGCACGGTTGCCTGCTAAAATTTGCATTCCTGGGTCTATGTATCACATAATTGGGGTCGCTTCAACCCGCGGGAAAAACACGGACTTGGCAACACAGTGCAGTTGAGTTCTGTTGACATTTGACAACTAACGTTACGCGTCGCTCCGTTGCTCGGATTGGTTGTAGGTCTATCCAATTGAGGTCTTTCCTGGTTAGGTTGAAACACGCCCCATAATCAAAGCCCAATGGAGCGGTACCAGACTCATATTCTCATATGCTCATTTTGACCGTTTAACCGTTAACCGATAGTAAGAATTTTGACCGATTAATACTATCAGTTAAACGGTTTAAAGTTTTTTTTTTTTTAACACTTTGTTTGTTTGCTGTATGGTTAATGAAAAATATGCTGTATTTGTTAACTCAAGGGGCGCATCGACACTTGCAACCACACGTCTCTGCAGACATATTTACCAAAATGAAGTAATAGGAAAGAAGCCTACTATGTTGGACCATTTCGGCAGAAAGGGCGATGAAGTTACTTGCAAAATATTACACGGTAATAAAATACAGCAGTAGTACAAGCTCTTGACTGGTGGAAAGCAAATGAAAATCACTTCCCAAGGCTGGTCGCTCTGGCGAGGCATTTTTTTTTCGAAAAGCCTTGATGCTTTTCGTTGTGTGGTTTTGGTCAAGTTTACTAAAGTACACATTGGCCACATATTGATGGTTTATAGAACAATTACTCAGAGTCGCACTGTTGATTCAAAGAACAGCACAACGGTCTGGCGCGTCGAAACACTTCCTCAAACAGACAAAGGTGCGCGCACAGTCAGCGGAGGCTCGCACTGCGGAGACAGACGACAGCATAAACAAGGCTTTCTGCCGCGGGTCTAACTGTCAACAGGCTGTGCTCCAGACTAACATCATTTAGACATGTTACTTAAAAAAAACAATAAAAAAAAAATCAGTCAAGCTGTGGATTGAGGTAGGCCTGCTATTTTGATTTGACGGGAAAAACTACTCCGGTTCTTCAAAGCTTCAAACGGATTCAGTGTATTTTCGTTTAGTTATCTTAATTTGGTAATTATTTAATAAAAAAACATTATTTTATGCTTTTTATTTATATGATTTTATTCAGGTTTCCTCTGTTGTCAGAAAAGCTGCAGGTGTGTGAAAATGTGACAATGTGTGAATCCAGGTTCTGTTATCGTCGATCTGTTGTGTATGCTGCTGTTTGCACAGTCAAATAAACCCGTGAAAAAAGTATTTTTAACGGGTCACAAACACTCATCAATTGTATTTTTATTTGACGTCAATTCAATATTATAATCTTTTCAGTTAACGGTTAATAATCGATTAATGAGCATCGGTTGTCGGTCGTGAAAATGAGCATCCCTAGTCTGGCGCATTTTCAGTTCATGTCTTTGGAAGCTTAACTTTCATAGGAAGTTTATTTGAACAGTTGAAACACTCACTTTGCTCTCCGCCGCTCCGTTTACATGAATCTCCGCAGCTCCGCGAGCCGAGTGCTGTGAGTGTGATGTTTAAAACATGTGGAAATAGCGCCCACTGCTGGCTGTAGTCTTCAGCCTCTGCACAAAAAACTCCTCCGATGACGCAAAATGACGATATTTGCATCATCGGAGGAATTTTTCCAGAAATAAAATACATAATTCTCTCGTATCAGGGTCATATGAGGGGGGAAAGTACGATAATTTGAATATACTACTGGTTTTCTACTGATACAAAGCTACATACTTATGTGTCAATGTATTTGCAAGTAAAGTGAATGTTGAGAAAGAACTAAGAAATTGAAAGAACAATGGACGAGTATATTGGATCCGTGCATTCGATCTTAAAGTGACAGAGTCCAGGGGCCTATTGCACAAAACTAGGGTAAGGGATTAAGCCGGGATATCTTTATGATCTTGTCATCTGTATGCAAAATTTAGTACACCACTGTCATGTAAACTTACCCTGAAAGCAAACTCACACCAAGAATGATAACGATAACCAAAGATAACTGTATATTAGTGGATAAATTGAGCCAGGATCACCAAGATATCCCGGCTTAATGCCTTATCCTAGTTTTGTGCAATAGGCCCCAGATTTACCTGATGTTGTTATTTATGCTAATCAAACAACACAAAGATAGAGAATCTCTTACTGCTCTTGACTAAATCACTTTTGTAACTTTAATAAGAATAAGATTTAATTTACACAGTAAAGACATTTTGTATACATTTGATTACTTTTTATACATTTTGTGTATATTTTTAGTGCCTGGGGTTTTTCAGGTCTATTTCATGTGTGCCTTTGTTCTATTGTAGTTTGTTTTCTTTGTTATTTCTTTATCACTGTTTATTTGACTTCAGTAAGCTTGACGTTTTATTTATTTTTTTGCTAGTTAAATGTTAGATTTAGTTAAATGATATGATAAGAAAATGGTTATAAGAATTATGAAATTTAAGTGATATCACAATTGTGATATATATCGCCCACCCATAGTAGGCATCACATCATAACAGTACACTCAGTAGTACCCACCCGAACACCATATCTCAATACCTGGTACACAATACACAGTGACGTAACAGTCTATGGATCGTTTTTGAGTATGAATGTGTCATTTTGAGTAGAAAAAATGAACTCCAGGTGACACAAAATGGCAAGTTACTAAACCAAACAACAAAAGAAATGATAAAACAGTGTAAATACAGCTGGAAAACAGTGAAAAATCAACCATCATTCAAGCCCCAGTGAATGATGGGAACACCAGTATCAGAAAAGTTGAGTAGGTTTTACTTAATTTTATAATGTTAAATATATATATATATATATATATATATATATATATATATATATATATATATATATATATATATATATATATATATATGCTACAAGCTTGCATTGACTAATACAGAATTTACTGGGGTTTATTTTATTTATTTTTTTTCCTGCCTGAACTAAAGTTTTCATGAAGAAATTAGTTTTTTTTTTTCTGTAGTATTTACTTCACACAGACTCATTTTGCATATATTTCGCTTGGGTCCCTAGATATAGCTTTCACCCAACATCCAAGAATATTTCATTTTATATAATTTGATATTTCACCATCCACCAGGCAATAACAGTTAGAAAAAACATGGAACACTGCAAGATGCGTTACAACCTGACATTTAATTTAAACAAGCCCATAATCATGAGAATAACCATTAACACTACTGTTTTTACACAATCCAATACATTAGGTCCCACCCTACATTATTTCCCACTTAATATGTAGTTTTACACAACCAAACGTGTTGCCATGCATTTCATAATGCTCATCAAACCACAATAGCATAATAAAGTCTAATTTGACCAAATGCAAGACGCTCACTCAAAGCACTCACACACACACACACCGTTCAGCCCTCTTTACCGTGTCGTACCCTGGAGCGATACTTTAGAAATAAAGCTCTCTTTCTCCAGATCTGTGGATGAATTGAGTGTGTTGTGAGGTTAATGACACTGGAATACACACACAAACAAAGAAAGTCCATTTGATATTCATCTGTTACTATTTTTTTTCAGAATGCTTTATTGTAATAATTAAGCCAGATGACGTCCAATAAAAAAAACAAAAAACTATCTGATAGCAGGTTTTCAACAGCAATATTTATATTACTCCAAATCTGGCATTAAGTTACAAGGCCAAAGATTCTCTTATTTGCATGAAGCCTTTGGTTCTACAAGGCCTCGATCAGCAGTCAGTGAACGGCCATCGCTATATGAGCATCTGAAGTAACAGGACATGCAAACACTCAGTTCAGTAGACAGAGGCATAATATTAACTAGATGAGTAAAGTTTGATGACAAACTTTGATATTGGCTTGACAAAGCCAGGTCTGAACGTTTAAAAATAACTTTAAACAGCTTAAAGTTGTCTCAAAGTTCTTTTGAAGTTGTTTTACTCCAAGAAAGTAAAACAAAGAAAAAAGTTACTAACATGATTTAGAATTTTTTAACACATTGCTAACTTCAATTAGCATGTTGCTAACATGTTTTTGCCACACTGAAAACATGATTTATCACTTTGCTAGCATGAATTAGCATGTTTTAACATGTTTTTAGTATGAATTAGCATGATCAGCATGACTTAACATGTTTTAGCACATTGCTAGCATGAATCAGCATGTTTTTAACATAATTTAACATTTTGTTGCATGATAAAACGTTAACATGAAATAACATGACTTAGCATTTTGTTTACATGTTTTAACGTCATTAACAGGATTTAACGTGTTTCTATCATTGTTGTTAGCATGCTGCTAGAATGACTTAGCACGCTGGCGTTATGTTTTAACATGCTACTGACATGAATAAGCACACCGCTAGCATGATTTAACATGTTGTTAGCAAAAATAAGCATATTGCTAGTATGGTTTAACACATTGCTAGCATGAATTAGCATAAAGAAGCTTAAATAGTAAATCAGTATGGCTTTTGTTGTTTTTGCCAAATTGTTTATTGTTTATGCTCTTTTATTCAATCAATTTTGTTGTATGTATGTTTTTTTTTTATTCTTCATGCTTGATAATTTGATGATAAAATATTTGATGTTCTGTTCAACTATGATAAAATATGTTTTCCATGACGGCCCATTTCAAACTCACACACAAACACAAACACACTCCTTCTTACCCCCATAAAGCTGGAGAGGTGCTGCTGTGGTTCAGTGTGTTCTCTCTCACACTGCTCACACTCAACCACTGAAGAGTGACTCGAGCACACAGACATAGTGCTGGTGCACTCAGACACTACACTCAACATGGACTACACACACAGAACAGAGAGAAGAGAGAAGAAGAGAAAGGCCAGATGAGCAACACAGCGTGCTTATCTTGATTCAGTCTAAGAAGATGAAAACCATAAAAGCATAAAAAGGCCAAGAAAAAGACAGAGAAGGGTGGTGGTCAGATAACAGCGGAGATAAAGTGAACTTCAGTCGACATCAGTATTACTAAAGTATTTTATTAGAGTCTGAGGGGTCATTTTAGTTCACCCAAAAATAAAATTATCTTCTTTACATGCCCTAACGTCATTCAAAACGTGTATGATTTATTTCTTCCGTGGAACACAAATGAAGACATTTTCAAGAATGTTCACTTTGCTCTTTTCCATGCAATAAAAAGGATAGAGTTAAGCTCCAAAAAGGGCAAAAAACAAAGCATGTGTGTATATTTGAACAGGATATTAAAAACATGGTTAGATTCAAAAGGGAATCACGGTCAGAGCCAAGTACATTAAAATGGAAGGTATTCGGTGGGCCATAAACCCATGGCTGTTGGGACAGAGTAAGCCCTGATCGAGCTCTGAAAGTGACAGTGGAAATGCGACTGATTTGAGACCAGTGAATCTGTAAAAGATGGTGATATTATTCCTAAATAACAACAACTCAGCTCTGTCTATTAAACTCTTGAGAAGTCCAATCATAGCGAACTTTTTAACCACACAGTATCATTATTTCTGTCTTACAATAATTCAAACGATCACAGAAGAACTGGGATACAAGTTTATAGATCGGATATAAACACTTGCGTCTACGGATAGAGTAAATCACCCTTTAAAGGTAACTTGACTCTTCAAATAAAGATTGTATCAATTGTATCATTACACCAGTAGGTGGCGACAAGTGACTGTTAAAAATGTATTTGTCATTGAATCATTCATTCAAGAGATTTGTTCAAAAACACGGATTCATCCAGTAATGAAACGAGTGAAGTCTTTATGAGTGAATCATTGGGCCCTATTTTAATGATCTGAGCATTTAAAGATTTAATCAGAGTGTGCATTGCCTATAGGCTCATATTACTAACACACCCTTTAAATAACACACACAATACTGCATTATTGACTTCAAAGGATGGGTGAACAGATGGCGTGAGTGCATTTGATATTTAAACAACGCAGATCTGAATAATACAAATTTTATTAAAATTAAATATTTTATATAAACTGCAGTGATTCATATTTTGTCAGAACCTCTAGTAATTTACGTTATTTTATTTAATCGTGCAGCTACTAGTTTGTCAAATGATCAAGAAATTTTCTAAAGAAAAACTTGTTTTACTGCTAAAACGGCCCTATAAACCAAAACAAAGATTAGCAAACCTGCAGACACACTGGATGTTCTTTGTGGACAGGTACGAGTTATTTTTCATATGCAAACTAGATGGATGTGCACGGTGAAAGGTGAGCTGATTTGAATGAATGTGTCATAATGGAAGGACACCTGCCTAGGCAAACACAAGCTGACCATATGAGCTAATCAATTATAAGTGGATATCTATGCGTTTCCATGCAATGTGTTATTAATGAACATACACATCTCTTTATTAATGCATTGTCCTGGGACTAAACACTCTTTGTTCATGGGACATAAATGCATTTCTTTGAACACCACTCTACTGACTCACAGCATGTCTATTTATTTATTTATTTATTTATTTATTTATTTATTTATTTATCTCAACAAAGGAGGGTTTCTAATCGTTATTTAATAACACATAACTAACTTATGCAACAACCTGCTATATGACACCTGCTTTTTGGCTGAACAAGGAATGCAATAAAAACCCTACACAAATGATTAGATTGTAAACAGTGAGGGTGGTTGACCAGGGGTTCATTACTGGCCCAAAACTCCAGTCTGTCTTTAACACAAGTCTATGCTATTTCTTCATGTGCTAGTGAGATATGGTTACTCTAAAAAGAAATGGTTTTCAACCCTGGTCCTGTGGACCCACAGCTCTGCACATTGTGTACGTCTCCCTTATTTGACACACCTGATTTAGATCATCATTGTTAGGTGGGAGCTCTAGGAACTGAACTGAGTCAGATAAGAGAGACAGAGCATTGGGTCCCCAGGATTAGTAGTGAAAACCACTGCCATAGAGCATTGAAGGATTTCCCTGCTAAAAACATCAATAGCCACGTTTACACTGTTGGGCCAAAAGCGGGCATGCTAGTGTGCGTGCCAGGGCCAGTTGTGTTTTCATTCACTTCCGGGGCTTGATCGGGGCTTCCTCTGCGCCAAAGGATACCTTGGTCCAAAGCGGGTCAGTTCGGGCTTGAGGAGTGGTTACAAATAGAGTTTATCCGAGTCTAGAGACGGCAGTGCCGTGGATGATTTCATACACCAGCTAATATCAGACTTTTAAAATCCCTTCAGCTCAAAACTCACTTTCAGACAGCAGCAAGTGTTTGATTAACTTCTGTTTGTGATCATATGTGGATTCTGATCACTGTATAAGGCAGAAATATTTAATTGCAATGCAAAAGACTATGCGCGCTAACCATTACCATAGAAAACATGGTAAATACAACCGCTTGAAGAAATCAGTCAAATCATAGGCTATCACAATCGTGTGTTTATCGTGTCTGTCAGTACGTCTCGTCTCTTTATCCTGTCTGACTGTCATATCCATATTTAGCTCTGCATATCTCATAAATTAGTGCTGTCAAATCGATTAATCATGATTAATCGGATACAAAATAAAAGATTGTGTTTACATAATTTATGTGCAAGTACTGTGTATAATTATTATGTATATATAAATACACACACATGCATGTATATACCTGTATTTGTTATATGTATATATAAAATATTTATATATAATATGAATTATATAAATATATATGCACATGCAAATATTTCTGTGTGTATTTATATATACATAATAATTATACACAGTACTTGCACATAAATTATGTAAACACAATCTTTTATTTTGGATGTGATTAATCAATTTGACAGCACTAGTCATAGAATAAAGCATTTTTTCGGGAGCTTCCTATGTTTCTCTGACTGAAAATATAACTGTGTTGTGACTGTCACTGGAGAGAGTGCTTTCTTTTTGTGAAATAACAGTGAATACCACTTTACTTCTGTGTGACTACTGTACAATCTTGACACATTATGATCAATGTATCACCTAATATTGTAAAACTGGTAAAACATTGATGCTTGTGTTTTAAATCTTTAAGTAAATGATAAAAAATTGCCAACGAACGGCTGCTTTTATTTTGTTTGTGTTGCGATCTCGCTAGTTTCCAGTGGTTTTGTAGTGTTGTTTTAGGCTCTGTGCTGCAGGTCCGAGGCTATTAGCCACGGCCGGCCCGTTGAAAGCACTGGCTCGCACTGGCCAGACAGTGAAAAAGTGGCTAATGTTTGCTGTGTTTTAAATGCTGGTCTTCCCAATAGGCTTCTGAACTAACTTAACCACCAATATTTCCTTGCTCATCCAGCTTAAGTCCAATAAACCATGCTGGTTGACCAGATAAGTTGGTGGTAAATATCAACCATGAGCTAGACCAGCTCCAAACCACCATGAACCATGGAAATTCATACTGTACAGGTCTTTCTTTTCAACAGGCTTGTGATGGAATTGAGACGATCTAATAACTGAGGATTAGGAAATGGTGAAAATGGTGAATAAGTAGAAAATGGTGTTTGAGTGTTTTACCGCAGCATTTTCAAGGTGAAACGACTCCTTATCCGAAAGAGAACTGGTATGGAAGCCATTGTTTTCTTCTGGAAGAGAAAAAAGACAAAATACGGGGTGTTAATAGATGACTTCTGCAAAAATTCTTCCCTTTTCTAGTTGTTTCTTCACAAAAATTAGCTGTTGTGAAATCAATGGGAGTCTAAATAAAATCTTCCAGAACTATTTGTAACTTTGTCACACTTTTAGGGATAAAAACGAGGTGAAGGTCACTAATGTTCATACAGATATGCTGAACTACTACAACAAACCCTTGTTTAGCTGCTCCTCACATTAAACCAAAAAAGTATTGGTAACACTTTATTTCGGGGTTCAGTTCTCACTATTAACTATTATCATGCATATTACTAGGATATTGTCTGTTTATTAGTACTTATAAAGCACACATTAATGTCTTATTCTGCATGATCATATTCTACTACCTGAACTTAACAACTACCTTACTAACTATTAATCAGTAATTAGAAGTTTATTGAGGCAAACTTCATAGTTAAGAGTGACTATGTGTTCCCCATACTAAAGTTTTAAAATATTCAACTACTTGAACAGAAAAGCACACACAGGTCATACTAACACAGAAGCACAATAAGGTACAGACATTACTCTTTTATTCTTCTAGACACTTGACTTTCAGACAAACAAAAATGATGTGTTTACTTCTCCAAAAGTCATTTGTGATCAAGTCATAGTACATTTTGTTTCTGAAACCTTTCCATTGAATAATTTATTGTTGTAACATTCAGAACTGTTGTAACATTGATTAATATATAGTTTTACATTGTACCATAAGAGATTTTGAAAAAATCTTACATATTGTGCCTTTAAGCCTGTAAAGACTTACATATTATATAATACTCAGTATTTTATTAAAGCTATATTTTGCAGTTGCTAATATACACTCACCTAAAGGATTATTAGGAACACCAGACTAATACTGTGTTTGACCCCCTTTCACCTTCAGAATTGTTGTAACATTGATTAATATATAGTTTTATATTGCACCATAAGAGATTTTGACCGCAAATGTAAGAGGATGGACTCCTGAAATGCTGAACAGCTTAAAATATCTGTATGTGTAACTATGCTTACAAGCTTTAGTAGCAAGTATAAGAGAAGATCACTGACTTTGGTTATCTATCCATAAAGAAACAGATGTACAATTTGAGTGTCACGTCTGACTGACTGCATGTAGCCACATAGTCCAAAACCAGCTCTTACATCTAAAAACAGTTGAAATACTAGAAGGTTTCTCATCAGATCAGGCTAAATTTACAGCAGGCCAAGCTCATGTATATGTTGGGTTTCCTTTAAACCACAGTGAACACCCACCAGAGGAGAATTGCTCAGTAGATATTTAAGCATCTTTTCTCTGTGGAGAATTTTTGAAGAATATTCTCAGTTTCAAGCTCCAAAAAGGGCAATAAAAATACCCTTTGAAAAAAGGACCCATGAAACTAGCCTTATACTATAATACATTTTTTATTTTAATTGTACAAGACCAATGATTATTCTTCAAAATGTCTCCTTTAAAGGCACAATGTGTAATTTTTGCCACTAGAGGTTGCTTATAAAAAAAAGTGTAGCTCGATGACGCCTTGATTTTGTGGAGCTTTTATTATAACGAGCACATCCGCTTCTTCCGCTCATGTGTATGTGGAGTAATGCAGCGCTGTTTCATCATATTAGATACATATGAGTTTGTTAAAAGTTATGTTATAATGCTACTCTGTGCCCACCAGGTGTGTTCAGGAGCATTGTTGGCATGTTGCTATTTTGAGGAACTGAAAACCTTTATTTCACGTTATGCCCAAAACACACCCATGACTCATTAAGAGACGAAGTTCAACCCTTTTGGACAATGCTCTGGGCACGTAGACCGTTTTTTCCGTAGTTAAACTAGCAAAAGTGGATTTGGACGCCCTAAGTGTACCTGCAACGTGAGCTTCAAACCATTCGCTCAGACCGTTAAAATAGGGCCCATCATATATTAAAGTGTCTTTGGTGTCTCCATGGACTCTACAAAATAAAATCCCGAAATTGAGGGTAATGCGGGCATGATGACATTGATATGAGCCACATGGACACGCTTATTTCTCTGGATTCAAACATTCTTGGAAACATTTGGGATAACACATTTGGGATAACACAAGTCATGCAAAAGACTATGCGCACTAAACTTTATATAACATCGGTCTAGTGGTTTTTGGATATTTTAATCTAAAAAATCTTGCATATTGTGCCTTTAAGCCTGTAAAGACTTATATTATATAATACTCAGTATTTTATTAAAGCTATATTTTGCAGTTGCTAATATACACTCACCTAAAGGATTATTAGGAACACCATACTAATACTGTGTTTGACTCCCTTTCGCCTTCACAACTGCCTTAATTCTACGTGGCATTGATTCAACAAGGTGCTGAAAGCATTCTTTAGAAATGTTGGCCCATATTGATAGGATAGCATCTTGCAGTTGATGGAGATTTGTGGGATGCACATCCAGGGCTCGAAGCTCCCGTTCCACCACATCCCAAAGATGCTCTATTGGGATGAGATCTGGTGACTGTGGGGGCCATTTTAGTACAGTGAACTCATTATCATGTTCAAGAAACCAATTTGAAATGATTCGATCTTTGTGACATGGTGCATTATCCTGCTGGAAGTAGCCATCAGAGGATGGGTACATGGTGGTCATAAAGGGATGGTCAGAAACAATGCTCAGGTAGGCCGTGGCATTTAAACGATGCCCAATTGGCACTAAGGGGCCTAAAGTGTGCCAAGAAAACATCCCCCACACCATTACACCACCACCACCAGCCTGCACATGGCATGATGGATCCATGTTCTCATTCTGTTTATGCCAAATTCTGACTCTACCATCTGAATGTCTCAACAGAAATCGAGACTCATCAGACCAGGCAACATTTTTCCAGTCTTCACCTGTCCAATTTTGGTGAGCTTGTGCAAATTGTAGCCTCTTTTTCTATTTTTTGTAGTGGAGATGAGTGGTAACCGGTGGGATCTTCTGCTGTTGTAGCCCATCCGCCTCAAGGTTGTGCGTGTTGTGGCTTCACAAATGCTTTGCTGCATACCTCGGTTGTAACAAGTGGTTATTTCAGTCAAAGTTGCTCTTCTAACAGCCTGAATCAGTCGGCCCATTCTCCTCTGACCTCTAGCATCAACAAGGCATTTTCGCCCACAGGACTGCCGCATACTTGATGTTCACACCATTGCCGATCCCTTTTCACAACATTCTTTGTAAACCCTAGAAATGGTTGTGTGTGAAAATCCCAGTAACTGAGCAGATTGTGAAATACTCAGACCGCCCGAATACTCAACAACCATGCCACGCTCAAAATTGCTTAAATCACCTTCTTTCCCATTCTGACATTCAGTTTGGAGTTCAGGAGATTGTCTTGACCAGGACCACAACCCCAAATGCATTGAAGCAACTGCCATGTGATTGGTTGATTAGATAATTGCATTAATGAGAGATTGAACAGGTATTCCTAATAATCCTTTAGGTGAGTGTATGTCTAAAAGGATAAAATAACGTTGAGAGTATTGCAGACTACTTACATAAAAGTCGACAATATCTGTCAATAATATGTTGTTGTAAGGTGATATTTAAGTGCTTAGTTTCTCTGATTAAAGCGCTGTCATTTTTATTTTGGAGGGCAAAACATGCTGTTGGATTCAATTAAAATGGAGACATTGAGAGATTAACAAATTAACACTCTTCAAAAGCCTGATGTAAAATATTTTAACATGTATTTTTACATGCAAAAAATACAAGTACGCTCTAAAAATAATGGTGCTATATGGCACTAAAAGTGGTTCTTGGCTCGTAATCATAGGTGAACCACTTTTGGTGTTATTAAGCACCACATATCTTAACAGGTTCTGTATATGGTCATCCCAAAGAACCGGCGAAGAACTGCTGAAGAACCACTGAAGCACCAAGATTTGGTGCTATACACCAGTTAAAGTGGTACCCTTATGATTACGAGCCAAAGAACCACTTGCTATATAGCACCGTTTTTTTTTTAGAGTGTAAATGTCAAGTAAACCTAGGTTGCTTCAGTAAGTGTTCATCTTAAAATATGACTAACAATATAAATGGTATCCTTATGTTTACTTTTTAAAAAATCATTAAACATTTCACAGCAAAAAGACACGTGTAGGCTACCATGAGCTGAAGTTTTTACAATTAATAAAAAAGCATCAATCATGCGACAAAAGGCATGTGATAGATGAGTTAAGATTATAATTTAGAGGCCTTATAAATGTTCATATTAAATATGACACAGTAGGCTTTATATACTCAAATGAATCTCAGACACGAGGGTGGGTGAGTGAATGATGAGAGAATGATCATGTTTGGGTGAACTCTGTCGGAGCTCATCTCAGTTTTGAAAGAAGCCATAAAATCAGGCAATAGCGTGTTTTATCAAACCAATAAATTTCAGCTGAACAATCTCTGCTGTTATATAAAGATAACATTTTATAATTTTATAGTGTGTGTATAGCCTGTGCTGATTGACATTCACAATGATATTATATTTATTTAAAGAAACGTGTATATTCCCTGTATGTATGACCTTAGTTTTAGTCTACTGTTTGAGCAACATGATACCAGTCTTGTCCTAATTGTATATTTTAGGTTAAGTCTCAGTTCTTTTCCTAGCGATCTATCTTTAGACAAAGTTAACCTCCAATGCTAATCAAATACACCAGCTAATAAAAAATATCTTTGACCGCTGTAAGAAAGTCAACTTTAGGTACCAGGTGTGAAACTGGAAGTGAGAATGCTTCCTGACACAGGAAACTATGAACACAAAGCACACGAGACCTAATTTGTGGTTAGCTGACACGCACAGCAAACAGAAGAATATAAAATAAAATAAAAACATGTCAAAATAGTATTAACAATAGTTACAAAGTTCTTTCAGGTGTTTTTATGGTTTAAGTGTCAGTGAATTAGTGTGTGTGGTCTCTCAGCGTGTTTACTAAAGACAAAGTTGAAAGCATAAAGTCGCAGAAGAGTTTATAGAGCCTTTTATCAGTTTATCAGGGAACTCCTCTAATGCTGCGCACATCATGCCGTGACAGGTGAAGGCAACTGATGTCAGCAACATTCAGACAAGTCTGACAAAGGCAGCTCCATTGGGTCTTGATTCATATTCGTAAATATGAGAAGTGATCAGATTCACAATCTTCCCTGACACTGCAATGAGTTTAATAGAAAGTGCTTTGGCTGTTGGCACTGAGAGGTTATGACAAAGAGAGAGTACATGACCATTTTAAGGTAAAAACACAATCAAGGATTTTTAAAGGGGAAGGTGATGAGTATCTCAGCCTATTCCGTTTAACTATGCAGTCTCACAACTTGTCTATCTCTGGCATTGTACATTAGTGTGCACAATTTATTGCTTAAATATATTTGTTAAAGAATGCTTAAGTTATGCTAACTTATCTTCATACTATGTTTGAGAGTGCTGTATCATATCAACGTGTTGTATAAACTTTTCTGATGTTAACAAGAAAAACAGAGCTAAAAAATATTTTAAAGCCCATTTCTTCACTGATTGTAATATAATGCAAAATGTAAAAGTGACTGTATAAGTTACCTAAAGAACACATTACAGGCTATATATGTATTAATATGTAATGTGTTCTTTAGGTACAGTCATATAGAATAAAGTGTGTTTTGAAGTTTTTAAACTTTATTTTAAACTAATTATGGAAGGTTACCGATGTTGTCGCGTATTACTCTCGCGCATAATTTGGACGGAACGGATGTGCGCATTTGTAAAAATACTCTTCAGGCCATTAACTCTAAAAAGACTATTTGAATAAGAGAAATGACAAAGAAAAGTGGCGTCTAACTTACGAATAAAGCACAAAACTGCCCATTACTGAGTATTTTATTCTTCTTTTAAAACAGTCCCAGAGTAAAGGCGTGTTGCGGACACTTACCGCCGCTGGACCAAGCGGTTCGGTCCATTTCTATCAGCGTCTCCCCGCTCGACTTTCCCGATCCGCGATTCATTTTAATGAAGTGTCCAGATATAATGTGATATAAATGTGGAGAGAAGGGTTTTTCCGCCGGGGCTCCGTCCGAGCCCACGCCCCGTGATCCGATCTCAGCTCTGCCCGAGGAGTGACCGCTCTCTTCACGCTCAGCGGATCAGATTTGCCCACTCTGGTTTGTCTTGGGTCTAAATCAATTTACAATCCCTACTATGGCAATAGCTCCTCTCTAAATATGCATGAGCGACGCCTTCACTATTAAGGCTGATATGGACCAATTCATATTCAAGAACCGGTCTTTGCATTGGAAGGCTGCAGAGCGACGTCACCGCGGTCTATTTAATATTCATGAGTTAAACCTTCCACATAGTTGGGTTCGTAAATCCGCTCTCTCTCGAGCGCTCACTTGGTTTTAAAGGGGAGTGATATAAAATGACCGTAATTTTGTCGGCGCACTACAAAGAGATGACCATAATTCTTAACCCTCTCCCAACCTCACGAAAAACAGCCTAACTGAGAAATTGCTCCTTTAGCCTGATCTAATAATTTATAGGCACTCATACAGTGGCATATTAGAATACAATAAAGTGCTACTTTGCAAACGAGCGACTAAAGTTTGTGAACTTTGATGTTGGCTTGAGGAGCTGATCCTCGAGCTGGACTCGAACTGCGGCGTATGACCCAGTGCTGCCAACAAGAGTGAACATACCAGCTCATTTTCATCAGTTATTTTGTCTATAGGTCATTGTTTCTAAGAGATTTCTGCTCACTTTTAAATCAGATTCAGTAGCCTGCATACTCATGCATACATATATATAATCATTTAAATTATATATGAATATTTTATATATAAATATATTTCAAAATCTTAAATATATGCATATATGCACATCATAATAATTATACACACCACACACATATGTTGCGTAAACACAAACCTTTATTTTGGATGTGATTAATCGTGATTAATTGATTTGACAAAAAATACACTAAATTGCCAAAAGTATTGGGCACAAGGGGTTGGGAATGGCCACTTAGTTCCAGTGAAAGGAACTCTTAATGCTTCACCATACCAAGACATTTTGGACTATTTCATGCTCCCAACTTTGTGGGAACAGTTTGGGGATGGCCTCTTCCTGTTCCAACATGACTGTGCACCAGTGCTTTTAAGCGTAGGTCCATAAAGACATGGATGAGCGAGTTTGGTGTGGAGGAACTTGACTGGCCTGCACAGAGTCCTGACCTCAACCCAATAGAACACCTTTGGGATGAATTAGAGCTGAGACTGGGAGCCAGGCCTTCTCGTCCAACATCAGTGCCTGACCTCACAAATGCGCTTCTAGAAGAATGGTCAAAAATTCCCATAAACACACTCCTAAACCTTTTGGAAAGCCTTCCCAGAAGAGTTGAAGCTGTTATAGCTGCAAAGGGTGGGCCAACTCCATATTAAACCCTACGGATTAAGAATGGGATGTTATTAAAGTTCATGTGCCTGTAAAGGCAGGTGTCCCAAAACCTTTGGCAATATAGTGTATACACAGCTCTGGAAAAAATTAAGAGACCACTAAACATTGCGGAATCAATGTTAAGTGGTCTCTGATTTTTTTCCAGAGCTGTATAAAATGCCCTACAAAGGCAGTAACATTTTTGGTCGAAAATTAGTTATTTATATTTTTGGGACATTCAAGGCCTCCTTTATCATGTGGATACGTATCTTGAGTCAATTTTGTTGTTTTACAGAGAACATACTGGGCTGTCTTAACAATAACTTCCAAAAGCCCAGAAGAAACCAAGGCAGAGCACCGTGAGCCTGATGTGGTCATACTCAATTCTAGTCTGATACTGCTCCATTGGGCTGTGATTATTGAACCAGGAAAGACCTCAATTGGATAGACCTACAACCAATCAGAGCAACGGAGTAAATGACGTATGTTGAGCGACACTAGTAGTGGGTAGTTCGGATCATTTTACCAAGTATATGTCTCTGCAGGTTAGTAATAGGAGTTACATCATCAGTGGGTGTGGCCATAAACAGAGGGATGGTTTCAACTGTGTTACCTGATTTGCCCACGTCACAGTGTGGGTAGGGTTTAGGGGTGCATGGGGTCAGGTGAAAGGGATCATTTTCATTGCTTGATGTATAAACACCCATCAGTTTGAAAACACCCACTAATTTAGAAACACCCACTCTTGTTCCGCAGAGACCTCATACTCAATTTTACGGACTCGGATCTTTGAATCTCGTTCAGCAAAATGAACAAATCTTCTTTCAAGTCATTTCGTTCATTGCAGCAGAATATAATTCAAATGTCACATGTTAAATTCCCCAACACACCTAGTACTTATGCAAACGTTGATCACATTTGGAATAAAAAATAAATGATAAGCTAATGCAGCCAAACTTCAAGATATTAATGAATTGCTCAGCTGGGTCTTCAGGCTATGCAGTCTGTTCACCTCACCGCCGAACTCGAGTCGTTCTATCATTTGTCACTTCACATGTAATCACGTCTGTTCCCTGGAAAGATTAGTAAAGTTATACCTCTCCTGTCTTCGGGTTCCAGCCGGTAGTTCCGTCATCAGTGTCTGATCTGGGCCGTGACAGCCCTATAAGCAATGCGTGCAGTCCCGAAAACAGAATTGATTAGTTCACATTCATTCTCCATCGGCTGAGTGCAGAAGATCCTGTACAGAACCGAAGGCCTGTAGCGCATGCACGGTCAACACAAAATGAACAAATCGCTCTCTGAGACAACTCGATGTTCCCGAGTCATATTTAAAATTAGTTCAAAAGGAAATGACCTCAAATGTTGTGGCAGCAATTTTGCTGGCATCCAGGCTATCGTGACACCATTGTTTAGAAGTTACTGTGCTGGCCAGGAGTTATGGTATTCTGCCTTTGTTTTACTATCCATTAAAGTTTGCAGCATTTAAATTACGGTGTATAGCCTGTCATACATCTGGCACTAAAGCACTCCTGACACAAACGATATCCTGAATAAAAATGTAGGTAAAACAAATATTTGAGTGGTTGTTTTTACTAATAGCGTTTGAAGGATTGGCCCATTGCTCTGGAAGGAAAATGATGGTTGAGATGGCTTTAAAACACAGACAATAAAGTCAAGGTAAAAAGTGTGTAACACAAAAGATGCATTAGACCAGGGGTGGGGAACGTTGATCCAGAAGGGCCACTCTCTTGGAGAGTTTAGCTCCAAACCTGAAAAAAAACACCCACCTGCCTGTAACATCAGTAATCCTGAAGACCTTGATTAGCTTCAGGTGTGTTTGATTAGGGCTGGAGCTAAACTCTGCAAGAGAGTGGTCCTCGAGGATCAATGTTCCCCACCCCTGCATTAGACCAACAAATTAAATTAGTTACTGTCATTTGCCTTGGTGTGACTTCTCACTTTTTGCAGACAATCCAAAGGCAGAGTACAGTACCTTAAAACAGGGGTCAAAAGTCAAGTTTGAGCTCAAAATAATTTTTATCTTTTTGCCAGATTTCCAGTGTCCTACCAATAATTAATTTGGCAGGACAACTAAACGATGGGCAAAGATGAAAACAGAGCAGGATATTATTGTGTTCACGTGTTCACGTTATCTGAATGTTAATGTTGTCTTGATAACATAGCAGTACAATTCATGTTTATAACTGATAAGATTGTCTTTAATTCTAAGCTATTTCATCTTGATCTTTGAGTGGCATTTGTTAAACACGAACATCAGTACTAATACTCCGTTTGGTTTAAAGCCGATTCGATTTCAGTAACATCTCAAATGAATCGTGAAGGTCATGTGATCATAAACAGCAAAGCTGCTTGCCGTTGCATGTTCCCTTTGATAACAACAATGTGGAAGACTTTTCATGAAGGAATTAAGTTGTTTGAGATGATCCAATGATCATACTTCCTGCCATTTAAAGGACGCAAACATGGAATGTGAACAACAAAAATACAATTTGCCATTAGGAACAACTCAGTAATGCAACACATTATAGTATACAAGCATTATTAACTTTTCTCTAAAAACACCTCAGCATTGAAGGCTTACATGACCAGTATGGGTTTTTCAATGGCCAAGAAGTTTCCCTATACAGAACAGAGAGAGAAAAAAATGCTGTTTCTGAAGCAGCTTCCTAAGAATTCTCCACATCTTGATGGCTTGTTCCAGCCCCACCAGGAGTGTAACTAAAGGAGCCTTTGGAGCCCAATATAGACTCTTCTGGCCGGGCCACCCTTCAAGTGGTTACCACAGCCCTTCACTCTAGCAATTACACAGTTCTGTCTGGGTGTGGCAGCGGGACAGAAACATAGCTGCCTATTTCCCAAACCTTAAATTCTACAATCTGGGTTTCAAAATTCCACAGTCATATGTGAAGGTGGCAGATGCATGGGGCGGGATCCACCTCTTTGAGGGCCATGGTCCTCCTTATGGGTGGGAGTGGGACCAAAGTAATATAGGGCAAGAGTGTTTAATGTGGTTTATGAGATTATAGAGGATATTCAGATATTTATCATTTGAGCTCACGTATAGAAAAGTCAAACCAATGGTTTGTGCATTTTAAGACAATTTTGTGAAGTTGATTGCAACAAAATATAAATCTTTAATTTATTTAAATACATTTAATTTATTCTTTCATTTATTTAAGAATGATCTTCCTTACATCCATTACATTTAGATCTGCTAAATATATACTGTTTCCGGTATACATATTTCGCAGAGCCATCTTTGTAAAGGATGCATGAATCAAGCCACGTCCAATGTTATCCTGGAACTAAACTTGTTTCTCTCCGCTCTGACAATGCATGTATTGCGTTGTTTAAAAATGAATTTAACTTTTCATTATTCAATGTCAGGAATTCATGGCAAAATAACCTTTTTTGTTATTTTTACAAAGTGTAATTTTCTTAAAAAATGCTCTATAAATGACAAGTATTTTATTGCCGTTGCATGTATTATATATATATAACTTACTCAAAGTACACATAGTGTCCTCCACTAATGTTGGCACCCCTGGTTAAAATGAGCAAAGATGGCCATGAAAATAAATCTGCATTGTTTATCCTTTTGATCTTTCATTAAAATCACCTGTTACTTTCATTGAAGTAACAGGTGAAAGAGGGGGAATACATTTTTTCTCCAATAAATGCACACACACACACACACACACACACACACACACACACACACACACACACACACACACACACATGATAAAGAGGAGTAGAACTGATGACCATATGTAGACCGTGCATGGGAACTGTTTCAAACAGATTTATTTTGATTATTACTATTTTACCAATAGTCAATGCAACACTTGTTCACACGCTAGGTTTGACATTTGTAACATGCTTATCATATGAAAAACTTCTCATCACTGGTAATTAACACAGTTACAACACATTGAGAACAGAGTAGTTCAAATAGCACCCACAGTATAACCACAAGGTCTACACTTCAAATTAATGGTAACCTCAGAATCAACACAAAATAACATAACTTTTAAATGTCAAATATGACTTTCAAATATAACATCACATTTCACAGTTAACCCATTTACTTAAAAAACAAACACATTAAACAGTACTTAATTTCAACATTTACACTCCTGATCCATCCTTATGCAAAGCATGCTGGGAAATAGATACCCACTGCCCAGCTTCAGTCAATGCAACATATCTGATTCATGTAATCCCAACACAAATGGTTTAGGTGAACTCAACATTTTACAAATTTTATTTCATTTAACATGATAACATTTAGTGCAAATGGCAATTAAGTAAAACACGTAAGATTTGTGTTGTTTCAGCTTATTGTATTTAAATAAACTGAGCAAATAGCAAGAATCATTTTTTTGAGTGCACAGACACACACAGACACACAGACACACAGACACAGAGAGAGAGAGAGAGAGAGAGAGAGAGAGAGAGAGAGAGAGAGAGAGAGAGAGAGAGAGAGAGAGAGAGAGAGAGAGAGAGAGAGAGAGAGAGAGAGAGAGAGAGAGAGAGAGAGAGAGAGAGAGAGAGAGAGAGAGAGAATGCAGTTCAGACTCCTGCAGTGCAAACTTTTAGTAAACAGGGCAGGTTCAGAAGTGTGGCTGAGGAATCCGGATTACTCACATGATGGGTTTGATTTAAAACAATAAGAAAAGAATCAAAAGATGGGTTTGTTTTATAATAAACAGATAATCAGTAAATAGCCAAAATATACTCACAACCCCGAACACACTACCGTCTGCATACACCTTTACAGTTCACATTTGATCAAAATAAAGATTCCAAAATTACAGTATTGGCAATAGGCTATATAATTTTTTTAACTGAATCTACACTTTATTAGATATTATTGATTTAGTAAGATATTGTAAATGACACACACTGCTGCAAAGTATAATAATACAAATATTATTAATACCCAACAACAACAATAATAATATCCTTTAATTCGTAATGGTGCAACGTAGAGCAAAAATAATCTCTTAAAATAGTGATCTATATTGATAATGTTCTAAATAACTATACTAGCGAATTTTCCAAATAAAAAGCGACATATTTAGGTCAATATAATTAAGGAAAAATAAGAATATTAGCCTACTGTAGTAAACATGTAGGTAAACTTTGGGATGACCTAAGCCACACATAGCGAATGTTTCGTCGCTATTGGTACATAAATACGTTAATTGCTATTATCATATAATTCATTAAAAAACTGTAAATTCTGTAGATTTGTATATAAAACATAGCACTACATTTCGGATTTTCTTTGGTGTCGTGGTATAGGCTATAAAAGATAAAAGTGCACTGTATTATATGTCTGTCGTATGTTTGGGTTATTGTGCTTTTATGACGCAGTTGTTTGAGTTATTGTGCTCTTATGACGCAGTTGTTTGGGTTCTTGTGCTCTTATGACGCAGTTGTTTGTCTTGTTGCTCTCCTGTGATGAGTTTTGTTATCAGACGCGAGCGCACGTTTCGTGACATCATCGAGAGTAATCCGGCGACATTCCACAGCGGCAGGTTCAAGTCGAGCCAACAATAGATGTCAAGTTCCTTGTAGCAGCGCGGAAGTCTGTCTTGGTTTCAGATGCTCTGCTGTGTTTGTAATGACGAATTATTAAAGATTCATCGTATATCAAACCGCACAGCTGTCACACATGGACTGGAGCCCTGGAGCTTTCATGATGCAGCGGAAAATAGGTCACCGGAGGCAGGTGAGAGGAACTATTTAACCGCATTACCAAGAGTTAACTTACAGTGCTTCGCTAAAAATACTGCAATTGTTAACTGAGAGCCAACAAAAGTTATGAATCGCATGGCAGATGTGTGTGTCTGATTCAAAGATGTGCATACTAAACTAGAAATTAAGTATAGGGAAGGATAAACTAAACCAAAATACCTGCACATGTTTAATTTGCCTTCCAAGTGACTTGATAACGTTGATTCATAGATAATGTTTTTTTGCTCTGTCTAAAGATTACAGAAACGTTACACAAATCATAATGAGCAAGGCAGAAGTCAGATGTCCAGTACCCTGAGGTCTTTAACAGGGTGTCTGTCTTCAGTTTCCCTGATTGAGAGTGTGCTGTGAAAGTAAAGGGAATAAGTACCTCAGAAATATGTAACCAAACCAAGACTTCCACTAAGCTATGAAAAGGTTGAATGCAATGCTTTGATTGTCTGTGTGAAACTGTAGTTGTCTAGCTGTCATGTATCAATACACACAGTATCTGCCATTCGACCTGTGTTTGGGCTCATGCTAAGCAACACAAAACCTGCAGTTGTCTTCCCTTACCAATCAAAGCATATGCTATTGTTGTAGTGTGACTTCTTCTGTTGGTGTGGAACGTTTACGCAGTATTTTAAGGGGAAAGGAACATTATCTACTGTAGAATCAGATTCTACAACTACAGTTATTAAAAAATGCAGAAACAATGTTCAAACCCTGATGACTTGATAACCGAGTCACCATGATGGTATTTCTGGTATTCATAGGGTTACATGTGCCAGAATAAACTTTCAGTAGTATGAAAATAGAGCTCGGTGGAAGAACAGAATTTGTGTTTCAGTTTACAGTAGCGTATAATGTGAATGCAGCTGGACCGGTGTCATTATTCCTCAATAGAGTAAGAACACAAGGACAGAACTGATTGAACAGCACACGAGAGGCCTGATATTGATCTAAAGTGCTTTTTTTTCTTCGCCAGAAATAGCCTACATCCAGAGTTAGTGATCTCTTATCGTACAGATCTCATTCTTAAGATAACATTTTTTACAATATATATTGTATATACAGTATATATTGTAAAAAATTCTCAATCGCACATTTTTCTGTGATTAATCACACATCGTTTTTAATAATTTCACAGTTACTCTCTTAATGTAGAGAAAACTTGTTGTAATGGCATCTTTTTATGAATGAAGGCCAGTATCACTGATACTGATGTCTCTATGAAACTGATTTTTTTTTTAATGATAGACATTTGAAATTACGGTATATCAATTTCAACATGTATTAGGCTTTAAGAAAATAACATTTAATTTAAGTGAATTTAACAATCTATAAACAATCTTCACATGAACCCATTATAAAATATATCATATTTACTTGTGGCCTTTGTATAAAACCAATATACAGAAATTGTCAAGCGCATCTCATTTTTCTCAACTCTTTAAGTTCATGTAAGACGTTATTTAACACATTGGAGACTGCGCTTATATGGAAACTCAACAAAACAGGCATTTTGGCATTATTCTGTGTGTTATTGAACTCTGTACTGGGGCGCGACTTTCTGTGTGTCGTGTGTGTGTGTGTGTGTGTGTGTGTGTGTGTGTGTGTGCGTGTGTGTGTGTGTGTGTCATAGTCAGGACATTCACAGACATGCGTTCTCTTCTGTCTTTCTGTGTGTCGTGTGTTGTATGTGTGTGTGTGTGTGTGTCATAGTCAGGACATTCACAGACATGAGTTCTCTTCTGACTTTCTGTGTGTGTCGCGTGTGTGTGTGTGTGTGTGTGTGTGTGTGTGTGTGTGTGTGTGTCATAGTCAGGACATTCACAGACACGCATTCTCTTCTGTCTTTCTGTGTGTGCACGCGTGTGTGTGTGTGTGTGTGTGTGTGTGTGTGTCATAGTCAGGACATTCACAGACACGTATTCTCTTCTGTCTTTCTGTGTGCAGCGTGTGTGTGTGTGTGTGTGTGTGTGTGTGTGTGCGTGTGTGTGTGTGTGTCATAGTCAGGACATTCACAGACACGTGTTCTCTTCTGTCTTTCTGTGTGTGTCGCACGTGTGTGTGTGTGTGTGTGTGTGTGTGTGTGTCATAGTCAGGACATTCACAGACACGTATTCTCTTCTGTCTTTCTGTGTGTGTGCGCGTGTGTGTGTGTGTGTGTGTGTGTGTGTGTGCGTGTGTGTGTGTGTGTCATAGTCAGGACATTCACAGACACGTGTTTTCTTCTGTCTTTCTGTGTGTGTCACGCGCGTGTGTGTGCGTTTGTGTTTGTGTGTGTGTGTGTGTGTGTGTGTGGACTGGTAATCCCTACGGTATGGGGACAAAATGTCCCCACAAAGATGGCAATATCCAAATTTTTGTCCTTGTGGGGACATTTTTTTGGTCCCCGTGAGGGAAACATCTTATAAATCACACTAAGTGATGTTTTTGAAAAAGTAAAAATGCAGCATGTTAGTGATGGGAAGTTCGGTTCTTTTCCGCGAACCGGTTCTTTCGGACAGTTCGTTTCAAAGAACGGATCAAAAACCGGTTCACGGTTCTTTTACGCTCAAGCGTGATGGCGTCATTTATCTATGGCGTAATGGCGTCAAGTCTATCGCGGGCTGGATAAACAAACACTTTACACATTAAAATATATAAAGTCAGTAATCATAATATCAATCAGATAAAATATCATCATAATCTGTTAAGTTTATTACAATTACGTTTTACATCTAAAGCATCCAAACAGGCAGTGATGTGCAAAGGAGGATGTTTCACAGTTCTAAAATCAATAAATTAGTCTTCATCAGTGCAGAAACCATGATCCACTTACTATGTTTTGTAATTAAATAAATACGGTTCGCCAGATTTTCCCCACATTCATGTCCTCAGAGTTGTTTCACAGACGCGCTCATATCAGTTGATGTTCGTTCGGTTCAGAGATGCCTGCAGTCAGTCAGTCGTTTGGCGCATGCTCAGTCAGTATCAGCTCATCGGTTCTCAAATCGGACATGTCCGAAATAAACAGTTCTCGGTTCAGTGTACTGGTGATTGAAAACCGCTGCAACCGGTTGCAACGATTCTTGACTCAGAGCGAAGCGAGAATGAAACTGAGATTCGAGAACGCGAAGCGATTCAAAAGGAGTCTTAATTGCTTAGCTGTAGTTTGAGGCTACATCATTTTTATATTTAGCCTATATCACCTTGTTTAGAAATTAAATACACTGATCATGCAAATAATGGCTTTATGAAACAAATGTTTAGTTTTGTAGTTGTACAAACTAATGCACATTTTACTGTAATGCTTTTTAGACAACATTAATATAGAAACATATATTTGCATAACAATTTCTGAACATCAGATAGTTTGATCCATGTAGGCTACACATACAGTGTGTGTAAGTGCACTTTTATGTGTATTGTGAACACTTTAATATATTTTTATTAAAACATTGTTTATTTATTACAAACCCAATTTGTGAATGTGTCATCATTAACTATAATTACTGTAGGCCTACAGGTATTTCATAAATTATTATGATCCCTATAACACTTCGATGCTCAACAAAACTTAACATGCTTTTCGTTCTCTCTTGAAAAATTACACGCATGCTCAGTCAGTATCAGCTCGTCGGTTCTCAAATCGGACATGTCCGAAATAAACAGTTCTCGGTTCAGTGTACTGGTGATCCGATAACCGTTGCAACCGAGTCTTGACTCGAGAACGAGAACTGTGACAGGCCGTGCACGTTCGTTCGTACGCTGCACGCATGCTCAGTTCTGTTCGCTGACGTGCTCATCATAATCAATTCTCTCTTACAGTAGTTAATTATTGTTGGAGTAACTAAATAACTCTGGGATGTTGGTTTGTTTCAAGTCAGAGGACAGTCAAACAGGTCAAAAAGTGAGTAACTTTATAAATTTGTGGATTAGTGCTGCGAACTGTTTTACGCGATTCAGTCCGATTTGGTGAACTGGTTCGACCGGTTCACTAAAAGAACCAGTTCAAAAACGATTCGTTCGCTGAACCGGACATCACTACAGCATGTCTCCTGTGATGGGTAGGTTTAGGGGCCGGGGCTGTGTGTGTGTGTGTGTGTGTGTGTGTGTGATGGGTAGGTTTAGGGGCAGGGGCAGTGTAGGGGATAGAAAATACGGTTTGTACAGTATAAAATGCATTACGCCTATGGAATGTCCCCATAAAACATGGAAACACAACATGTGTGTGTGTGTGCGTGTGTGTGTGTGCGTGTGTGTGTGTCATAGTCAGGACATTCACAGACACGTGTTCTCTTCTGTCTTTCTGTGTGTCGCGTGTGTGTGCGTGTGCGTGTGTGTGTGTGTGTGTGTGCGTGTGTGTGTGTGTGTGTGTCATAGTCAGGACATTCACAGACACGTGTTCTCTTCTGTCTTTCTGTGTGTCGCGTGTGTGTGTGTGTGCGTGTGCGTGTGTGCGTGTGTGTGTGTGTTTGTCATAGTCAGGACATTCACAGACACGTGTTTATGGGATGATTTTAGACTCAAAATGATTAATACATGCACACACAATTATCCATGAACTTTTCACTATCCACAAACAAATGCCTTTCAACTTGTATGTGCAAAACACATAATTGCATGAATGTGCTGCAGTTTGTACAAATAGAGACATTTTTTGAATACAAATGTTTTATTTTGCATTAGTGTATCATAATTTGCACATGCAACAAATAAGATGTGCATTTATGGATCATGTGACGCGTGTGCATTTATTGACGTCTTTTCTGCATTGATCTCATTTTATTCATTTGGATTTTGAGACTTTCATTTCGCGTTTTCAAGCATTTCACAAACCACACACAAACAACTACCAGTGAATGCGCCTGGTGCTGATTATTAATGTATGCACAACTACCAAATGTGCATTTCTACATTAAAACTTTACAACTTGTATGTGCAAAATCCAGATTGACATGAATGTGCAGTATTTTGTACAAACAGACATATTTGTGAATACAAAAATTCGATGTTGGTCAGAATTTGTGCGTGCACGAGTGCGATGTGCATTTGTGGATCCGGTGACACGTGTGCATTCATTGACTCGTTTGTGAGTCGATCCTATTTGATTCATTTGGATTTTGAGACTTTTATTTCGCCAGTTTGGCCTTGCACGATCCACACACACACAGCTGTCTAAGAAAACCTGCTACCACTAGATGGCAGTATTCTGCCGAAACAGACAACGGCACCGGAAGCGTTCTTCTGCCTATAAAACACTTAATGTTTCCTCATTATAAAGACAGAAAAACGTTTAACAGTATAGACAAGCAGATTAAGTTATGAACACAACATTTATCTCAATATTTTTCTCCTATAGAAAACCATTATAAAATGCTTAATATGAAATA
>CM040913.1:24556088-24846695 GCA_023029165.1 Gobiocypris rarus | reverse complement strand
TAAGTCGAGAGACTTGAAACTTTGAGGGATGGTAGTACTCACACCGACTGCCAGCTGCCAGCGCAGGCACGCCCGATCGCCTGACGGGGCGCCACAGCGAGCAAAAGTACGAAACGGCTCATAACTCCTAAACCGCTTGGGCGTGGGCTCAAGTGTCTTATATCGTTGGAATCCCTGGCTCAAGACGGACAAAACGCATGCCTCGGATTGGCTCGTCACCTGGGGGTATTTTTCGCTATTTTGACTTTTTCCAAAACCTACTTTTGCGAACTAGTCCTAGGTTTTTGGCCCGACCGAACCAAACCAGCGCAGCAAGATTCTCTGGAGTCTGAATGTCAATAATTATCAAAAAAGTGTAAATTTGGGTTCACGGTCCCTAAGGGCCGCCAAAACGCTCCAGGTGGGAGGAGCCGCTTTCACTTCATTGGCTAGAACTGGTTAAAAGGAACGAGATATTTGCACCAAACTCAGCACGCCTGTGTAAGAGCTCATTCTGTGGTCACGTGAAAAGGACGCAGCAGAACGGCCCCTTGGTGGCGCTATAACGGATAAAAAGTTGCCAAAATGATGCATTTCTATGGAAAATCCCATTCAAAGGCTGAAAGCGCCCTCTACCTGCCTGATTTGCATACAACTTCACTAAATCAGGCGCGCGCGATGCGCCACGTGGTCCTAAAGGAACTTGCAAACTTTGATGGACTTTTGGCCATTAATGGTGGTTCAACTCTTATAAAGGTGAAAAAGAGCTCTATATTATTCTATGCAAAATGACCTTTAAATGACCGGAAAATGGTCTGCTCTGCGCAAAACTTCACCAAATTAGCGGAACACGTGCTTCATTTTATTCTAAAGAAGCATGCAAACTTTTACGGAGATCGGGCCGGGTAGAGGTTTTACAGTTTAAAAGGTAAAAACACCACATTTCCACGATAAATGAGCTGAGAATGCAAAATCGACCTCTTTCCCTGCCGATGTGCATGTCAGAACGCTTGATAAAGTTTTTGGAACCAGCAGCTCGAAAATCAAGTTCTGAGACCCTATAGTTTTTTTTTATAGGCTATTTTAGGCCCCTTTATGCTCCTTTTTATTAGGGGTTCGAGCACGAAGTGCTGAAACCCTATTGTAATTGCTCATTTTCCCATGATGCATCATTCTACATCTAAAACTGATCGGGCAGACCAAACCGTAAGTCGAGAGACTTGAAACTTTGAGGGATGGTAGTACTCACACCGACTGCCAGGCCAGCGAGGCACGCCCCGATCGCCTGACGGGGCGCTACAGCGAGCAAAAAGTGCGAAGCGGCTCATAACTCCTAAACCGTTGGGCGTGGGCTCAAGTGTCTTATATCGTTGGAATCCCTGGCTCAAGACGGACAAAACGCATGCCTCGGATTGGCTCGTCACCTGGGGGTATTTTTAGGCTATTTTGACTTTTTCCAAAAACCTACTTTTGCGAACTAGTCCTAGGTTTTTGGCCCGACGGAACCAAACCAGCGCAGCAAGATTCTCTGGAGTCTGAATGTCAATAATTATCAAAAAAAGTGTAAATTTGGGTTCCACGGTCCTAAGGGCCGCCAAAGCGTTCAGGTGGGAGGAGCGCTTTCACTTCATTGGCTAGAACTGGTTAAAAGGCGAGATATTTGCACCAAACTCAGCACGCCTGTGTAGAGCTCATTCTGTGGTCACGTGAAAAAGGACGCAGCGGAACGGCCCCTTGGTGGCGCTATAACGGATAAAAAGTTGCCAAAATGATGCATTTCTATGGAAAATCCCATTCAAAGGCTGAAAGCGGCCCTCTACCTGCCTGATTTGCATACAACTTCACCAAATCAGCGCGCGCATGCGTCACGTGGTCCTAAAGGAACTTGCAAACTTTGATGGACTTTTGGCCATTAATGGTGGTTCAACTCTTATAAAGGTGAAAAAGAGCTCTATATTATTCTATGCAAAATGACCTTTAAATGACCGGAAAAATGGTCTGCTCTGCAAAACTTCACCAAATTAGCGGAACACGTGCTTCATTTTATTCTAAAGAAGCATGCAAACTTTTACGGAGATCGGGCCGTCGGTAGAGGTTTTACAGTTTAAAAGGTAAAAAAAAACACCACATTTCCACGATAAATGAGCTGAGAATGCAAAAATCGACCTCTTTCCCTGCCGATGTGCATGTCAGAGCGCTTGATAAAGTTTTGGAACCAGCAGCTCGAAAATCAAGTTCTGAGACCCTATAGTTTTTTATAGGCTATTTTAGGCCCCTTTTATGCCCTTTTTATTAGGGGTTCGAGCACGAAGTGCTGAAACCCTATTATGTAATTGCTCATTTTCCCATGATGCATCATTCTACATCTAAAACTGATCGGGCAGACCAAACCGTAAGTCGTAGAGACTTGAAACTTTGAGGGATGGTAGTACTCACACCGACTGCCAGCGTCAGCGAGGCACGCCCCGATCGGCCTGGACGGGGCGCTACAGCGAGCAAAAATGCGAAGCGGCTCATAACTCCTAAACCGTTGGGCGTGGGCTCAAGTGTCTTATATCGTTGGAATCCCTGGCTCAAGGCGGACAAAACGCATGCCTCGGATTGGCTCGTCACCTGGGGGTATTTTTCGGCTATTTTGACTTTTTCCAAAAACCTACTTTTGCGAACTAGTCCTAGGTTTTTGGCCCGACCGGAACCAAACCAGCGCAGCAAGATTCTCTGGAGTCTGAATGTCAATAATTATCAAAAAAAAGTGTAAATTTGGGTTCCACGGTCCCTAAGGGCGCCAAAAGCGTTCAGGTGGGAGGAGCGCTTTCACTTCATTGGCTAGAACTGGTTAAAAGGCGAGATATTTGCACCAAACTCAGCACGCCTGTGTAAGAGCTCATTCTGTGGTCACGTGAAAAGGGCGCGGAGCGGCCCCTTGGTGGCGCTATAACGGATAAAAAGTTGCCAAAATGATGCATTTCTATGGAAAATCCCATTCAAAGGCTGGCGGCCCTCTACCTGCCTGATTTCCATACAACTTCACCAAATCAGGCGCGCGCATGCGTCACGTGGTCCTAAAGGAACTTGCAAACTTTGATGGACTTTTGGCCATTAATGGTGGTTCAACTCTTATAAAGGTGAAAAAGAGCTCTATATTATTCTATGCAAAATGACCTTTAAATGACCGGAAAAATGGTCTGCTCTGCAAAACTTCACCAAATTAGCGGAACACGTGCTTCATTTTATTCTAAAGAAGCATGCAAACTTTTACGGAGATCGGGCTGTCGGTAGAGGTTTTACAGTTTAAAAGGTAAAAAAAAACACCACATTTCCACGATAAATGAGCTGAGAATGCAAAAATCGACCTCTTTCCCTGCCGATGTGCATGTCAGAACGCTTGATAAAGTTTTGGAACCAGCAGCTCGAAAATCAAGTTCTGAGACCCTATAGTTTTTTATAGGCTATTTTAGGCCCCTTTTATGCCCTTTTTATTAGGGGTTCGAGCACGAAGTGCTGAAACCCTATTGTAATTGCTCATTTTCCCATGATGCATCATTCTACATCTAAAACTGATCGGGCAGACCAAACCGTAAGTCGTAGAGACTTGAAACTTTGAGGATGGTAGTACTCACACCGACTGCCAGCGTCAGCGAGGCACGCCCGATCGGCCTGACGGGCGCTACAGCGAGCAAAAATGCAAGCGGCTCATAACTCCTAAACCGTTGGGCGTGGGCTCAAGTGTCTTATATCGTTGGAATCCCTGGCTCAAGACGGACAAACGCATGCCTCGGATTGGCTCGTCACCTGGGGTATTTTTCGGCTATTTTGACTTTTTCCAAAAACCTACTTTTGCGAACTAGTCCTAGGTTTTTGGACCGGAACCAAACCAGCGCAGCAAGATTCTCTGAGTCTGAATGTCAATAATTATCAAAAAAAGTGTAAATTTGGGTTCCACGGTCCTAAGGGCGCCAAAGCGTTCAGGTGGGAGGAGCAGCTTTCACTTCATTGGCTAGAACTGGTTAAAAGGAACGAGATATTTGCACCAAACTCAGCACGCCTGTGTAAGAGCTCATTCTGTGGTCACGTGAAAAAGGGCGCAGCAGGCGGCCCCTTGGTGGCGCTATAACGGATAAAAAGTTGCCAAAATGATGCATTTCTATGGAAAATCCCATTCAAAGGCTGAAAGCGGCCCTCTACCTGCCTGATTTGCATACAACTTCACCAAATCAGGCGCGCGCATGCGTCACGTGGTCCTAAAGGAACTTGCAAACTTTGATGGACTTTTGGCCATTAATGGTGGTTCAACTCTTATAAAGGTGAAAAAGAGCTCTATATTATTCTATGCAAAATGACCTTTAAATGACCGGAAAAATGGTCTGCTCTGCAAAACTTCACCAAATTAGCGGAACACGTGCTTCATTTTATTCTAAAGAAGCATGCAAACTTTTACGGAGATCGGGCCGTCGGTAGAGGTTTTACAGTTTAAAGGTAAAAAAACACCACATTTCCACGATAAATGAGCTGAGAATGCAAAAATCGACCTCTTTCCCTGCCGATGTGCATGTCAGAAGCGCTTGATAAAGTTTTGGAACCAGCAGCTCGAAAATCAAGTTCTGAGACCCTATAGTTTTTTTTATAGGCTATTTTAGGCCCCTTTTATGCCCTTTTTATTAGGGGTTCGAGCACGAAGTGCTGAAACCCTATTGTAATTGCTCATTTTCCCATGATGCATCATTCTACATCTAAAACTGATCGGGCAGACCAAACCGTAAGTCGTAGAGACTTGAAACTTTGAGGATGGTAGTACTCACACCGACTGCCAGCGTCAGCGAGCACGCCCGATCGGCCTGACGGGGCGCTACAGCGAGCAAAAATGCAAGCGGCTCATAACTCCTAAACCGTTGGGCGTGGGCTCAAGTGTCTTATATCGTTGGAATCCCTGGCTCAAGGACGGACAAAACGCATGCCTCGGATTGGCTCGTCACCTGGGGGTATTTTTCGGCTATTTTGACTTTTTCCAAAAACCTACTTTTTGCGAACTAGTCCTAGGTTTTTGGCCCGACCGGAACCAAACCAGCGCAGCAAGATTCTCTGGAGTCTGAATGTCAATAATTATCAAAAAAAGTGTAAATTTGGGTTCCACGGTCCTAAGGGCGCCAAAGCGTTCAGGTGGGAGGAGCAGCTTTCACTTCATTGGCTAGAACTGGTTAAAAGGCGAGATATTTGCACCAAACTCAGCACGCCTGTGTAAGAGCTCATTCTGTGGTCACGTGAAAAAGGGCGCAGCAGCGGCCCCTTGGTGGCGCTATAACGGATAAAAAGTTGCCAAAATGATGCATTTCTATGGAAAATCCCATTCAAAGGCTGAAAGCGGCCCTCTACCTGCCTGATTTGCATACAACTTCACCAAATCAGGCGCGCGCATGCGTCACGTGGTCCTAAAGGAACTTGCAAACTTTGATGGACTTTTGGCCATTAATGGTAGTTCAACTCTTATAAAGGTGAAAAAGAGCTCTATATTATTCTATGCAAAATGACCTTTAAATGACCGGAAAAATGGTCTGCTCTGCGCAAAACTTCACCAAATTAGCGGAACACGTGCTTCATTTTATTCTAAAGAAGCATGCAAACTTTTACGGAGATCGGGCGTCGGTAGAGGTTTTACAGTTTAAAGGTAAAAAAACACCACATTTCCACGATAAATGAGCTGAGAATGCAAAAATCGACCTCTTTCCCTGCCGATGTGCATGTCAGAACGCTTGATAAAGTTTTGGAACCAGCAGCTCGAAAATCAAGTTCTGAGACCCTATAGTTTTTTATAGGCTATTTTAGGCCCCTTTTATGCCCTTTTTATTAGGGGTTCGAGCACGAAGTGCTGAAACCCTATTGTAATTGCTCATTTTCCCATGATGCATCATTCTACATCTAAAACTGATCGGGCAGACCAAACCGTAAGTCGTAGAGACTTGAAACTTTGAGGGATGGTAGTACTCACACCGACTGCCAGCGTCAGCGAGCACGCCCGATCGGCCTGACGGGGCGCTACAGCGAGCAAAAGTGCAAGCGGCTCATAACTCCTAAACCGTTGGGCGTGGGCTCAAGTGTCTTATATCGTTGGAATCCCTGGCTCAAGACGGACAAAACGCATGCCTCGGATTGGCTCGTCACCTGGGGTATTTTTGGCTATTTTGACTTTTTCCAAAAACCTACTTTTGCGAACTAGTCCTAGGTTTTTGGCCCGACCGGAACCAAACCAGCGCAGCAAGATTCTCTGGAGTCTGAATGTCAATAATTATCAAAAAAAGTGTAAATTTGGGTTCCACGGTCCCTAAGGGCCGCCAAAGCGTTCAGGTGGGAGGAGCCGCTTTCACTTCATTGGCTAGAACTGGTTAAAAGGCGAGATATTTGCACCAAACTCAGCACGCCTGTGTAAGAGCTCATTCTGTGGTCACGTGAAAAAGGGCAGCGGAACGGCCCCTTGGTGGCGCTATAACGGATAAAAAGTTGCCAAAATGATGCATTTCTATGGAAAATCCCATTCAAAGGCTGAAAGCGGCCCTCTACCTGCCTGATTTGCATACAACTTCACCAAATCAGGCGCGCGCGCATGCGTCACGTGGTCCTAAAGGAACTTGCAAACTTTGATGGACTTTTGGCCATTAATGGTGGTTCAACTCTTATAAAGGTGAAAAAGAGCTCTATATTATTCTATGCAAAATGACCTTTAAATGACCGGAAAAATGGTCTGCTCTGCAAAACTTCACCAAATTAGCGGAACACGTGCTTCATTTTATTCTAAAGAAGCATGCAAACTTTTACGGAGATCGGGCGTCGGTAGAGGTTTTACAGTTTAAAGGTAAAAAAACACCACATTTCCACGATAAATGAGCTGAGAATGCAAAAATCGACCTCTTTCCCTGCCGATGTGCATGTCAGAGCGCTTGATAAAGTTTTGGAACCAGCAGCTCGAAAATCAAGTTCTGAGACCCTATAGTTTTTTTATAGGCTATTTTAGGCCCCTTTTATGCCCTTTTTATTAGGGGTTCGAGCACGAAGTGCTGAAACCCTATTGTAATGCTCATTTTCCCATGATGCATCATTCTACATCTAAAACTGATCGGGCAGACCAAACCGTAAGTCGTAGAGACTTGAAACTTTGAGGGATGGTAGTACTCACACCGCCTGCCAGCGTCAGCGAGGCACGCCCCGATCGGCCTGACGGGGGCGCTACAGCGAGCAAAAATGCGAAAGCGGCTCATAACTCCTAAACCGTTGGGCGTGGGCTCAAGTGTCTTATATCGTTGGAATCCCTGGCTCAAGACGGACAAAACGCATGCCTCAGATTGGCTCGTCACCTGGGGGTATTTTTCGGCTATTTTGACTTTTTCCAAAAACCTACTTTTGCGAACTAGTCCTAGGTTTTCGGCCCGACCGGAACCAAACCAGCGCAGCAAGATTCTCTGGAGTCTGAATGTCAATAATTATCAAAAAAAAGTGTAAATTTGGGTTCACGGTCCCTAAGGGCCGCCAAAACGTTCCAGGTGGCAGGAGCCGCTTTCACTTCATTGGCTAGAACTGGTTAAAAGGCAGAGATATTTGCACCAAACTCAGCACGCCTGTGTAGAGCTCATTCTGTGGTCACGTGAAAAGGAGGGCAGCAGCGGCCCCTTGGTGGCGCTATAACGGATAAAAGTTGCCAAAATGATGCATTTCTATGGAAAATCCCATTCAAAGGCTGGCGGCCCTCTACCTGCCTGATTTGCATACAACTTCACCAAATCAGGCGCGCATGCGTCACGTGGTCCTAAAGGAACTTGCAAACTTTGATGGACTTTTGGCCATTAATGGGTGGTTCAACTCTTATAAAGGTGAAAAAGAGCTCTATATTATTCTATGCAAAATGACCTTTAAATGACCGGAAAAATGGTCTGCTCTGCAAAACTTCACCAAATTAGCGGAACACGTGCTTCATTTTATTCTAAAGAAGCATGCAAACTTTACGGAGATCGGGCGTCGGTAGAGGTTTTACAGTTTAAAGGTAAAAAAAACACCACATTTCCACGATAAATGAGCTGAGAATGCAAAAATCGACCTCTTTCCCTGCCGATGTGCATGTCAGAACGCTTGATAAAGTTTTGGAACCAGCAGCTCGAAAATCAAGTTCTGAGACCCTATAGTTTTTTTTTATAGGCTATTTTAGGCCCCTTTTATGCCCTTTTTATTAGGGGTTCGAGCACGAAGTGCTGAAACCTATTGTAATTGCTCATTTTCCCATGATGCATCATTCTACATCTAAAACTGATCGGGCAGACCAAACCGTAAGTCGTAGAGACTTGAAACTTTGAGGGATGGTAGTACTCACACCGACTGCCAGCGTCAGCGAGGCACGCCCCGATCGGCCTGACGGGGGCGCTACAGCGAGCAAAAAGTGCGAAAGCGGCTCATAACTCCTAAACCGTTGGGCGTGGGCTCAAGTGTCTTATATCGTTGGAATCCCTGGCTCAAGGACGGACAAAACGCATGCCTCGGATTGGCTCGTCACCTGGGGGTATTTTTCGGCTATTTTGACTTTTTCCAAAAACCTACTTTTGCGAACTAGTCCTAGGTTTTTGGCCCGACCGGAACCAAACCAGCGCAGCAAGATTCTCTGGAGTCTGAATGTCAATAATTATCAAAAAAAGTGTAAATTTGGGTTCCACGGTCCTAAGGGCCGCCAAAGCGTTCAGGTGGGAGGAGCGCTTTCACTTCATTGGCTAGAACTGGTTAAAGGAACGAGATATTTGCACCAAACTCAGCACGCCTGTGTAAGAGCTCATTCTGTGGTCACGTGAAAAAGGGCGCGGAGCGGCCCCTTGGTGGCGCTATAACGGATAAAAAGTTGCCAAAATGATGCATTTCTATGGAAAATCCCATTCAAAGGCTGGCGGCCCTCTACCTGCCTGATTTGCATACAACTTCACCAAATCAGGCGCGCGCGCGTATCACGTGGTCTAAAGGAACTTGCAAACTTTGATGGACTTTTGGCCATTAATGGTGGTTCAACTCTTATAAAGGTGAAAAAGAGCTCTATATTATTCTATGCAAAATGACCTTTAAATGACCGGAAAAATGGTCTGCTCTGCAAAACTTCACCAAATTAGCGGAACACGTGCTTCATTTTATTCTAAAGAAGCATGCAAACTTTACGGAGATCGGGCGTCGGTAGAGGTTTTACAGTTTAAAGGTAAAAAAAACACCACATTTCCACGATAAATGAGCTGAGAATGCAAAAATCGACCTCTTTCCCTGCCGATGTGCATGTCAGAGCGCTTGATAAAGTTTTGGAACCAGCAGCTCGAAAATCAAGTTCTGAGACCCTATAGTTTTTTTTTATAGGCTATTTTAGGCCCCTTTTATGCCCTTTTTATTAGGGGTTCGAGCACGAAGTGCTGAAACCCTATTGTAATGCTCATTTTCCCATGATGCATCATTCTACATCTAAAACTGATCGGGCAGACCAAACCGTAAGTCGTAGAGACTTGAAACTTTGAGGATGGTAGTACTCACACCGACTGCCAGCGTCAGCGAGCACGCCCGATCGGCCTGGCAGGCGCTACAGCGAGCAAGAAATGCAAGCGGCTCATAACTCCTAAACCGTTGGGCGTGGGCTCAAGTGTCTTATATCGTTGGAATCCCTGGCTCAAGACGGACAAAAGCATGCCTCGGATTGGCTCGTCACCTGGGGGTATTTTCGGCTATTTTGACTTTTTCCAAAAACCTACTTTTGCGAACTAGTCCTAGGTTTTTAGCCCGACCGGAACCAAACCAGCGCAGCAAGATTCTCTGGAGTCTGAATGTCAATAATTATCAAAAAAAGTGTAAATTTGGGTTCCACGGTCCTAAGGGCGCCAAAGCGTTCAGGTGGGAGGAGCGCTTTCACTTCATTGGCTAGAACTGGTTAAAAGGCGAGATATTTGCACCAAACTCAGCACGCCTGTGTAAGAGCTCATTCTGTGGTCACGTGAAAAAGGGCCTTGGCGAACGGCCCCTTGGTGGCGCTATAACGGATAAAAAGTTGCCAAAATGATGCATTTCTATGGAAAATCCCATTCAAAGGCTGGCGGCCCTCTACCTGCCTGATTTGCATACAACTTCACCAAATCAGCGCGCGCATGCGTCACGTGGTCCTAAAGGAACTTGCAAACTTTGATGGACTTTTGGCCATTAATGGTGGTTCAACTCTTATAAAGGTGAAAAAGAGCTCTATATTATTCTATGCAAAATGACCTTTAAATGACCGGAAAAATGGTCTGCTCTGCAAAACTTCACCAAATTAGCGGAACACGTGCTTCATTTTATTCTAAAGAAGCATGCAAACTTTTACGGAGATCGGGCCGTCGGTAGAGGTTTTACAGTTTAAAGGTAAAAAAACACCACATTTCCACGATAAATGAGCTGAGAATGCAAAAATCGACCTCTTTCCCTGCCGATGTGCATGTCAGAGCGCTTGATAAAGTTTTGGAACCAGCAGCTCGAAAATCAAGTTCTGAGACCCTATAGTTTTTTTATAGGCTATTTTAGGCCCCTTTTATGCCCTTTTTATTAGGGGTTCGAGCACGAAGTGCTGAAACCCTATTATGATGCTCATTTTCCCATGATGCATCATTCTACATCTAAAACTGATCGGGCAGACCAAACCGTAAGTCGTAGAGACTTGAAACTTTGAGGGATGGTAGTACTCACACCGACTGCCAGCGTCAGCGGCACGCCCGATCGGCCTGGACGGGGCGCTACAGCGAGCAAAGAAATGCTGAAAGCGGCTCATAACTCCTAAACCGTTGGGCGTGGGCTCAAGTGTCTTATATCGTTGGAATCCCTGGCTCAAGACGGACAAAACGCATGCCTCGGATTGGCTCGTCACCTGGGGGGATTTTTCGGCTATTTTGACTTTTTCCAAAAACCTACTTTTGCGAACTAGTCCTAGGTTTTTGGCCCGACCGGAACCAAACCAGCGCAGCAAGATTCTCTGGAGTCTGAATGTCAATAATTATCAAAAAAAGTGTAAATTTGGGTTCCACGGTCCTAAGGGCCGCCAAAGCGTTCAGGTGGGAGGAGCAGCTTTCACTTCATTGGCTAGAACTGGTTAAAAGGCGAGATATTTGCACCAAACTCAGCACGCCTGTGTAAGAGCTCATTCTGTGGTCACGTGAAAAAGGGCAGCAGAGCGGCCCCTTGGTGGCGCTATAACGGATAAAAAGTTGCCAAAATGATGCATTTCTATGGAAAATCCCATTCAAAGGCTGGCGGCCCTCTACCTGCCTGATTTGCATACAACTTCACCAAATCAGCGCGCGCATGCGTCACGTGGTCCTAAAGGAACTTGCAAACTTTGATGGACTTTTGGCCATTAATGGTGGTTCAACTCTTATAAAGGTGAAAAAGAGCTCTATATTATTCTATGCAAAATGACCTTTAAATGACCGGAAAAATGGTCTGCTCTGCGCAAAACTTCACCAAATTAGCGGAACACGTGCTTCATTTTATTCTAAAGAAGCATGCAAACTTTACGGAGATCGGGCGTCGGTAGAGGTTTACAGTTTAAAAGGTAAAAAAAACACCACATTTCCACGATAAATGAGCTGAGAATGCAAAAATCGACCTCTTTCCCTGCCGATGTGCATGTCAGAACGCTTGATAAAGTTTTGGAACCAGCAGCTCGAAAATCAAGTTCTGAGACCCTATAGTTTTTTATAGGCTATTTTAGGCCCCTTTTATGCCCTTTTTATTAGGGGTTGAGCACGAAGTGCTGAAACCCTATTGTAATGCTCATTTTCCCATGATGCATCATTCTACATCTAAAACTGATCGGGCAGACCAAACCGTAAGTCGTAGAGACTTGAAACTTTGAGGATGGTAGTACTCACACCGACTGCCAGCGTCAGCGAGGCACGCCCGATCGGCCTGGCCGGGGCGCTACAGCGAGCAAAAATGCAAGCGGCTCATAACTCCTAAACCGTTGGGCGTGGGCTCAAGTGTCTTATATCGTTGGAATCCCTGGCTCAAGACGGACAAAACGCATGCCTCGGATTGGCTCGCACCTTCAGGCGCCAATTTTGAGATATTTTGAGTTTTTGAAAAACCTACTTTTGCTAACTACTTCCACATTTTTTCCTGATCAAAACCAAACCATCGTAGAAATGTTCTTTGGAGAGAGACTATTAATAATTCATAAAAACATAAACATTTTTGTTTCATGGTCCTAAGGGGAACCAGAATATTCAATGCGTGGAGGGCCACTTTTACTAAAATGACTATAACTTGTGAACAGAACAAGATATTTTGCTAAACTCGGGTCACATGTCTATGAACTCAAACTTCAGTCACATGAAAAAATTGCGATGATTGGCCACTTGGTGGCGCTGTAAGGAAAAAATGTCATCAAAATGGCCATAACCACACCCCAACCATTAGTCCGATAATAATTGGCATGCATTGACCTTGTCAGGGTGCCATGATAGTCTATGAGAACACTGGTATATCTCAAACTAAAAATTGGATAATCGCAAAACCAACACAATGCCCTGCAGGAGCCTAAGAAGTTTCAAGCCAGTGATTTTCACAGGAGTCACCTCCTTTGACTCCAGAATCCTTGCTGAGTCCAACAATACCAAACATGGCAGGTATTGCCTTATGGTTTGTGTAACGGTGTCATTTAGACCGTACAATTATGAAAAAATCCAACCAATGTTGCCCATGGGTAATTTTATACACTCATAAATATACTGTAACTATATAATGGGGTGGCCAATACTGCTCTGGAGGGCCACTAGACTTTAGCTCCAACCCCAAAACACACCTTTACCAGCTAATCAAGGTCTTAACACACCTGTCTGGAAGTTTCTATTATGTCTATTGAGGCAAGCTGGAGTCTAGAACTTCAAGATGAAATGATATTTTTAAAACAAATTTGACACACATATGTATGGACACTCTGAGGACACCTAAAAAAAAGTGGTGTAGATTGGGCAAGACGCAGTTGAACTGCTAGAAATAGTTGAACTGCTAAAAAAAAAAAAAAAAAACTGCTTAGTAAATTGGATGTAAAAGGTCTTTTTTCATCTATGATCCAAGTTTATTTCTTTATTTGAATCCCCATTTGCCAGTATCTAGGCAGCAACTACTCTTCCAGAGGTCCCAACAAGTAAAAAATACAAAACTACATTAAAACCACAACAATAAAAAGTCAATGAAAAATATAAACCCAAAATTCATACCAAATATCAAAATCAACAATGTACTATATATTGTGCCATTAACGTTTCTTTAATGATTTTTAAAAAACTTAAAATATGTAATATCTGATAGTAAATCTATCTTTTATATATATACAGTCCCCTCCAAAAGTATTGGAACAGTGAGGACTATTCCTTTATTTTTTCTGTAGACTGAAAACATTTGGGTTTGACATTCAAAAATTTATATGAGACAAAGATCAATCTTTCAGCTTTTATTTCCAAGTATTTACATCTGGATCTGATACACAACTTAGATGATATAACCTTTTGTTTGAACCCACCCATTTCTCATGTGACCAAAAATATTGGAACATGTGACTGACAGGTGTGTTTGGTACCCTGGTGTGTCCTATTACATTGATTATTCAAACAATAAATAGCACTAAATGTCTGCACTCAGTTTCAGATTTGGGTTTTGCCTGTGCAGACTGCATTTATAGTTAGGCGTGTAACCAACATGAAAACCAGAGAGCTGTCTATGGGTGAAAAACAAGCAATTGTGAAGCTGAGCCATTGCACAAACATTGACCATAGCAAGTACAACCATTTGGAATGTCCTGAAGAAGAAAGAAACCACTGGTGTACTAAGTAACAGACCTCGAATGGGTAGACCAAGAAAAACATCAGCTGTTGGCGACAGAAACATTGTGAGAGCTGTAAAGAAAGACCCTAAAACAACTGTTAGTGACATCAGCAACAACCTCAAGAGGGCAGGAGTGAAGGTATCACAGTCTACTGTCCCATGAAGACTTCATGAACAAAGTACAGAGGCTACACCAGAAGATGCAAACCTCTCATTAGCAAGAAGAATAAGAAGGCCAGGCTGGAATTTGCCAAAAACTACAGAGACAAGCCTCAAACATTCTGGGGCAAAGTTTTATGGACTGATGAGACAAAGATTAACCTCTACCAAATTGATGGAAAGGCTAAAGTTTGGAGAAAAAGGATCTGCTCATGACCCCAAACATACAAGCTCATCTGTGAAACACGGTGGAGGTAATGTCATGGCTTGGGCTTGCATGGCTTCTTCTGGGACGGGCTCATTGATCTTCATTGATGATGTAACACATGATGGCAGCAGCAAAATGAACTCTGAAGTGTACAGAAAAATTTTGTCTGCCAATTTACAGAAAAATGCAACCAAACTGATTGGGAGATCCTTCATCATGCAGCAAGATAATGACCCAAAACACAGTGCCAAAGCAACAAAGGAGTTCATCAGGGGCAAAAAGTGGAAGGTTTTAGACTGGCCAAGTCAATCTCAGACTTAAACCCTATAGAGCATGCATTTTACCTGCTAAAAGAGACTGAAGGAGTAACCCCCAAAACAAACAACAACTGAAAGAGGCTGCAGTGGAAGTCTGGAAAAGCATTACAAAAGAAGAATGCAAACGTTTGGTGATGTCAATGGGTCATAGGCTTGATGCAGTTATTGCAAGCAAAGGATTTTCAACTAAATATTAAGTCTTATTCACTTTAATCTATTTTAAGTTAATCTGTTCCAATACTTTTGGTCACATGAGAAATGGGTGAGTTCAAACAAAGGTTATATCTTCTAAGTTGTGTATCAGATCCAGATGTAAATGCCTGGAAATAAAAGCTGAAAGATTGATCTTTTGTCTCATATAAATTTTTGGATGTCAAACCCAAATGTTTTCAGTCTACAGAAAAAGTAAAGGAATAGTCCTCACTGTTCCAATACTTTTGGAGGACTGTATCTTATATTTCAATCATCTATACGTTGCAGTACATTGTTTTACAGTAGTTTTAATCCAGTACATTAGTAAAAAAACATCCTTTGATTCATGCCTTGTGTTGAAATTATGATTAGTACTAAATGTTGACATTACAGAACATTAGGAACTCTAGACAGAAATATTTCTTATAAAACTAAGCAGAGAGGCAACCTTTCACCAGTGGCCATCCTAAAGTTTTGTGCATTCTTATTATATTAGCCCTTCTATTACAGTTTTAAAGTAAGTCATCGGCTATGTTCATGACTTATTGTCATTTTTGAGTGTCTTTACTTGATGAACTCAACAACCACATCACTGGGCAATAATCTAAGAACCATTGCTTGCACAATTTAAGAAATACAGTGTTGTAGTAAAAAAGTTTCCCTGGTAACCCTGGCCACCAGTAAATTATTTAAGTTGAAAGTTCATAAAACGAAAGAATAAGAGTGTTCTAGAAGGAAAGCAATTCATCCAATCAATGATTGTGCTGCAGTGACTGACACTCCTGTGAGCCAATAGTAGCGCCTCATTCAGGTCCCGCGGGCGCCTCTGTGAGCCTGTCATTCAGACAGTCAGATCAGAGCACATCAGATGAGAGCGTTTCTCCAGAAACTCTCTGAGCTGAACGGTAATCTAACGAACATTGTGATTGAGTTCACATGGAAAGTTGGACTTTAGATACGTTAGCTGAAGTTTTGTCGTCGGAGAGAAAGAGTGAGAGAGAGTAGTGAGAGATCGGATCTGGAGTGTTGTGAATAATTGGTAACAGTGATTCTATCTGACTTTGGTGAGTGACATTTCAGATATTACTCTGATATTATGTAAAGTTTCAGAGATTATTCGTTCTGAGCAGATCTGAGTAACGTTAACTTAGTCCCAAGCACACAGCGAGAGCTAAACTGATTAACTTAACGTTAGCACACGGGCTAAAGCTATGTATAAAATGCAGTACAAAAGTTCTTTATGAGTGTCAGTGTGTCTAATAATGGTTGAAAAGTTGGATTAATGTGTCATTTCAGCTCTGTCTATGTAATTCATTATGGGAATGTCTGAATGAAAGATTATTTTTGTTTTTGCCTTGTCTTTTGCAAGGATGGGTCGTTTTCCATTGTTCTATCTTTATTTCTATGTGATCTCCTGGTAAAGTTTCCTGTAATGTGCCAAATACAGTCCTCTGGTGAGGAATCGTCTGGTGAGCTGCCCATGGACCTGTTTTCCCTATGAACTCTGATTTTTGTTATATGAAATCTATCACCAACTGGTAGGAGAATTACAATTACATTTTTGGAGACAAAATACTTTATTTCGTTGAATCCGTTCAATTTTTTCTTTTGAAAATGAGAGACTTTTTGTATCTTGAACTGATCGAAGAGAGTTCAAAAACTCTTTGAACTGAATCATTTGATTCACAAACTAGTTCGCTAATTCGTTCAAATGAATCGATTCATTCATGGACTTTGTTCAACTGAGTCAATTCATTTGTTTCTGTATTTCCAATTCTTATTGTTGAATGTGCTGTTTACTAAGTGAAAGTGATTTATTGGAAGGAGTTTTGAATTATATTCTATGTTTTGTCAAATCAAATATTTATTTACTTTCATTTACTTTTGCATTTAGGTTATTGAATGTTGTAAAGGGATAACAGCATGTAATTTAAGTATATGTGCAAGATGTTTCTACAGGATATGGAAATGACAGTAACAGTGTGTATGTGTGTGTGTGTGTGTTCCTGCAGAACATTCCTCTTATCTAGTAACACTGAAATTGTGTTGTTGTTGTTGTTGTGGTCTTTCTTTAATATCATTTTAATGTAGGGATGTAATGTAAACTCCTTTTGCTTAGTACGAATACTTTTTTTGTGCTACATAATGTATAGCACAAACATACCCTTACAAAAATTAACCACAGTTTTATGATGGTAAAACCATGTTTTTCTGTATAAATTACCATTTGTATAACCACACAAATAACAAAAATATACTATGGATTTTAAGCAAAACAATCACAGACCCAGAGGTCTATAAGAAATTTTAAAGAAATTGGCCACTAGTTGGCACTAACGTGTTTTCGACTCTGTAATCACGTGGCGTTTGACATATCCACACAATATGCATTACAATTAATAGATTCACTAATTCACTAATGTGTTAAAAGATTTTATAATCACTAATGTGTTAACTTACTTTTGCAAACTAGTCCTAGGTTTTTGCCCGACGGAACCAGACCACTAACGAATGATTCTCTGGACTCTCCTGATCAATAGTTATACAATTTTTACCCTTTGGATAGCTATAACAGAGTCATTTAGAGAATGAGCAAAACATGCTCAAAAAGCCTATTAATCCTGAACAAAAACTAAAAATTTCACAAAAATAGGTGGGCACGTGCACCATATGACTCTCAAGAAGAGAGTCACATGGTGAACTCTCTTTATAGAGATCAGACTATAGTGGCACTATAGTTGTTAAAAAGTTTAAAACCATTTCCTATGGTAAACTGCCTGTATTGGCTATAAATGGTCCTTCCTCTCTATGATCAAGATGTTTATAAGCTTGCTAAATAAAACTTAATAACTTTTATGCATGTGTCCCTTAAAGGCCTTAATTGCTCGAACCCGATAAATGCTGCTTGCAGCTTTAATTATTATTATTATTCGTAAGTGCTAGAGACTTCAAACCTGGCCAGATGGTAGTCCTCAATTTGGGGAGAAGCTGAGAAGCTATGACCCCAATTGGCCAATAGGTGGCGCTACAGCAACCAAAAGCGTTATGGCTCATAACTCCCAAATCGTTTGTCACAGACTCAAGTGTCTTATATCATTGGAAAGCTGAGTCTATGACGAACAAAACGTATATCTCCGATTTCATTTCCGGTATGCAAATTTTCCGCCATTTTGAATTTTGTTGAAAACCTACTTTTGCAAACTAGTCCCTGGTTTTTGACCGATCGGAACCAAACCAGTGCAGAAATGTTCTCTGGAGTCTATATATCAATAATTATTGATAAAAGGAGACATTGCGATTCACGGTTGCTAAGGGAGCCAAAATGGACGTTCAAGGCGGAGCCTATTTTACTAAAAGGCTATAACTCAAGAAGGAAATGAGATATCTTTACCAAACTTGGTACACATTTGTATCAGCTCAGTCCTTGGTCACGATAAAAATCGCGAAGATTGAGCTCTAGGTGGCGCTATAATGGGCAAAAAACATAAAAAAGACTATGACCACCTGACCGTTAGTCCGATTGATTTGAAAATTGGTATGCAGTGTCTTGGTCAAGGCCCCATGTATGTCTATGAGGACATTGGCGTATCTCAAAAAACATAGCCGCCATCAACCAATTAAATTTGAGCACCTATAAGACAAGGTTAACGGAGGCCGATCGGAACGAAACTCGATGAGCATGTTCGAATCATGGCCTAGAGGTCTGTAAGAATTTTGAACGAAATCGGCCACTAGTTGGCGCTAACGAGTTTTATGGCTCTGTAATCACATGGTGTTGCACACATCCACAAAATATGCATATCATATGATAGATCTCCTGATTTTGAACAACTTTGCCTTTAGAACCATTGCTGTCAATCAAATCGTTCATTAAATATTAGATTATGTTAAAAACCTACTTTTGCAAACTAGTCCCTGATTTTTACCCGATCGGAACCAAACCAGTCTAGGACAATTCTCTGGACTCTCTAGATCAATAATTATCAAAATAAAGTTGAACTTTTGCATTTGGATGGCTATAACAGGGTCATTTAAAAATAGGTGTGGCAAAATGCTCTCACAAGCCTATAAATCCTAAAGGAAACTCAAAACTTCACAAAAATAGGTGTGCACTGTAGCATGTGAGTCTAAAGAAGGATACACACTTTAATGGAAATCGGACCATAGGTGGCGCTATAACTGTTAAAAAGCTTTAAAAACCATGCACTGCCTATGGTAAACGGCCTGTATTGGCTGTAATCACGTGGTGATACACATATCCACACAATATTCATATCACTGGATATATCTCCTCATGTTGAAAAACTTTGCCTCAAATACCACTGCTGTAAATCAAATTGTTAATTAAATATTCACAATTATGTTAAAAACCTACTTTTGTAAACTAGTCCTAGGATTTTTGATCAATCTGAATAAAACAAATGCAGTATAATTTTCTGGACTCTCTTGATAGATAATTTTCAAAAAAATTGAACTTTGCTCTTTGTGTTCTTATAAAGGGTCATTTCAAAATGAGACCTTGGCCAAGTGTCACCAAAGACCTATAACTCCTCAAGTAATGCTCAGATCTTCTTAAAAGTGAGTGAGCACATGTGGCATATGACTCTAAACAAGGATGCAAAATTCCATTGAGATCGGGCAAAAGCTGCGTCTACAACAGCTAAAAAGGTGAAATCTGACAGTTTGCCTATCATTGCACATCACCTGCAATTCCAATACAACCACGGAGGCAGCAGAAGACCACTCATTGGCTCATTCTCCTTAATAATGCAGTTCAATCATATTAAAACTGTATACAATCATTAAAATAACATTACAAATCACCTTTTGTTGAGGTTTAACACTTCATTTGTTAATTTAAGTAATGTTTTTGCAATAATATTGCATTATAGTTACAATAATACCTGAAAAAGATGTTTTAAAGGTGAAAACCTAGAATAAACAATTGGTTACCCATTATTTATTTCAAATATCTATATATGCAACAAATGTGTATGTGAGTTGGCAGCTTTGAAGGCATTAACTTGGAAAATGTGCCCATTAAATGAAAAAAGCAGACTGTTTTGAAATGAAAGTGAGCCAATGAGTGGTTCTCTGCTGCCACCTGTTGGATAAAGTTATTATTCTTTTTCTTCTCCCCTAAAACTGATCGTGCAGACCAAACCGTAAGGGCTAGAGACTTCAAACCTGGCCAGATGGTAGCCCTCAAGTTGGGGAGAACCTGAGAAGATATAACCCTGATTGGCCAATAGGTGGCGCTACAGCGATCAAAAGCGCATAATAGATCATAACTCCCAAACCATTTGTCACAGACTCAAGTGTCTTATATCACTGGAAAGGTGAGTCCATATCAAACAAAACGTATATCTCCGATTTCATTTCCGGTATGCAAATTTTTCCGCCATTTTGAATTTTGTCAAAAACCTACTTTTGCAAACTAGTCCTAGGTTTTTTGCCCGATCGGAACCAATCCAGTGAAGAAATGTGCTCTGAGTCTGACTATCAATGATTATTGAAAAAAGTAGAAATTTCGATTCAAGGACGATAAGGAGCGTGAAAATGTACATTTAGGGTGGAGCCAATTTTACAAAAAATGTTATAACTCAAGAACGAAATGAGATATATCTTGGTACACATGTGTATGGGCTCAATCCTAGGTCACGCTACAAAAATTGCGACGATTGACCACTTGGTTGGCGCTATAACATGAAAAAACTTAAAAGGGCTATGGCCACCTGATCGTTAGTCAATTGACTCGAAAATTGGTATGCAGTGTCTTGGCCCAAGGTACCATTTCATCTATGAGGACATTGGTGTATTTAAAAAACATGGCCACCATCAACCAATAGGTTCCGATAGGCCAAACTTCACTGGTTGATGGTGGCCATGTTTTTTGAAATACACCATTCTTAAAACCTTAAATACTCGAACCCGCTAAATGCTGCTCGTTATTAGGGGTTCAAGCATGAAATGCTGAAACCTATTGTTATTGTTAGGGTTTTTAGGGGTTCAAGCATGAAATGCTGAAACCCTATTGTTATTGTTAGGGTTTTTATTATTATTATTATTCTCCCTAAAGCATCGTGCAGACCAAACCGTAAATGCTAGAATTGTACTGATTTTATTATTATTATTATTATTATTATTATTATTATTATTATTCTCGTTAAAGCATCGGTACAGCCCAAACTGTAGGGCTGGAGCGTTGAAACTTTGTCAGATGGTAGTCCTCAGCCTGGGACGAAGACCTGATGGCTATGACCCCAATTGGCTATAGATGGCGCTACAGCAGCAAGCGCACAATGGCTCATAACTCCTAAACCGTTTGGTCCACACTCAAGTGCCTTATATCATTAAAGCTAAGACCTTGGCGAACAAAAGCGTATATCTCGATTTTATTTCCGTCTAGAAAAATTTTCCGCCATTTTGAATTTTGTCAAAAAACCTACTTTTGCGAACTAGTCCCTGGTTTTTGGCCCAATCGGAACCAAACCAGTGCACAAATGTTCTCTGGCATCTGAATATTAATAAATATCGAAAAAAAGCTGAAATTTCGATTTATTGTTGCTAAGACATGCCAAAAAGCGTACATTGTGGGAGGAGCCTATTTTACTAAAGAGCTATAACTCAAGAACACAATGGCATAATTTCACCAAACTTGGTACACATATGTATAGGTTCATTCTTTGGTTACTTAAAAAAAAACATGACTATTGAACACTTGGTGGCGCTATAACATGAATAAATGTTAAAAGAGCTGTAACCACCCGACCGCTAGTCCAATTGACCTTAAAATTGGTATACAGTGTCTTGGTCCCAAGTGCCATGATAGTCTATTAGGACATTGGCGTATCTCAAAAAACATGGCGCCATTGGCTAATGAATTTTGAGCACTAATAAGACAAGGTTAATGGAGGCCAATTGGAACAAAACTCGGTAGGCATGTTTGACTCATGGACCTAGAGGTCTGTAGAATTTTGAAAGAAATCGGCCACTAGTTGGCGCTAACGAGTTTTATGGCTCTGTAATCATGTGGTGTTTGCACATATCCACAATATTGATATCATTTGATAGATCTCCTAATACTGAACAACTTTGCCTCAAGAACCACTGTTGTCAATCAAATAGTTCATTAAATATTCACAATTATGTTAAAAACATATTTTTGCGAACTAGTCCTAGGTTTTTGCCCGATCTGAACCAAACCAAAGTCAGTAGGACAATTCTCTGGACTCTCTAGATCAATAGTTATCAAAAAAGTTGAACTTTTGCATTTGTTTAAATACAGAGTCATTTTAAAAGAGGTGTGAAAAATGCACAGTCAAAAAGCCTATAAATCCTAAAGGATTAAACTCAAAATCTTCCACGAAAATCTAGTTATATGTGGCATAACATGCTGAAGCATGCAAAAGTTTTATGAAGATCTAGATAGACTCTATCAATTGTATGAATTTCAGGCGTTTTCGACGTTTCGCCGAGATTGCAGGAAAAAGCGGAGAGTTTAAATCCATGGCGGCATAATGACGTCACACCTATGGAAATTTGCCGTTTTAGCTGCAAATGGTATTTCCATCTGTTGCAATATAACAAGCAATCATTTGTTAGATCTGCTCATTCTGGACTTCTACGCCGATCGCGGGCCTCGGGGACGCCCCTCATGGATCAGCTATTTGTGAGACCCCCGGCTTATACGCCTATTACTCCCGACTGCATGAGAGAGTCTGAACATGTGAGAGCTCATTCTAAGAGGCCGTCCAGCTACAATCGAGCTAAATTACAAATGTTTTACTCAAGCCGTTTTTGAGATATAAGCCCCAAAGGTACATGTTTAAGCGGGCATTACTCCGGTCTCCCTTGGCCCAGGACCTCAGGGATAGTCTCATTCTATAGGGGCCATTTAGCCCTCTCTATGACCTGACTTTCAGAATTTTCCATGGCTGCATTCCAGAGATATTAAGAAAAAAACCAAATTCATTCATATTCTTTCATGGTTATACATTCATGGTTCTTTAGTGCCACCTGCTGGTCATTTTGTCATGCTACTCACTTTAATCTCAGATTATAAAATCACTTGTGTAAAAATTACAATCACATTTAGTCAAAATCATGTATTTCAAATATATATATATATATATATAAATATATATATATATATATATATATATATATATATATATATATATATATATATATATATATATATATATATATATATATATATATATATACAACAAAATAAGCACATTTAAAAGTTTAAATACATATTACATATTCCCTACAATTGCCATTAAGCCACCATAGGGCAGCAGAAGACCACTCATTGGCTCATCCTGCTAACTGTTCAATCCTATTTAAACTTTAAAATATTGTTATAATATCATTACAAATCACATTTTGTCAAAGTTTACCAATTCACTTGAGGTATGTTCTTGCAATAGTATTACATTAAAATGAGAGCTGAAAAATGTATTTTAATGGGGAAAACCGGGACTATGCCATTTGTTGTCCATCTTCTATTTCAGATATCTATATCTGCAACAAAATGTGTATATGTGTAATCACACACAAGACTTAATATGGAAGATTTGCCTTAATACAAACACATACTTTTAAAATTAAAGTCAGCCAATGAGTGGTTCTACGCTGCCATATGCTGGTTAAAATAGTCATTTTTGTCCTAATACTCTCTAACGTTGTTCCTTAATTCATATTTAGACATTATAAAATCATTATTATACATTTACAATCACATTTTGTAAAAAAAAATGTTTTGAACTGGCTACATCTATATCTGTAACAAAATGTGTGTTTGTGTAAGCATGTTTAAAGTGTAAACATGAAAAATTTGAAAATACTTTTGCATTTGGATGGCTATAATTTCAATACGTGGCCTTGACCAAGTGTCCCTGAAAGCCTTTAACTACTCAATGAATTTTCAGATCTTCTCAGAGAATGTAAGTACATGTGACATATGACTCTAAACAAACATGCTCAATTTCAAAGAAATCAGTAGCAGGTTTTAATGAAATTTCAAATAAAACCACCACATGGCACCAAAAGACCACTAATTGGCACATTCATACTGTTATTTTCAAGGTTTTATTTCATATAGAATCACATTTAAACTTTTAAAAACCATTATACTAACATTACAAATCACATTTTTGTCAAGATTTACCACTTTGTTTTATTTGACATTTTTTTTGCAATTATGATACATTTCAATAACAATGATACCTAAACATGTTTTAAAGAGAACTTCCTTTTAAATATCTTTGTGTGTGTGTGTGTGTGTGTGTGTGTGTGTGTGTGTGTGTGTGTGTGTGTGTGTGTGTGTGTGTGTGTGTGTGTGTGTGTGTGTGTGTAAGCACTTTTAATAGACTTAACATGGAAAAAATACTTTGATATCAAATACAGACAATTTACAAATGAAAGTGAGCCAATCACTTATCTTCTAATGCCACCTGCTGGTTAAATTACAAATTTTGTTCTAAAAATTTAAAAATGACTATTATAACATTTAAAATCACATATTGTCAGATTATTTTCACCTGAACTCTCAATTTTAATTATTTTAGTGTTTAAAGTCCTTAAATGCTTAAAGGCCTCAATTGCTTGAACCCGCTAAATGCTGCTTGCAGCTTTAATTAATTATTATTATTCTCGGTAAAACGCATCGTGCAGCCCAAACCGTAAGGGCTGGAGCGTTGAAACTTTGTCAGATGGTAGTCCTCAGCCTGGGACGATCTGAGAAGCTATGACTCAATTGGCCTATAGGTGGCGCTACAGCAACCAAAAGCGTGAAATGGCTCATAATCTCCTAAACCGTTTGGTCACACTCAAGTGTCTTATATCACTGGAAAGCTGAGTCCTTGCCAAACAAAACGTATATCCGATTTCATTTCCGGTATGCAAATTTTTCCGCCATTTTGAATTTAGTTGAAAACCTACTTTTGCGAACTAGTCCCTGGATTTTTGCCCGATCAGAACCAAACCAGTGCAGAAATGTTCTATGGAGTCTAAATATCAATAATTATCGAAAAAAAGTTGAAATTTCGATTTCAAGGTCGTTAAGGGGCGTAAAAATGTTTGTCAGGGCGGAGCCAATTTTACTAAAATGGCTATAACTCAAAACCTAAATGAGATATATTCACCAAACTTGGTACACATCTGTAGGGGCTCAATTTGAGGTCACAGTAAAAAAATCGCGAAGATTGAGCTCTAGGTGGCGCTATAATGTGAAAAAAACATAAAAAAGACTATGACCACCTGACCGTTAGTCTGATTGACTTGAAAATTGGTATGCAGTGTCTTGGTCAAGGCCCCATGTATGTCTATGAGGACATTGGCGTATCTCAAAAAACATGGCCGCCATCAACCAATTAAGTTTGAGCACCTATAAGACAAGGTTAACGGAGGCCGATCGGAGCAGAAACTTCGATGGGCATGCTCGACTCATGGCCCTAGAGGTCTGTAAGAATTTTGAAAGAAATCGGCCACTAGTTGGCGCTAACGAGTTTTATGGCTCTGTAATCACATGGTGTTGCACACATCCACAAAATATGCATATCATATGATAGATCTCCTCATTCTGAACAACTTTGCCTCTAGAACTATTGCTGTCAATCAAATCGTTCATTGAATATTCGCGATTATGTTAAAAGCTACTTTTGCAAACTAGTCCCTGGTTTTTTGCCCGATCGGAACCAAACCAGTCTAGGACAATTCTATGGACTCTTTAGATCAATAATTATCAAAAAAAGTTGAACTTTTGCATTTGGATGGCTATAACAGAGTCATTTAAAAAAGTGGTGTGGAAAAATGCACTCAAAAGCCTATAAATCCTAAAGGGAAACTCAAAACTTCACGAAAATTGTTGGGTGTATGTGGCATAACATGCTGAAGAAGCATGCAAAGTTTTATGAAGATCAAACTATAGGTGGCGCTATAACTGTTAAAAAGCTTTAAAACCATGCATTTCCTATGGAAAATTGCCTGTATTAGCTGCAAATGGTATTTTCCATCAGTTGCAATATAATGTTTAAATCATTTGTTAGATCTGCTCATTCTGACTCTCTAGGTCAATAATTATATAGAAAAAATAACTTTTGCAATTGGATGGCTATAATAGTCATATCAATATGTGATTTTGACCAAATGTCCCCAAAAAGCCTTTAACTCCTCATTGAATGTTTAGATAATCTCAAAAGAGGGAAATCGTGTGACACATGACTCTAAACAAGCATACAACATTTCATGGAGATCAGGCAATAGATGTCTCTATAAAAGTTAAAAAAGTGACAATGCTTATATTGGTGTATTAGATTAAATTGCCATAAAGCCACCAGAGGGCAGCATAAGACCACTTATTGGTTCATTCTGCTCACTAAGCATATATACACTTTATAAAATCATTAAATAACATTGCAAATCACATTTTGACAATGTTTATCAATTAATTTGTTCATTTGATGTGTTTTTCACAATATTACATTACAATTCAAAATAACACCTGAAAATATGTTTTAAAGGGAAAAGATAGAATAAGTCATTTGCTATACCATTTATTAAATTCAAATATCTATATCTGCAACAAAATGTGTATGTGAGTTAGCATGTTTGAAAGCATTCACCGGGAAAATGTGCCCATTAAATGGAAAACAGACATTTAAAATGAAAATGAGCTAATGAGTGGTTCTCTGCTGCCCCTGCTGGTTTTAAAATCTCATTTTGTCATACTACTTGTTTATATTGCTCTATAATTCATATTTAGACATTATAAAACCACTATTTTAACATTTACAATCACATTTTGACAAATTCGATCAATTCATTTTTATTTAAACAGTGGTATTGACAATTCTGCCAAACAATGATGGTATGATTAATGTGTAAAATTACTACAAGACTAGGAGTAAGCATTGTGTTACTAATAATTTATTTAAAATATATACATTTAAACAGAAGTGTGTGTGTGTGTGTGTGTGTGTGTGTGTGTGTGTGTGTGTGTGTGTGTGTGTGTGTGTGTGTATCTGTCTGTCTGTCTGTCTGTCTTTCTGTCTCTCTCTCTCTGTATTTGTGTGTGTGTGTGTGTGTGTGTGTGTGTGGCCAATATCTACTCAAGAAATAAATAAGCAGGTGACACATGACATTACATTTTGCAATAGTTTTTGCTTTAAAATTAATATCTAGGCATTGTAAAAATCATTATAATAACATTTAATATCCCATTTTGTCAATGTTTATCAATGCCATAGACTTGTGCTGGTTCTAATGCTAATGTTGTCCTATAGAGGGCTGCAGGATCAGAAATATACTTTCTTGTGTTTCTACAGGTTAAAATTAAATATATAGGCTAGAATCATGGTGAATCAAACCTCAATGGGGTAAATCATGGTAAATCACATTAGAATGTGGTAAATCATGGTGAACTAGGGTAAATAATGCTATAATCATGTTGAATCATACCACAATGTGGTAAATCATGGTAAATCATACTACAATGTGGTAAATCATATTAGAATGTGGCAACTGGTAAATCATATTAGAATGTGGTAACTCATGGTAAAACATGGTAAACTATGGTAAATCAGGCTAGGATCATGGTAAATCATACTACAATGTGGTAAATCATATTAGAATTTGGAAACATGGTAAATCATGGTGAACTATGGTAAATAATGCTATAATCATGGAAAATCATATTAGAATATGGAAACATGGTAAATCATGGCGAACTATGGTAAATAATGCTATAATCATGGTAAATCATATTAGAATGTGGCAATTTGTGGTAAGTCATGGTAAATCATATTAGAATGTGGTAACTCGTGGTAAATCATGGTAAACTATGGTAAATCATGCCAGGATCATGGTAAATCATACTACAATGTGGTAAATCATAGTAAATCATATTAGAATGTAGAAACATGGTAAATCATGGTAAACTATGGTAAATCAGGCTAGAATCATGGTAAATAAAACTGGAACATGGTAAATCACAGTAAATCATGCCAGGACATGCTAAATCAATGTAAGCTATGGTAATTCATGGTAAAATATGGCGAATCACAGTAAAGTATGTTAAATCACTAACACAGGGAATATCATGGTAAATCAGGCAAGAACATGGTAAATCAAGGTAAACTATGGTGAATCATGGTAAATCACACTAGAACATGGTAAATCATGGTAAACTATGCTAGTACATGGTAAATTAGACCATAGGTGGCACTATAACTGACAAAAGCTTTGAAAACCATTCATATCCTATATTAAATTGCCTTTATTGGCTGTAAATGGTCATTTTCATCTATTATGTCAGTGGTTAAATGCTTTCTAAATGAACCTTGGTGTCTTTTGATGCTTTTAGGCTTTAAGTCCTTAAAAACCTTAAATGCTTGAACCCCGCTAAATGCTGCTTGCAGCTTTAATTATTATTATTATTATTCTCCGGTAAAACGCATCGTGCAGCCCAAACCGTAAGGGCTAGAGACTTCAAACCAGGCCAAATGGTAGTCCTCAGCCTGGGACGATCCTGAGAAGCTATGAGCCCAATTGGCCTATAGGTGGCGCTACAGCAACCAAAAGCGCAAAATGGCTCATAACTCCTAAACCGTTTGGTCCACACTCAAGTGTCTTATATCACTGGAAAGCTGAGTCCTTGCCAAACAAAACGTATATCTCCGATTTCATTTCCGGTATGCAAATTTTTCCGCCATTTTGAATTTTGTTGAAAACCTACTTTTGCGAACTAGTCCATGGTTTTTGGCCTGATCGGAACCAAACCAGTGCACAACTATTCTCTGGAGACTGAATATCAATAATCATTGAAAAAAAGTAGAAATTTCGATTCATGGTTGATAAGGGCGACAAAATGGACATTCAGGGCGGAGCCTATTTTACTAAAAGGCTATAACTCAAAAAGTAAATGAGATATATTCATCAAACTTGGTACACATGTGTATGGGCTCAATTTGAGGTCAAAGTAAAAAAAGGCGAAGATTGAGCTCTAGGTGGCGCTATAATGTTACAAAAACATAATAAAGGCTATGACCACCTGACCGTTAGTCTGATTGACTTGAAAATTGGTGTGCAGTGTCTTGGTCCAAGGCCCCATGTAAGTCTATGAGGACATTGGCGTATCTCAAAAAACATGGCCGCCATTAACCAATTAAGTTTGAGCACCTATAAGACAAGGTTAACGGAGGCCGATCGGAACGAAACTCGATGGGCATGTTCGACTCATGGCCCTAGAGGTCTGTAAGAATTTTGAACGAAATCGGCCACTAGTTGGCGCTAACGAGTTTTATGGCTCTGTAATCACATGGTGTTGCACACATCCACAAAATATGCATATCATTTGATAGATCTCCTTATGCTGAACAACTTTGCCTCTAGAACTATTGCTGTCAATCAAATCGTTCATTAAATATTTACAATTATGTTAAAAACCTATTTTTGCGAACTAGTCCCTGGTTTTTTGCCCGATTGGAACCAAACTAGTCTAGGACAATTCTCTGGACTCTCTAGATCAATAATTATTGAAAAAAAGTTGAACTTTTGCATTTGGATGGGTATAACAGGGTAATTTAAAAAAGAGATGTGGAAAAATGCACTCAAAAGCCTATAAATCCTAAAGAAACTCAAAACTTCACGAAAATTGTTGGGTATATGTGGCATAACATGCTGAAGAAGCATGCAAAGTTTTATGGAGATCGGACTATAGGTGGCGCTATAACTGTTAAAAAGCTTTAAAACCATGCATTTCCTATGGAAAATTGCCTGTATTAGCTGCAAATGGTATTTTCCATCAGTTGCAATATAATGTTTAAATCATTTGTTAGATCTGCTCATTCTGACTCTCTAGGTCAATAATTATATAGAAAAAATAACTTTTGCAATTGGATGGCTATAATAGTCATATCAATATGTGATTTTGACCAAATGTCCCCAAAAGCCTTTAACTCCTCATTGAATGTTTAGATAATCTCAAAAAGAGGAAAATCGTGTGACACATGACTCTAAACAAGCATACAACATTTCATGGAGATCAGGCAATAGATGCCTCTATAAAAGTTAAAAAGTGACAATGCTTATATTGGTGTATTACATTAAATTGCCATAAAGCCACCAGAGGGCAGCAGAAGACCACTTATTGGTTCATTCTGCTCACTAAGCATATATACACTTTATAAAATCATTATAATAACATTGCAAATCACATTTTGACAATGTTTATCAATTAATTTGTTAATTTGATGTGTTTTCACAATATTACATTACAATTCAAAATAACACCTGAAAATATGTTTTAAAGGAAAAGATAGAATAAGTCATTTGCTATACCATTTATTAAATTCAAATATCTATATCTGCAACAAAATGTGTATGTGAGTTGGCATGTTTGAAAGCATTCACCGGGAAAATGTGCCCATTAAATGGAAAACAGACATTTAAAATGAAAATGAGCTAATGAGTGGTTCTCTGCTGCCCCTGCTGGTTTTAAAATGTCATTTTGTCATACTACTTGATTATATTGCTCTATAATTCATATTTAGACATTATAAAACCACTATTTTAACATTTACAATCACATTTTGACAAATTCGATCAATTCATTTTATTTAAACAGTGGTATTGACAATTCTGCCAAACAATGATGGTATGATTAATGTGTAAAAATTACTACAAGACTAGGAGTAAGCATTGTGTTACTAATAATTTATTTAAAATATCTACATATAAACAGAAGTGTGTGTGTGTGTGTGTGTGTGTGTGTGTGTGTGTGTGTGTGTGTGTGTGTGTGTGTGTGTGTGTGTGTGTGTGTGTGTGTGTGTCTTTCTGTCTCTCTCTCTCTCTGTATGTGTGTGTGTGTGTGTGTGTGTGTGGCCAATATCTACTCAAGAAATTTATTCAAATAAGCAGGTGACACATGACATTACATTTGGCAATAGTTCTTTGCTTTAAAATTAATATCTAGGCATTGTAAAAATCATTATAATAACATTTAATATCCCATTTTGTCAATGTTTATCAATGCCATAGACTTGTGCTGGTAAATGTGGTAAATCATGGTGAACTATGGTAAATAATGCTATAATCATGGTAAATCATACTACAATGTGGTAAATCATATTAGAATGTGGAAACATGGTAAATCATGGTAAACTATGGTAAATCAGGCTAGGATCATGGTAAATCATATTAGAATGTGGCAATTTGTGGTAAATCATGGTAAATCATATTAGAATGTGGTAACTCGTGGTAAATCATGATAAACTATGGTAAATCATGCCAGGATCATGGTAAATCATCCTACAATGTGGTAAATCATAGTAAATCATATTAGAATGTGGAAACATGGTAAATCATGGTAAACTATGGTAAATCAGGCTAGAATCATGGTAAATAAAACTGGAACATGGTAAATCACAGTAAATCATGCCAGGACATGCTAAATCAATGTAAGCTATGGTAATTCATGGTAAAATATGGCGAATCACAGTAAAGTATGTTAAATCACTAACACAGGAATATCATGGTAAATCAGGCAAGAACATGGTAAATCAAGGTAAACTATGGTGAATCATGGTAAATCACACTAGAACATGGTAAATCATGGTAAACTATGCTAGTACATGGTAAATTAGACCATAGGTGGCACTATAACTGACAAAAAGCTTTGAAAACCATTCATATCCTATATTAAATTGCCTTTATTGGCTGTAAATGGTCATTTTCATCTATTATGTCAGTGGTTAAATGCTTTCTAAATGAACCTTGGTGTCTTTTGATGCTTTTAGGCTTTAAGTCCTTAAAACCTTAAATGCTTGAACCCGCTAAATGCTGCTTGCAGCTTTAATTATTATTATTATTATTATTCTCGGTAAACGCATCGTGCAGCCCAAACCGTAAATGCTGGAGCGTTGAAACTTTGTCAGATGGTAGTCCTCAGCCTGGGACGATCGTGAGAAGCTATGACCCCAAATGGCCTATAGGTGGCGCTACAGCAACCAAAAGCGCAAAATAGCTCATAACTCCTAAACCGTTTGGTCCACACTCAAGTGTCTTATATCACTGGAAAGCTGAGTCCTTGCCAAACAAACGTATATCTCCGATTTCATTTCCGGTATGCAAATTTTTCCGCCATTTTGAATTTTGTTGAAAACCTACTTTTGCGAACTAGTCCCTGGATTTTTGCCCGATCGGAACCAAACCAGTGCAGAAATGTTCTATGGAGTCTAAATATCAATAATTATCGAAAAAAAGTTGAAATTTCGATTCAAGGTTGTTAAGGGGCGTAAAAATGTTTGTCAGTGCGGAGCCTATTTTACTAAAAAGGCTATAACTCAAAAAGTAAAAGAGATATATTCATCAAACTTGGTACACATGTGTATGGGCTCAATTTGAGGTCACAGTAAAAAAAATCGCGAAGATTGAGCTCTAGGTGGCGCTATAATAAGAAAAAAACATAAAAAAGACTATGACCACCTGACCGTTAGTCGGATTGACTCGAAAATTGGTATGCAGTGTCTTGGTCCAAGGCCCCATGTATGTCTATGAGGACATTGGGGTATCTCAAAAAACATGGCCGCCATCAACCAATTAAGTTTGAGCACCTATAAGACAAGGTTAATGGAAGCCGATCGGAACGAAACTCGATGGGCATGCTCGACTCATGGCCCTAGAGGTCTGTAAGAATTTTGAAAGAAATCGGCCACTAGTTGGCGCTAACGAGTTTTATGGCTCTGTAATCACATGGTGTTGCACACATCCACAAAATATGCATATCATATGATAGATCTCCTCATTCTGAACAACTTTGCCTCTAGAACCATTGCTGTCAATCAAATCGTTCATTAAATATTCGCAATTATGTTAAAAAGCTACTTTTGCAAACTAGTCCCTGTTTTTTTGCCCGATCGGAACCAAACCAGTCTAGGACAATTCTATGGACTCTTTAGATCAATAATTATCAAAAAAAGTTGAACTTTTGCATTTGGATGGCTATAACAGAGTCATTTAAAAAAGAGGTGTGGAAAAATGCACTCAAAAGCCTATAAATCCTAAAGGTAAACTCAAAACTTCACGAAAATTGTTGGGTATATGTGGCATAACATGCTGAAGAAGCATGCAAAGTTTTATGAAGATCAAACTATAGGTGGCGCTATAACTGTTAAAATGCTTTAAAACCATGCATTTCCTATGGAAAATTGCCTGTATTAGCTGCAAATGGTGTTTTCCATCTGTTGCAATATAATGTTTAAATCATTTGTTAGATCTGCTCATTCTGACTCTCGTCAATAATTATATAGAAAAAATAACTTTTACAATTGGATGGCTATAATAGTCATATCAATATGTGATTTTGACCAAATGTCCCCAAAAAGCCTTTAACTCCTCAATGAATGTTTAGATAATCTCAAAAAGAGGGAAGTACATGTGACACATGACTCTAAACAAGCATACAACATTTCATGGAGATCAGGCAATAGATGCCTCTATAAAAGTTAAAAGTGACAATGCTTATATTGGTGTATTACATTAAATTGCCATAAAGCCACCAGAGGGCAGCATAAGACCACTTATTGGTTCATTCTGCTCACTAAGCATATATAAACTTTATAAAATCATTATAATAACATTGCAAATCACATTTTGACAATGTTTATCAATTAATTTGTTCATTTGATGTGTTTTTCACAATATTACATTACAATTCAAAATAACACCTGAAAATATGTTTTAAAGGGAAAAGATAGAATAAGTAATTAAATTAAAGGCATTCACCGGGAAAATGTGCCCATTAAATGGAAAACAGACGTTTACAATGAAAATGAGCTAATGAGTGGTTCTCTGCTGCCACCTGCTGGTTTTAAAAGTCATTTTGTCATACTACTTGATTATATTGCTCTATAATTCATATTTAGACATTATAAAACCACTATTATAACATTTACAATCACATTTTGACAAATTCAATCAATTCATTTTAATTTAAACAGTGGTATTGACAATTCTGCCAAACAATGATGGTATGATTAATGTGTAAAATTACTACAAGACTAGGAGTAAGCATTGTGTTACTAATAATTTATTTAAAATATCTACATGTAAAACAGAAGTGTGTGTGTGTGTGTGTGTGTGTGTGTGTGTTTGTGTGTGTGTATCAGTCTGTCTGTCTTTCTCTCTCTCTCTCTGTGTGTGTGTGTGTGTGTGTGTGTGTGTGTGTGTGTGTGTGTGTGTGTGTGTGTGTGTGTGTGTGTGTGTGTGTGTGTGTGTGTGTGTGTGGCCAATATCTACTCAAGAAATGCTCAGACTTTATTCAAATAAGCAGGTGACACATGACATTACATTTGGCAATAGTTTTTGCTTTAAAATTCATATCTAGGCATTGTAAAAATCATTATAATAACATTTAATATCCCATTTTGTCAATGTTTATCAATGCCATAGACTTGTGCTGGATCTAATGCTAATGTTGTCCTATAGAGGGCTGCAGGATCAGAAATATACTTTATTGTGTTTCCACAGGTTAAAATTAAATGTATAGGCTAGAATCATGGTGAATCAAACCTCAATGGGGTAAATCATGGTAAATCACATTAGAATGTGGTAAATCATGCTGAACTATGGTAAATAATGCTATAATCATGGTGAATCATACTACAATGTGGTAAATCATGGTAAATCATACTACAATGTGGTAAATCATATTAGAATGTGGAAACATGGTAAATCATGGTAAACTATGGTAAATCAGGCTAGGATCATGGTAAATCATATTAGAATGTGGCAACTCGTGGTAAATCATGGTAAATCATATTAGAATGTGGTAACTCGTGGTAAATCATGGTAAACTATGGTAAATCATGCCAGGATCATGGTAAATCATCCTACAATGTGGTAAATCATAGTAAATCATATTAGAATGTGGAAACATGGTAAATCATGGTAAATCATGGTAAACTATGGTAAATCAGGCTAGAATCATGGTAAATAAAACTGGAACATGGTAAATCACAGTAAATCATGCCAGGACATGCTAAATCAATGTAAGCTATGGTAATTCATGGTAAAATATGGCGAATCACAGTAAAGTATGTTAAATCACTAACACAGGGAATATCATGGTAAATCAGGCAAGAACATGGTAAACCAAGGTAAACTATGGTGAATCATGGTAAATCACACTAGAACATGGTAAATCATGGTAAACTATGCTAGTACATGGTAAATTAGACCATAGGTGGCACTATAACTGACAAAAAACTTTGAAAACCATACATATCCTATTTTAAATTGCATTTATTGGCTTTAAATGTTCATTTTCATCTATTATGTCAGTGGTTAAATGCTTGCTAAATGAACCTTGGTGTCTTTTGATGCTTTTAGGCTTTAAGTCCTTAAAGGCCTTAAATGCTTGAACCCCGCTAAATGCTGCTTGCAGCTTTAATTATTATTATTATTATTATTCTCCGGTAAAGCGCATCGTGCAGCCCAAACCGTAAGGGCTGGAGCGTTGAAACTTTGTCAGATGGTAGTCCTCAGCCTGGGACGACCCTGATAAGCTATGACCCCAAATGGCCTGTAGGTGGCGCTACAGCAACCAAAAGCGCAAAATAGCTCATAACTCCTAAACCGTTTGTCCACACTCAAGTGTCTTATATCACTGGAAAGCTGAGTCCTTGCCAAACAAAACGTATATCTCCGATTTCATTTCCGGTATGCAAATTTTTCCGCCATTTTGAATTTTGTTGAAAACCTACTTTTGCGAACTAGTCCCTGGTTTTTGGCCTGATCGGAACCAAACCAGTGCACAACTGTTCTCTGGAGACTGAATATCAATAATCATTGAAAAAAAGTAGAAATTTCGATTCATGGTCGTGATAAGGGCGACAAAATGGACATTCAGGCGGAGCCTATTTTACTAAAAAGGCTATAACTCAAAAAGTAAATGAGATATATTCATCAAACTTGGTACACATATGTATGGGCTCAATTTGAGGTCAAAGTAAAAAAAAGGCGAAGATTGAGCTCTAGGTGGCGCTATAATGTTACAAAAACATAATAAAGGCTATGACCACCTGACCGTTAGTCTGATTGACTTGAAAATTGGTGTGCAGTGTCTTGGTCCAAGGTACCATGTAAGTCTATGAGGACATTGGCGTATCTCAAAAAACGTGGCCGCTATCAACCAATTAAGTTTGAGCACCTATAAGACAAGGTTAACGGAGGCCGATCGGAACGAAACTCGATGGGCATGTTCGACTCATAGCCCTAGAGGTCTGTAAGAATTTTGAAAGAAATCGGCCACTAGTTGGCGCTAACGAGTTTTATGGCTCTGTAATCACATGGTGTTGCACACATCCACAAAATATGCATATCATAAGATAGATCTCCTTATGCTGAACAACTTTGTCTCTAGAACCATTGCTGTCAATCAAATCGTTCATTAAATATTTACAATTATGTTAAAAACCTACTTTTGCGAACTAGTCCCTGGTTTTTTGCCCGATCGGAACCAAACCAGTCTAGGACAATTCTCTGGACTCTCTAGATCAATAATTATTGAAAAAAAGTTGAACTTTTGCATTTGGATGGCTATAACAGGGTCATTTAAAAAAGAGGTGTGGAAAAATGCACTCAAAAGCCTATAAATCCTAAAGGAAACTCAAAACTTCACGAAAATTGTTGGGTATATGTGGCATAACATGCTGAAGAAGCATGCAAAGTTTTATGGAGACAGGACTATAGGTGGCGCTATAACTGTTAAAAAGCTTTAAAACTATGCATTTCCTATGGAAAATTGCCTGTATTAGCTGCAAATGGTATTTTCCATCTGTTGCAATATAATGTTTAAATCATTTGTTAGATCTGCTCATTCTGACTCTCTACGTCAATATTTATATAGAAAAAATAACTTTTGCAATTGGATGGCTATAATAGTCATATCAATATGTGATTTTGACCAAATGTCCCCAAAAAGCCTTTAACTCCTCATTGAATGTTTAGATAATCTCAAAAGAGGAAGTACATGTGACACATGACTCTAAACAAGCATACAACATTTCATGGAGATCAGGCAATAGATGCCTCTTTAAAAATTAAAAAAGTGACAATGCTTATATTGGTGTATTACATTAAATTGCCATAAAGCCACCAGAGGGCAGCATAAGACCACTTATTGGTTCATTCTGCTCACTAAGCATATATAAACTTTATAAAACCATTATAATAACATTGCAAATCACATTTTGACAATGTTTATCAATTAATTGTTCATTTGATGTTTTTCACAATATTACATTACAATTCAAAATAACACCTGAAAATATGTTTTAAAGGAAAAGATAGAATAAGTCATTTGCTATACCATTTATTAAATTCAAATATCCATATCTGCAACAAAATGTGTATGTGAGTTAGCACGTTTGAAGGCATTCACCGGGAAAATGTGCCCATTAAATGGAAAACAGGACGTTTACAATGAAGATGAGCTAATGAGTGGTTCTCTGCTGCCCCCTGCTGGTTTTAAAATGTCATTGTGTCATACTACTTGATTATATTGCTCTATAATTCATATTTAGACATTATAAAACCACTATTTTAACATTTACAATCACATTTTGACAAATTCGATCAATTCATTTTTATTTAAACAGTGGTATTGACAATTCTGCCAAACAATGATGGTATGATTAATGTGTAAAAATTACTACAAGACTAGGAGTAAGCATTGTGTTACTAATAATTTATTTAAAATATCTACATGTAAAACAGAAGTGTGTGTGTGTGTGTGTGTGTATCTCTCTGTCTGTCTTTCTGTCTCTCTCTCTCTCTCTGTATGTGTGTGTGTGTGTGTGTGTGTGTGTGTGTGGCCAATATCTACTCAAGAAATGCTCAGACTTTATTTAAATAAGCAGGTGACACATGACATTACATTTGGCAATAGTTTTTTGCTTTAAAATTCATATCTAGGCATTGTAAAAATCATTATAATAACATTTCATATCCCATTTTGTCAATGTTTATCAATGCCATAGACTTATGCTGGTTCTAATGCTAATGTTGTCCTATAGAGGGGGCTGCAGGATCAGAATTATACTTTATTGTTTTTCCACAGGTTAAAATTAAATGTATAGGCTAGAATCATGGTGAATCAAACCTCAATGGGGTAAATCATGGTAAATCACATTAGAATGTGGTAAATCATGGTGAACTATGGTAAATAATGCTATAATCATGGTGAATCATACTACAATGTGGTAAATCATATTAGAATGTGGAAACATGGTAAATCATGGTAAACTATGGTAAATCAGGCTAGGATCATGGTAAATCATATTAGAATGTGGAAACATGGTAAATCATGGTAAACTATGGTAAATCATGCCAGGATCATGGTAAACCATCCTACAATGTGGTAAATCATAGTAAATCATATTAGAATGTGGAAACATGGTAAATCATGGTAAATCATGGTAAACTATGGTAAATCAGGCTAGGATCATGGTAAATCATACTACAATGTGGTAAATCGTGATAAATCATATTAGAATGTGGAAACATGGTAAATCGTAGTAAACTGTGGTAAATCAGGCTAGGATCGTGGTAAATAGAACTGGAACATGGTAAATCACAGTAAATCATGCCAGGACATGCTAAATCAATGTAAGCTTTGGTAATTCATGGTAAAATATGGCGAATCACGGTAAAGTATGTTAAATCACTAACACAGGGAATATCATGGTAAATCAGGCAAGAACATGGTAAATCAAGGTAAACTATGGTGAATCATGGTAAATCACACTAGAACATGGTAAATCATGGTAAACTATGCTAGTACATGGTAAATTAGACCATAGGTGGCACTATAACTGACAAAAGCTTTGAAAACCACACATATCCTATATTAAATTGCCTTTATTGGCTGTAAATGGTCATTTTCATCTATTATGTCAGTGGTTAAATGCTTTCTAAATGAACCTTGGTGTCTTTTGATGCTTTTAGGCTTTAAGTCCTTAAAGGCCTTAAATGCTTGAACCCGCTAAATGCTGCTTGTTAGGGTTCAAGCACGAAGTGCTGAAACCCTATTGTAATTGTACTGATTTTTAGGGGTTCGAGCACGAAGTGCTGAAACCCTATTGTAATTGTAATTTTATTATTATTATTATTATTATTATTATTATTATTATTTTCTTCTCGCTAAAACGCATCGTGCAGACCAAACCGTAAGTGCTAGAGACTTCAAACCTGGCCAGATGGTAGTCCTCAATTTGGGGAGAAGCTGAGAAGCTATGACCCCAATTGGCCAATAGGTGGCGCTACAGCAACCAAAAGCGCGTTATGGCTCATAACTCCCAAATCGTTTGTCACAGACTCAAGTGTCTTATATCATTGGAAAGCTGAGTCCATGACGAACAAAATGTATATCTCCGATTTAATTTCCGGTATGCAAATTTTTCCGCCATTTTGAATTATGTTGAAAACCTACTTTTGCAAACTAGTCCCTGGTTTTTTGACCGATCGGAACCAAACCAGTGCAGAAATGTTCTCTGTAGTCTATATATCAATAATTATTGATAAAAGAGACATTGCGATTCACGGTTGCTAAGGGGCGCCAAAATGGACGTTCAAGGCGGAGCCTATTTTACTAAAAAGGCTATAACTCAAGAAGGAAATGAGATATCTTCACCAAACTTGGTACACATTTGTATGGGCTCAGTCCTTGGTCACGATAAAAAAATCGCGAAGATTGAGCTCTAGGTGGCGCTATAATGGGCAAAAAACATAAAAAAGACTATGACCACCTGATCGTTAGTCCGATTGACTCAAAAATTGGTATGCAGTGTCTTGGTCCAAGGCCCCATGTATGTCTATGAGGACATTGGCGTATCTCAAAAAACATGGCCGCCATCAACCAATTAAATTTGAGCACCTATAAGACAAGGTTAACGGAGGCCGATCGGAACGAAACTCGATGAGCATGTTCGACTCATGGCCCTAGAGGTCTGTAAGAATTTTGAAAGAAATCGGCCACTAGTTGGCGCTAACGAGTTTTATGGCTCTGTAATCACATGGTGTTGCACACATCCACAAAATATGCATATCATATGATAGATCTCCTCATGTTGAACAACTTTGCCTCTAGAATTATTGCTGTCAATCAAATCGTTCATTAAATATTGTGATTATGTTAAAAACCTACTTTTGCAAACTAGTCCCTGGTTTTTACCCGATCGGAACCAAACCAGTCTAGGACAATTCTCTGGACTCTCTAGATCAATAATTATTGAAAAAAAGTTGAACTTTTGCATTTGGATGGCTATAACAGGGTCATTTAAAGAATAGGTGTGGCAAAATGCACTCACAAGCCTATAAATCCTAAAGGGAAACTCAAAACTTCACAAAAATTGGTGCGCACGTGTAGCATGTGAGTCTAAAGAAGGATACACACTTTAATGGAAATCGGACCATAGGTGGCGCTATAACTGTTAAAAAGCTTTAAAACCATGCACTGCCTATGGTAAACGGCCTGTATTGGCTGTAATCACGTGGTGTTACACATATCCACACAATATTCATATCACTGGATAGATCTCCTCATGTTGAACAACTTTGCCTCAAGAACCACTGGTGTCAATCAAATTGTTAATTAAATATTCACAATTATGTTAAAAATCTACTTTTGTAAACTAGTCCTAGGATTTTTGATCAATCTGAATAAAACAAATGCAGTATAATTTTCTGGACTCTCTTGATAGATAATTAAATAAAAAATTGAACTTTGCACTTTGTGTTCTTATAAAAGGGTCATTTCAAAATGAGACCTTGGCCAAGTGTCACCAAAGACCCATAACTCCTCATGTAATGCTCAGATCTTCTTAAAAGTGTGTGAGCACATGTCATATGACTCTAAACAAGCATGGAATATTCCACTGAGATCGGGCAAAAGGTGCGTCTACAACAGCTAAAATGGTGAAATCTGACAGTTTGCCTATCATTGCACATCACCTGCAATTCCAGTACAACCACGGAGGGCAGCAGAAGACCACTCATTGGCTCATTCTCCTTAATAATGCAGTTTAATCATATTAAAACTGTATACAATCATTAAAATAACATTACAAATCACCTTTTGTTGAGGTTTAACACTTCATTTGTTAATTTAATTAATGTTTTTGCAATAATATTGCATTATAGTTACAATAATACCTGAAAAGATGTTTTAAAGGAGAAAACCTAAAATAAACAATTGGTTACCCATTATTTATTTCAAATATCTATATATGCAACAAATGTGTATGTGAGTTGGCACCTTTGAAGGCATTAACTTGGAAAATGTGCCCATTAAATGAAAAAAACAGACTGTTTTAAATGAAAGTGAGCCAATGAGTGGTTCTCTGCTGCCACCTGCTGGATAAGGTTATTATTATTTTTCTTCTCCCCTAAAACTGATCGTGCAGACCAAACCGTAGGGCTAGAGACTTCAAACCTGGCCAGATGGTAGCCCTCAAGTTGGGGAGAACCTGAGAAGATATAACCCCGATTGGCCAATAGGTGGCGCTACAGCGATCAAAAGTGCATAATAGATCATAACTCCCAAACCATTTGTCACAGACTCAAGTGTCTTATATCACTGGAAAGGTGAGTCCATGTCGAACAAAGCGTATATATCCGATTTCATTTCCGGTATGCAAATTTTCCGCCATTTTGAATTTTGTCAAAACCAACTTTTGCAAACTAGTCCTAGGTTTTTTGCCCGATCGGAACCAATCCAGTGAAGAAATGTGCTCTGGAGTCTGACTATCAATGATTATTGAAAAAAAGTAGAAATTTCGATTCAAGGACGATAAGGAGCGTGAAAATGTACATTTAGGGTGGAGCCAATTTTACAAAAAATGTTATAACTCAAGAACGCGAAATGAGATATATTCACCAAACTTGGTACACATGTGTATGGGCTCAATCCTAGGTCACGCTACAAAAATTGCGACGATTGACCACTTGGTGGCGCTATAACATGAAAAAAACTTAAAAAGGGCTATGGCCACCTGATCGTTAGTCCAATTGACTCGAAAATTGGTATGCAGTGTCTTGGCCCAAGTTACCATTTATATCTATGAGGACATTGGTGTATTTAAAAAAACATGGCCACCATCAACCAATAAGTTCCGATAGGACAAACTTCACTGGTTGATGGTGGCCATGTTTTTGAAATACACCATTCTTAAAAGCCTTAAATACCGAACCCGCTAAATGCTGCTCGCAGCTTTAATTATTATTATTATTATTATTCTCCGGTAAAACGCATTGTGCAGCCCAAACCGTAAGGGCTGGAGCGTTGAAACTTTGTCAGATGGTAGTCCTCAGCCTGGGACGAACCTGATAAGCTATGACCCCAATTGGCCTATAGGTGGCGCTACAGCAACCAAAAGCGCACAATGGCTCATAACTCCTAAACCGTTTAGTCCACACTCAAGTGTCTTATATCACTGGAAAGCTGAGTCCTTGCCAAACAAAACGTATATCTCCGATTTCATTTCCGGTATGCAAATTTTTCCTCCATTTTGAATTTTGTTGAAAACCTACTTTTGCGAACTAGTCCCTGGATTTTTGCCCGATCAGAACCAAACCAGTGCAGAAATGTTCTATGGAGTCTAAATATCAATAATTATCAAAAAAAAGTTGAAATTTCGATTCAAGGTTGTTAAGGGGCGTAAAAATGTTTGTCAGAGCCAATTTTACTAAATGGCTATAACTCACAACCTTAATGAGATATAGTCACCAAACTTGGTACACATGTGTATGGGCTCAATTTGAGGTCACAGCAAAAAAAACGCGAAGATAGAGCTCTAGGTGGCGCTATAATGTGAAAAAAACATAAAAAAGACTATGACCACCTGATCGTTAGTCCGATTGACTCGAAAATTGGTATGCAGTGTCTTGGTCCAAGGCCCCATGTATGTCTATGAGGACATTGGCGTATCTCAAAAAACATGGCCGCCTTCAACCAATTAAATTTGAGCACCTATAAGACAAGGTTAACGGAAGCCGATCGGAACGAAACTCGATGGGCATGCTCGACTCATGGCCCTAGAGGTCTGTAAGAATTTTGAAAGAAATCGGCCACTAGTTGGCGCTAACGAGTTTTATGGCTCTGTAATCACATGGTGTTGCACACATCCACAAAATATGCAAATCATATGATAGATCTCCTCATTCTGAACAACTTTGCCTCTAAAACCATTGCTGTCAATCAAATCGTTCATTAAATATTCGCGATTATGTTAAAAACCTACTTTTGCGAACTAGTCCCTGGTTTTTTGCCCGATCGGAACCAAACCAGTCTAGGACAATTCTATGGACTCTTTAGATCAATAATTATCAAAAAAAGTTGAACTTTTGCATTTGGATGGCTATAACAGAGTCATTTAAAAAGAGGTGTGGAAAAATGCACTCAAAAGCCTATAAATCCTAAAGGTAAACTCAAAACTTCACGAAAATTGTTGGGTATATGTGGCATAACATGCTGAAGAAGCATGCAAAGTTTTATGAAGATCAATCTATAGGTGGCGCTATAACTGTTAAAAAGCTTTAAAACCATGCATTTCCTATGGAAAATTGCCTGTATTAGCAGCAAATGGTGTTTTCCATCTGTTGCAATATAATGTTTAAATCATTTGTTAGATCTGCTCATTCTGACTCTCTACGTCAATAATTATATAGAAAAAATAACTTTTACAATTGGATGGCTATAATAGTCATATCAATATGTGATTTTGACCAAATGTCCCCAAAAAGCCTTTAACTCCTCATTGAATGTTTAGATAATCTCAAAAAGAGGGAAGTACGTGTGACACATGACTCTAAACAAGCATACAACATTTCATGGAGATCAGGCAATAGATGCCTCTATAAAAGTTTAAAAAGTTACAATGCTTATATTGGTGTATTACATTAAATTGCCATATAGCCACCAGAGGGCAGCATAAGACCACTTATTGGTTCATTCTGCTCACTTTTATTTAAACAGTGGTATTGACAATTCTGCCAAACAATGATGGTATGATTAATGTGTAAAAATTACTACAAGACTAGGAGTAAGCATTGTGTTACTAATAATTTATTTAAAATATCTACTTTTAAAACAGAAGTGTGTGTGTGTGTGTGTGTGTGTGTGTGTGTGTGTGTGTGTGTGTGTGTGTGTGTGTGTGTGTGTGTGTGTGTGTATCAGTCTGTCTGTCTTTCTCTCTCTCTCTCTCTCTGTATGTGTGTGTGTGTGTGTGTGTGTGTGTGTGTGTGTGTGTGTGTGTGTGGCCAATATCTACTCAAGAAATGCTCAGACTTTATTCAAATAAGCAGGTGACACATGATATTACATTTGGCAATAGTTTTTTGCTTTAAAATTAATATCTAGGCATTGTAAAAATCATTATAATAACATTTAATATCCCATTTTGTCAATGTTTATCAATGCCATAGACTTGTGCTGGTTCTAATGCTAATGTTGTCCTATAGAGGGCTGCAGGATCAGAAATATACTTTATTGTGTTTCCACAGGTTAAAATTAAATGTATAGGCTAGAATCATGGTGAATCAAACCTCAATGGGGTAAATCATGGTAAATCACATTAGAATGTGGTAAATCATGCTGAACTATGGTAAATAATGCTATAATCATGGTGAATCATACTACAATGTGGTAAATCATGGTAAATCATACTACAATGTGGTAAATCATATTAGAATGTGGAAACATGGTAAATCATGGTAAACTATGGTAAATCAGGCTAGGATCATGGTAAATCATATTAGAATGTGGCAACTCGTGGTAAATCATGGTAAATCATATTAGAATGTGGTAACTCGTGGTAAATCATGGTAAACTATGGTAAATCATGCCAGGATCATGGTAAATCATCCTACAATGTGGTAAATCATAGTAAATCATATTAGAATGTGGAAACATGGTAAATCATGGTAAATCATGGTAAACTATGGTAAATCAGGCTAGAATCATGGTAAATAAAACTGGAACATGGTAAATCACAGTAAATCATGCCAGGACATGCTAAATCAATGTAAGCTATGGTAATTCATGGTAAAATATGGCGAATCACAGTAAAGTATGTTAAATCACTAACACAGGGAATATCATGGTAAATCAGGCAAGAACATGGTAAACCAAGGTAAACTATGGTGAATCATGGTAAATCACACTAGAACATGGTAAATCATGGTAAACTATGCTAGTACATGGTAAATTAGACCATAGGTGGCACTATAACTGACAAAAAGCTTTGAAAACCATACATATCCTATATTAAATTGCCTTTATTGGCTGTAAATGGTCATTTCATCTATTATGTCAGTGGTTAAATGCTTTCTAAATTAACCTTGGTGTCTTTTGATGCTTTTAGGCTTTAAGTCCTTAAAGGCCTTAAATGCTTGAACCCCGCTAAATGCTGCTTGCAGCTTTAATTAGGGTTCGAGCAGTGCTGAACACCTATTGTATTTGTGCTGATTTTTATTATTATTATTATTATTATTATTCAGCGAAAACGCATCGTGCAGACCAAACCGTAAGGGCTAGAGACTTGAAACTTGGCCAATAGGTAGTACAAAAATCGAGGAGAGGTTATCAAATTATGAGCCAGATTGGCCTATAGGTGGCGCTATAGCAATCAATTGCGCAAAAGGGCTCATAACTCCTAAACCGTTTGGCCCACACTCAAGTGTCTTATATCATTGAAAGCTGAGAACTTGGCGAACAAAATGTATATCTCCGATTTTATTTCCGTCATTAAAATTTTTCCGCCATTTTGAATTTTGTTGAAAACCTACTTTTGCAAACTAGTCCCTGGTTTTTTGCCCGATCAAAACCAAACCAGTGCCAAAATGTTCTCTGGAGTCTAATTATCAATAATAATTGAAAAAATGTTGAAATTTCGATTCACGGTTGTTAAGGGGCGTAAAAACGAACGTTTAGGGCGGGGCCTATTTTACTAAAAAGGCTATAACTCAAAAACGAAATGAAATATCTTCACCAAACTTGGTAAACATATGTATGGGCTCAGTTTTTGGTCAGGATAAAAAAGTCGCGACGATTAACCACTTGGTGGCGCTATAACATGAAAAAACACAAAAGGGCTATAACCACCACCGCTAGTCCGATTGACTTGAAAATTGGTATGCAGTGTCTTGGTCAAGGTACCATGTATGTCTATGAGGATATTGGCGTATCTTAAAAAACATGGCCGCCACAGCCAATTAAATTTGAGCACTTATTAGACAAGGTTAATGGAGGCCGATCGGAATGAAACTCGGTGGGCATGTTTGACTCATGGCCCTAGAGGTCTGTAAGAATTTTGAAAGAAATCGGCCACTAGTTGGCGCTAACGAGTTTTATGGCTCTGTAATCACGTGGTGTTGCACACATCCACGAAATATGAATATCATTTGATAGATCTCCTCATACTGAACAACTTTGCCTCTGGAACTATTGCTGTCAATCAAATCGTTCATTAAATATTGGCGATTATGTTAAAAACCTACTTTTGAACTAGTCCCTGGTTTTTGCCCGATTGGAACCAAACCAGTCTAGGATAATTCTCTGGACTCTCTAGATCAATAATTATCGAAAAAAGTTGAATTTTGAATTTGGATGGCTATAACAGGGTCATTTAAAAAGAGGTGTGGAAAAATGCACTCAAAAGCCTATAAATCCTAAAGGGAAACTCAAAACTTCACGAAAATTGTTGGGTATATGTGGCATAACATGCTGAAGAAGCATGCAAAGTTTTATGGAGATCAGACTATAGCTGGCGCTATAACTGTTAAAACCTTTAAAACCATGCATTTCCTATGGAAAATTGCCTGTATTAGCTGCAAATGGTATTTTCATCTGTTGCAATATAATGTTTAAATAATTTGTTAAATCTGCTCATTCTGACTCTCTAGGTCAATAATGATATAGAAAAAATAACTTTTGCAATTGGATGGCTATAATAGAGTCATATCAATATGTGATTTTGACCAAATGTCCCCAAAAGCCTTTAACTCCTCAATGGATGTTTAGATCATCTCAAAAGAGGAAAGTACATGTGACATATGACTCTAAACAAGCATACAAATTCCATGGAGATCAGGCAATAGATGCCTCTATAAAAGTAAAAAAAGTGACAATGCTTATATTGGTGTATTAAATTAAATTGCCATAAAGCCACCAGAGGGCAGCATAAGACCACTTATTGGTTCATTCTGCTCACTTATAATAACATTTGCAAATCACATTTTGACAATGTTTATCAATTAAATTGTTAATTTGATGTATGTTTTACAATAATATTAAATTACAATTAAAATAACACCTGAAAATATGTTTTAAAGGGAAAACTTGGAATAAGTCATTTGTTACCCATTATTTTATTCATATATCTATATCTGAAACAAAATGTGTATGTGAGTTAGCATGTTTGAAGGCATTCACTTGGAAAATGTGCCCATTAAATGAAAAACAGACATTTAAAATGAAAATGAGCTAATGAGTGATTCTCTGCTGCCCCTGCTGGTTATAAAAAGTCATTTTGTCATACTATCTACTTATAATGTTCTATAATTCATATTTAGATATTATAAAACCACTATTATAACATTTACAATCACATTTTGTCAAATTTGATCAATTATTTTTATTTAAGCAGTGGTATTGACATTTCTGCCAAAAATGATGGTATGATTAATGTGTAAAAATTACTACAAGACTAGGAGTAAGCATTTTGTTTCTATTCATTTATTTAAAATATCTATATGTAAAACAGAAGTGTGTGTGTGTGTGTGTGTGTGTGTGTGTGTGTGTGTGTGTGTGTGTGTGTCTGTCTGTCTGTCTCTGTCTCTCTCTCTCTCTCTCTCTCTCTCTGTTTGTGTGTGTGTGTGTGTGTGTGTCTGTCTGTCTGTCTGTCTTTCCCTCTCTCTCTCTCTCTCTCTCTCTCTCTCTCTCTCTCTCTCTCTCTCTCTCTCTCTCTCTCTCTCTCTCTCTTTTCTGTATGTGTGTGTGTGTGTGTATATCTATTTCAAACAATGCCTAGACTTTATTCAAATAAGCACGTGACACATGACATTACATTTGGCAATAGTTTTTAGCTTTAAAATTCATATCTAGGAATTGTAATATCATTATAATAACATTTAATATCACATTCTGTCAATGTTTATCAATGCCATATACTTGTGATGGCTGTAATGCTAATGTTGTCCTATAGAGCGGGCTGCAGGATCAGAAATATACTTTCTTGTGTTTCCACAGGTTACAATTAAATGTAGAGGCTAGAATCATGGTAAATCAAATCTCAATGTGGTAAATCATGGTGAACTATGGTAAATGAGGCTAGGATCATGGTAAATCATACTACAATGTGGTAAATCATGGTAAATCATATTAGAATGTGGAAACATGGTAAATCATGGTAAACTATGGTAAATCAGGCTAGGATCATGGTTAATCATACCACAATGTGGTAAGTCATGGTAAATCATATAAGAATGTGGCAACTCGTGGTAAATCATGGTAAATCATATTAGAATGTGGTAACTCATGGTAAATCATGGTAAACTATGGTAAATCATGCCAGGATCATGGTAAATCATACTACAATGTGGTAAATCATGGTAAATCATATTAGAATATGGAAACATGGTAAATCATAGTAAACTATGGTAGATTAGGCTATTATCATTGCAAATCATACTACAATGTGGTAAATCATGGTAAACTATTGTAAATCAGGCTACAATGTGGTAAATCGTACTGCAATTGGGTAAATCATGGTCAATCATATTAGAACGTGGAAACATGGTAAATCATAGTAAACTATGGTAAATCAGAATAGAATCATGGTAAATCAAACTGAAACATGGTAAATCAAAGTAAATCTTTCTAGGACATGCTAAATCAATGTAAGCTATGACAATTCATGGTAAAATATGGCAAATCACGGTAAAGTATGGTAAATCACTAACACAGGGAATATCATGGTAAATCAGGCAAGAACATGGTAAATCAAGGTAAACTATGGTGAATCATGGTAAATCACACTAGAACATGGTAAATCATGGTAAACTATGCTAGTACATGGTAAATTAGACCATAGGTGGCGCTATAACTGACAAAAAGCTTTGAAAACCACACATCCTATATTAAATTGCATTTATTGGCTGTAAATGTTCATTTTCATCTATTATGTCAGTGGTTAAATGCTTGCTAAATGAACCTTGGTGTCTTTTGATGCTTTTAGGCTTTAAGTCCTTAAAGGCCTTAAATGCTTGAACCCCGCTAAATGCTGCTTGCAGCTTTAATTATTATTATTATTCTCCGTAAAACGCACCGTAAGGGCTGGAGCGTTGAAACTTTGTCAGATGGTAGTCCTCAGCCTGGGACGAACTTGATAAGCTATGACCCCAATTGGCCTATAGGTGGCGCTACAGCAACCAAAAGCGCACAATGGCTCATAACTCCTAAACCGTTTGGTCCACACTCAAGTGTCTTATATCACTGGAAAGCTGAGTTCTTGCCAAACAAAACGTATATCTCCGATTTCATTTCCGGTATGCAAATTTTTCCGCCATTTTGAATTTTGTTGAAAACCTACTTTTGCGAACTAGTCCCTGGATTTTTGCCCGATCAGAACCAAACCAGTGCAGAAATGTTCTATGGAGTCTAAATATCAATAATTATCGAAAAAAAGTTGAAATTTCGATTCAAGGTCGTTAAGGGGCGTAAAAATGTTTGTCAGGGCGGAGCCAATTTTACTAAAATGGCTATAACTCAAAACCTAAATAAGATATAGTCACCAAACTTGGTACAATTGTGTATGGGCTCAATTTGAGGTCACAGTAAAAAAATCGCGAAGATTGACCTCTAGGTGGCGCTATAATGTGAAAAAAACATAAAAAAGACTATGACCACCTGACCGTTAGTCCGATTGACTCGAAAATTGGTATGCAGTGTCTTGGTCCAAGGCCCCATGTATGTCTATGAGGACATTAGCGTATCTCAAAAAACATGGCCGCCATCAACCAATTAAATTTGAGCACCTATAAGACAAGGTTAACGGAAGCCGATCAGAACGAAACTCGATGGGCATGCTCGACTCATGGCCCTATAGGTCTGTAAGAATTTTGAAAGAAATCGGCCACTAGTTGGCGCTAATGAGTTTTATGGCTCTGTAATCACATGGTGTTGCACACATCCACAAAATATGCAAATCATATGATAGATCTCCTCATTCTGAACAACTTTGCCTCTAGAACCATTGCTGTCAATCAAATCGTTCATTAAATATTCGCGATTATGTTAAAAACCTACTTTTGCGAACTAGTCCCTGTTTTTTTGCCCGATCGGAACCAAACCAGTCTAGGACAATTCTATGGACTCTTTAGATCAATAATTATCAAAAAAAGTTGAACTTTTGCATTTGGATGGCTATAACAGAGTCATTTAAAAAAGAGGTGTGGAAAAATGCACTCAAAAGCCTATAAATCCTAAAGGTTAACTCAAAACTTCACGAAAATTGTTGGGTATATGTGGCATAACATGCTGAAGAAGCATGCAAAGTTTTATGAAGATCAATCTATAGGTGGCGCTATAACTGTTAAAAAGCTTTAAAACCATGCATTTCCTATGGAAAATTGCCTGTATTAGCTGCAAATGGTGTTTTCCATCTGTTGCAATATAATGTTTAAATCATTTGTTAGATCTGCTCATTCTGACTCTCTACGTCAATAATTATATAGAAAAAATAACTTTTACAATTGGATGGCTATAATAGTCATATCAATATGTGATTTTGACCAAATGTCCCCAAAAAGCCTTTAACTCCTCATTGAATGTTTAGATAATCTCAAAAAGAGGGAAGTACGTGTGACACATGACTCTAAACAAGCATACAACATTTCATGGAGATCAGGCAATAGATGCCTCTATAAAAGTTAAAAAAGTTACAGTGCTTATATTGGTGTATTACATTAAATTGCCATATAGCCACCAGAGGGCAGCATAAGACCACTTATTGGTTCATTCTGCTCACTTTTATTTAAACAGTGGTATTGACAATTCTGCCAAACAATGATGGTATGATTAATGTGTAAAAATTACTACAAGACTAGGAGTAAGCATTGTGTTACTAATAATTTATTTAAAATATCTACATGTAAAACAGAAGTGTGTGTGTGTGTGTGTGTGTGTGTGTGTGTGTGTGTGTGTGTGTGTGTGTGTGTGTGTGTGTGTGTGTGTGTTTGTGTGTGTTTGTGTGTGTGTATCAGTCTGTCTGTCTTCTCTCTCTCTCTCTCTCTCTCTCTGTATGTGTGTGTGTGTGTGTGTGTGTGTGTGTGTGTGTGTGTGTGTGTGTGTGTGTGTGTGTGTGTGTGGCCAATATCTACTCAAGAAATGCTCAGACTTTATTCAAATAAGCAGGTGACACATGACATTACATTTGGCAATAGTTTTTTGCTTTAAAATTAATATCTAGGCATTGTAAAAATCATTATAATAACATTTAATATCCCATTTTGTCAATGTTTATCAATGCCATAGACTTATGCTGGTTCTAATGCTAATGTTGTCCTATAGAGGGGGCTGCAGGATCAGAAATATACTTTATTGTGTTTCCACAGGTTAAAATTAAATGTATAGGCTAGAATCATAGTGAATCAAACCTCAATGGGGTAAATCATGGTAAATCACATTAGAATGTGGTAAATCATGCTGAACTATGGTAAATAATGCTATAATCATGGTGAATCATACTACAATGTGGTAAATCATGGTAAATCACACTACAATGTGGTAAATCACATTAGAATGTGGAAACATGGTATATCATGGTAAACTATGGTAAATCAGGCTAGGATCATGGTAAATCATATTAGAATGTGGCAACTCGTGGTAAATCATGGTAAATCATATTAGAATGTGGTAACTCGTGGTAAATCATGCCAGGATCATGGTAAATCATCCTACAATGTGGTAAATCATAGTAAATCATATTAGAATGTGGAAACATGGTAAATCATGGTAAATCGTAGTAAACTATGGTAAATCAGGCTAGAATCATGGTAAATCAAACTGGAACATGGTAAATCACAGTAAATCATGCCAGGACATGCTAAATCAATGTAAGCTATGGTAATTCGTGGTAAAATATGGCGAATCACAGTAAAGTATGTTAAATCACTAACACAGGGAATATCATGGTAAATCAGGCAAGAACATGGTAAACCAAGGTAAACTATGGTGAATCATGGTAAATCACACTAGAACATGGTAAATCATGGTAAACTATGCTAGTACATGGTAAATTAGACCATAGGTGGCACTATAACTGACAAAAAGCTTTGAAAACCATACATATCCTATATTAAATTGCCTTTATTGGCTGTAAATGGTCATTTTCATCTATTATGTCAGTGGTTAAATGCTTTCTAAATGAACCTTGGTGTCTTTTGATGCTTTTAGGCTTTAAGTCCTTAAAGGTCTTAAATGCTTGAACCCCGCTAAATGCTGCTTGCAGCTTTAATTATTATTACTATTGCTCATATATACAGTAGGGTTGCTGCAGTACATCCCTAACCCTAAGTATTAAACTTTGCTGTTTGTGATACATCACACAGGTATTATATGTTTTATTATCTGCGCTTTTACACTCGGGTAAACACTGAATTAACATTAAACCAACACTATAAATAATGAATCAAAGCTAAATCAGTGATAAGTCAACAGTGAAACATGGAATCGAATACATACAATGCTGAATTAATACTAAATCAACACTGAGATAATAAACAAGCAACACTAGGACATTCAATTTGCATGTAAAAAAAACTGAAGTGAAATTCTGGAATTGAACAGGCCTAACTATTATATTAGCAGTCTTGCGACGTCACTTGACCAATCAAATTAAAGGACCAGAACCAACTGTTGTATAATAACGAATTAGAGTGCAGTGTTCATAATTTACGTTAAGTCAAGTCAAGCTAAGTCACCTTTATTTATATAGCACTTTAACAAGTTCAATTGTTTCAAAGCAGCGTCACAGTGTTAACAGGAAAATAATGCAACAGAATTTGTACAGCTGCTCTGGTGAAAACGGTGGTTATCCAATAATTTCAATTATCATATAGTGTCAATGTGGGCAGATCAGCAATATGGTTGAAATTTAGGTGTCCCCAACTGAGCAAGTCAAAAGCCAAAGGCAACGGTGGCAAGGAACCAAAACTCCTTCAGGGCCAGAATGGAGAAAATAAATGTTTGTACAAATATCTAAACTCTCTAAAACAACATACATTTACTTAAGAAGCAAATTTGCATATGATTTTCACAGCATATATCTTGAACTAAATCTATTTTCTATTTCTCAAACTAGTAATCAGAAAGGAAATGTCCGCCTTGATCAGCTGGGATTCGAATCCAAGTTAGTCTTGTTCAATTTAGTTGTATTTATACCCAAAACGTTTTCAGTGTTCCTCCAAATCAAATCATTGCAACATGTTAGAAACCAATTTGTCTGCTGCTCAAATTTCAAAGTACCGGAAGATGATAAACATGATAAACAGAGCCCAGTTTGTGTTCTTCTGCCATGACTCCCTATGCCTGTTTTTTTTTCCGACAGACTCCTGTGACCTGTTTCGAAAGAAAAATTGAGCTCCATTAGCAGGGTGGGTCATGAATTGAGCTTGTTAGGTCTTGTTGCAGAACAAATGCAAAGCGACCTGCTGTGATGCATGCAAGGGAAAATACATGCTTGTGCTAAGATACACAATCATGCTAACACACCCACAACGAAAAAAGGACAGTGCTTTGTTTTGATGAGTACTTAAAAAGGATATAGAGTACTTCAAAAAATTGTTGTGAATCACAATTTGACAGAGTTGTGAGAAAATATTTGTGGTGTTTTTGAAGGATTTGCGAATGCATGACTCATAAAGATTCTATAATAAGACATCTTTTGTAAGAAGATACAGGATACCTTGGAGTGTTGTAATCCATGTAAAATATAATGCAGGGTACATTTTCACAACAACGATGTACTAAAAAATTGAAAAGTTTTACCTTTTCAGTTTTTTGTGTACAGGTGACACCATTGTCAAAACAATCTTCGTTCACACGGATCCGCAAAGGTGACGCTGTATTATGCTGCCGGACCATAATGTTCTCGTTATAATGTAGACTACATATATGACAGACTTGCGCTGTACATGTTGAACTTAACTGTATTTTCCTTTTTGAAGTGATTCCAATCATATTTTAAGTAATTAAAAAACATCATGGCGACAGTGTGCATCTGAAGTGTCTCAGCTGAAGGAAATAATCCATTATTTATCGGCTTTAAGATATCGGCCACATTTTCTTATCAGGCTGATAACGATAACATTAAAAAAATGAACATACACTCAACTAAAGGATTATTAGGAACACCATACTAATACTGTGTTTGACCCCTTCTCACCTTCAGAAATGCCTTAATTCTACGTGGCATTGATTCAACAAGGTGCTGAAAGCATTCTTTAGAAATGTTGGCCCATATTGATAGGATAGCATCTTGCAGTTGATGGAGATTTGTGGGATGCATATCCAGGGCACGCTCCGTTCCACCACATCCCAAAGATGCTCTATTGGGTTGAGATCTGGTGACTGTGGAGGCCATTTTAGTACAGTGAACTCATTGTCATGTTCAAGAAACCAATTTGAAATGATTCGAGCTTTGTGACATTGTGCATTATCCTGCTGGAAGTAGCCATCAGAGGATGGGTACATGGTGGTCATAAAGGGATGGACATGGTCAGAAACAATACTCGGGTGTGCCAAGGTGGGCCTAAAGTGTGCCAAGAAAACATCACCCACACAATTACACCACCACTACCAGCCTACACAGTGTTAACAAGGCATGATGGATCCATGTTCTCATTCTGTTTACGCCAAATACCATCTGAATGTCTCAACAGAAATCGAGACTCATTAGACCAGGCAACATTTTTGTCCAATTTTGGTGAGCTCGTGCAAATTGTAGCCTTTTTTTCTTTATTTGTAGTGGAGATGAGTGGTACCCGGTGGGGTCTCCTGCTCTTGTAGCCCATCCGCCTCAAGGTTGTGCGTGTTGTGGCTTCACAAATGCTTTGCTGCATACCTCGGTTGTAACGAGTGGTTATTTCAGTCAAAGTTGCTCTTCTATCAGCTTGAATCAGTCGGCCCATTCTCCTCTGACCTCTAGCATCAACAAGGCATTTTCCAACAAAGGATGTTTTTTCCTTTTCACACCATTCTTTGTAAACCCTAGAAATGGTTGTGCGTGAAAATCCCAGTAGCTGAGCAGATTGTGAAATACTCAGACCGGCCCGTCTGGCACCAACAACCATAACACGCTCAAAATTGCTTAAATCACCTTTCTTTCCCATTCTGACATTCAGTTTGGAGTTCAAGAGATTGTCTTGACCAGCACCACACCCCTAAATACATTGAAGCAACTGCCATGTGATTTGGTTGATTAGATAATTGCATTAATGAGTAATTGATCAGGTTTTCCTAATAATCATTTAGGTGAGTGATACCGATATGGTGGCCAATATATTGTGCATCCCTAACCAAAATGCATAAAACCCATTACGTTTTTAGTTGAAAGTGGTGTTGTGTAAACAGTCCATAAACTTTTTAAATTTTGTTACTTAAATGAAAAGAAACGTTAACTGAAATAAAGCTAATATGTTATTTTATTCTAACTAAGAAACATTTCTCATTTTTCATTTGGTTGAACTTGATATACTAAAATAACTAAAACTAAGGGCCAGATTTACTAAAGTGCAAATTAGCGTGAGAGCGCAATTCCAAAAAAGCGTTGATGGGAGTGAAAAGTTCTGTGTGTGATCTACTTACCTACAAATTAAAGAACACAAACGCAGCCGGATCATTTCCATAATGACCAATGCAATCTAGCAGCTTTTTTTGGGCATTAAATAACGGTGCAAAATCCAGTGAATTGACAAGGGCAAACCTTAGTAAATCACTTTGCATGATTCATTTAAATACTCTCCTCCCTTAATTTTGCATCTGAAAGGTATTTACTGCCGCAAAAATAACCCTGTCCACGCCTTTTCAACGCAAATTTTTCACTGCGCATCTTTAGTAAATCCTGACAGTAGTTTTTTAACGGCAAAAAAGGGTTTGCACTGCTCCATGCTGTTAGTAAATCTCCCCAAAAAACTGATATTAGAATGAATAAAAACTACATAAATGTTTAAATAAAGAAAAAAAAAAGAAAAAAGAACAAAATTACTAAAACTTTTGTGAAAATTTTAATAAAAACAAATAATAAATTACTATTTTATACTATTATAACTATAATAAATTAATAATAAACTATTATACTTTCTCAATTGTGCTAAAATAACAGTGGTCTGTCGACATATCTGTCATAGAGAAAAGCATGCAATTTCATTACCTATTTTCGAAATAGATGCCTATTTAAGAGCAATGTGCCGTTCTGAAAGAGATATCAAAGGACCTCAGAAGAAGCCGTGGAGGACTTGAAAGAGTTCCTTAGCACTTGGTCCTTGATAAGTTGACAGTATGATTTACAAATGGATGAAATTCGATTCTGTTACTACTCTTGTAGGTATTCTACATAGAGCAATGCAAGGACATGCCACAGAGTCTTCAAAGAAGTGACCGTTGACAGAGCCCTGGGGGGCATCTAAAGGTCTGCTGGCATCTCTTTCACTTGATAATGTTCCGATTCTTGAATTTACCTCAAAAAGGAGTTTACCACAAGCTTCTGTAATTATTCTGCTGCCTAGATCCTGGCTGGAACCCATTCAGCATGTTCCAGTTTCTCAAACAGTAGCATGTGGTGCTAGAAACACTAAGTTTGGTTCGATTCCCAGGGAAAGTATGAGATAATAAAATGTATACATTTAATGAAAATTAAGTTGTGTTTGGATAAAAATGTCCGCTAAATGCAAAAGCTTCATTTTGCACACCAACAGAAATACATCCCGTCGTATAGTGGAGGAATTTCACATATTTTTACCACGGTTTAATGGAGGAAGTTATCATCTAGACACTTTTCCTCAAAGCTCTTTGCAGCACACTTATTTTAGGGACAATCCAACTGGAGTAACCCGAGTGCCTTACTCAAGGGCACAGTGGTGATAGCTCAAGGATTGCATCTTGCGAGAACCTTCAACCCTTTGTTGACAGACCAGAACTGAACTCACTGCACCAGAAAGTATAATGTTGTGGGACTGATGTATGATTTCCTGGGTGTATCCAAAGATTCAGCATGTCAGGACAGGCCTGTGAACTCAACAGTCAAGTGAAATTAGGTTATACAACATAAGACAGGAATATGATAACATGATGGCCTAATCAAGAAATGGTATTATAGTTGGTCACGATAGTAGTTTTTCTGTGTTTTTGTGGGGCCATTAGGCAATCAAGCCAATTGTCATGATGTAATTTTCCTGAAGTGCCAGAGTGATTAATCACATGACATTTATGGCTCATATGATTGACTCAAAAAGTTATTTGGTTTCATAAGCAAACATTGCAGATTTCCAATGACATACTCACCCGACAAATTGCTGCTTTCGATGAACTTGCTTTGTGGACATACTACATCCGCCATGTTGACATTGTCATGTGATCTACGAAATTAGCCATGTCACTGTTCCCTGCCATTTATGAATATGATGACTCCTTTACCATGGCTTCATGGGAAACGTCTCTGGATGTGTACTACAGAATCTTGGTGGATGTAGTTGGTTATCAAGGTAGTTTTTTTAAAGCTGCCCCTGAGATCAATGGATATGCTAACCTCTGGTCTTTGTTCACCATCTCAGACTTTTTTCTTTCAGAGCTGATAGCCATGTGGGCAGCAAACTCACACATACTGTGGATGTGCTTTTAACCAGAGGTCTTCGAAGAGGACCCGAGGACCCAGGACATGTTTGGGTTCGGGTCAGGTCCCAGTCTGTTACATCAGTTCCTGGGTACCATGACTTTACCGGATTTTACCGTTTTTTTTATACCGGGATTTATTACCATGCATTTCTTCCATTTTTATAAATATATTATGAATGAACCGTCTTGTTATATGTAAAATATTTGTAAAATATTTGTAGTAGCTGGATGAAACTTTTGATGGAACTTTCTTGGCAAGGAGGATTGCATGCATCCTAGGTACAAGGGAGAAGGCTACTGACATTAGGTAAGACAAAAAAATGTATTTCACAACTTGTTTATTGACTGGAACATGTGGCAATTGGTCTGGTCTCTGTGTCTTCCGGCTGGGTTTGGGTCGCACTTTCAAATTATAGACAGTTCCAAGTCACCCCATGTAGCACATTTACGGGTCTCTTTTTTTGACCCCTGTGAAGACCTCTACTTTGAACCACCTAAGTTCAAGCCCTGGCTGGTGGTACAAAATGTTAATTTCCACTCTCTGTAATGTCCTGTATGAATAACTTTGTCTTAGTCCTGTTATGTGATATGGAAATAATATGGAAATTTTGCTGAGAAAGAGAATGTTCCTTGCATCCATTGGCGAGAATAAAGGAACTAGATTCACCCTTTTATATTGCTTCCGTCACATTTCTTCCTCCCTGCTACTTCTTGTCTTCTGTTTAATCCTCCGCTGGCAGTTGTCGTCATGGACAGCTGCATTGGGTACGATAAACAAGACCCTGTCGCCTCGGGCACAGCTGTGGGGGTGTAGTATGTACAAAAATGTATGTGCCGGGGGCAGGGATGGTGGACTGAGCTTGTATGTGTTTGTAATACAATCTTATGCTTTTTCCAAGACCTGAGACATGAGCGGATGGCAGCAGAGAGGTGTTAGAAAGGCAAGACTGACTCTGACATTGCCCAGCCTGTTGAAGTTGATCCCTAACCCTCTCCTGGATCCTCACCAAGCTTCTCTTGGCTTATTAACACTGTCTTTCGAATGAGGTTGAGGATCTGACTTGATCAACTTGAGTCAACATGCCAGCAAATGCCACTGGTGAAATATCCAATGCAGGCCCCAGATGGTAGACTCATCTAGAACTGCTTTTGGCTATCAACATATCTGGGGATGAAAGTGTGCCTTGATGTTATTCTTGAAGTATATGTAATGGAGGCCGCTGGTAAGAGCTGTGCAGGTAAAACTTTATACTCCCCTGGCCTTAAGAGGTGTACTAGCGACTGATGCGGGAGACTGTGATCTTTAGCGTCCTTGCTAGTGCCCGCCTTCCATGCTGGTTGTGTGACCCAGATGGGTGTGAAAGTAAAGGAGGCCAGCTTATAAGAGCTGTGCAGTTAAAACCTTTCTCCAGTGGCCTCAAGAGGTGCACTACACTAAAGGTTCTAATATATGCCATTCCGGTACTAATATCACCAAAACCTTTGAGGTACTAATATGCACTCTTTTGGTACAAAGGTATACCTTTTGAATGAATATCACCCCAGTGCCAGCTTTTGTACCTTTTTTTCTGAGAGTGTACCTTTTCAACTGACACTACAGGCTGCATACTTTTGCATACTTTTTAGCGGCTGGTTTGAGCGGAACCTGTTAAATTGATGCCATGACCCAGATTTGGGTAAATGTAATGGAGGCCAGCTTGTAAGATCTGTGGAGATAAAACCTCACTCCCTTGACCTCAAGAGGTGCATTAGTGACTGACACTAAAAGCTGCAGTTTTTAGCATCCTTGTAAGCGCATCCATATCCCATGCTGATTGAAGCTGGCTTGAATCCCACTTTGAGTGGGACCAGTTACATGTACCAAAAGGGCCTGATATTCTCACCACAAAGATCTTTTTCGTTCTTCGCTTAGGGGTAAAAAGAAGATTGAAACAGCGGTATACTGTTAGCAAACATCCCAACTCCGCCCACACTGCCCAGAACTGTTTAAATTAATATGTAAACATATGCTGTGCTCTTCCCTTTTAATACAAAATGAACACACAACAAAAATGACAGCGGTGAGAAAACAGCAGTTTAAGAATACATCTGATCTGATCAGTAAAGTCATGTCATGTTTATTTAAATAGCACTTGATACAATAATTGCTTAAAATCAAACATGTTTATAGTATTGGACAAACAAAAATAAAGGTTTGAGTCTCTTTCAAGTACAATTACAACTTTATTTTCTACTATAAAGCAGCTCTCCAGTGTTCATGTTTTTACTCACGGTCGTCTGAGCTCGACAGACTCAACAAAAGAAATGAACCAGACGTGTCAAAGAGGGCGGAGCCTCAAAGCCACAACTACCTATTACATCATCACCATGGATCAATGGTCAGAAAGATCACTTTGGCGAACTTCGAAACTAAGACCCCAAAAAAATGTTAGACCATTTTTTTTTTTAAATGATGTCATTTCGTTCTTCGATTTCACTTGAGATATATTGGGGCCTTAACTCTCAAAGTTCCTTCTAGATGCATGGGATTTTGTTTGTTGAAAGGAGAGTAGAAAAAAATGGCAGAAAAATCAAGGGAATATATATATATATATATATATATATATATATATATATATATATATATATATATATATATATATATATATATATATATATATATATCTAATCACCAGCCATTCTTTGAGTATTTGTCATTTGTCAACTGGAAAAGGTCAATGCTTCTTTGCAGTAAATAATGTTAATTGTTCCATTTAAGACAACACAACCTTTATAAAATTAATCCACTGGGCCAGGGTCTCTCTGGGTTACTCTGAGCACCGAAGTCCCCAGTCCTGTAGAGTTTAGCTCCAACCTTAATCAATCAAGGGCTGAATCTGAAATCGCCCCCTATACCCTCAAATAGGGCATAATTTGAAGGGACCGCAATTTGTAGTGGTGTATGAAACATAGACTGTAAAAAAATATGGACGTAGTGTCCGTGACGTCACCCATAGGATTCTGCAGAGCCATTTTGAAGCGTAAAATAGGGTCGAGCTAGCCGTTGCCATCTTAGCAATGCGTCACCGCGCATCACTCAAGGATAATAGAAAATAGGCAAAGAGGTGGGACGTGGCCGGAGCTTTGATGACCAACAGACAGCAGATAAATGGTTATCCACCTACCACTCAAAGTGGCCACGCCCTTCATTATGCAGAACTTTAAGGCTTTATATGTATAATGTAAACGAATGAGTTATAAAAAAATTCACCCCTCTCACAGTTGTCATGAAGGGCAAAATTTGCCATTTAGACCAAAACTAGATTTTGTACCAGGCTGTGAACGTGTTTTTTTCTGCTGTGAAGTTGGGCATTTTAACATGGGGCTCAATGAGATTCTGCTCACTTCTGGAGCCCTAGTGGCCAGTCGCTGAACTGCAATTTAATTCACTTCCGTATTGGCTTCAAGAGATATCGCGGGAGGTTGCCGCTTGGTCCGAAACCATAGTGGCATTATGGAGTGCACTCATTCTATCCCGCATTGCACCGCAATAATGAGTGTACAACTGATGTACACTCAACGGCTGTCCGAATTCACTCACTCGTTTTCATTCACTCCAAAGTGAACTGCATTAGTAGACTAACATAGAATAGTGATGGTTTAGTTGACGATTTAGGATTCAGCCAAGGTCTTTAGGAAAGTTACAGGCAGGTGAGCTTGATTAGGGTTGGAATTTGAGGGCCAGTGTTGCACTAGACACGTCTTTGAGGTAAGTGTACGTAGTATATTACATTATTTGTAGTGCAAGTATTATAATAATTTGCAGTTATAGTCAGTTTGAGTTGTGAGAACATGTCTGTCTGACAGGCATGGAGAGCAAATAAGAGAGTGATTTTGTGTTCAACCTTAAAATATGACTGTTCATAGTCGGTCAGGTCATTTGGTTTTAACACCCGTACAGACCTCACAGTGGTCTACTCTTTTTCGCTTTTCCTCTATTGCTTTCAGTCACCGTCAGGTGCACCAGAGAAGGCCTTCCAGTTGTGTTTATACGTCCTGGTTTCCATTACACCTGGGTGGAATTTGAACTTTTAAATGCTTGATTTTTCCGGGTTTGATTTTACTATTGACCATGGGAAGGATACCTTTTCTGTTTCCCATGCAGACTCTTATATCAAATAACAGTCTGTTCTTGAAAACTCTCCCATAGGAGGAATTTCATTGTCTGCAAACTACAGTGATTGTAGCAACCGAACTGCGCCAAAAATCCCATTATAGTCTCTTTGGGGAGTTTCACAGATAGCCATATGGAAGATACTCGTATAATCCTAAACGTCCATCTGAGCTGTATTTAATAGATCTTGAGATCACATATATTGATTTACAGATCCAGGATCACTTGACATTTCAATTTAACAACCTGCCCAGACCTTCATTCATTTTCGATCCATCCTGCCAAAGAATAGGGATAAATAGACGGGCTATTGTATCACAGACACAATGGAGCACATCCTCTGCGGCTGGACCCCTAATGTGCAAATTCCTCCTACGCTTTCACTGTTACAGCCCAGGCGAGCCCAAGTTAAACATTGGCAACATAAATCATGGATTCAAAAGAAAAGGCACAGCTGCTCCTAGCACAGGTGCATGAAATTCCCAACCTCAGAACAGGACAAAGTGTCGGAAGAGGAAATGAGGTAGTGGCTTGCTTACTGATTGCGTGTGGGTGAGTCCACGTGCATTAGTGTGTAAAATAGACAATTACTGCCCCAGGTAATAATACATAAACCGAAATCTGTGCGCAGCCGACTCATTTTCCGCAATGTCATTGCATTTTTCTCCGGGGGAACAAGAGTAGAGTCATCACTCATCAAAGCCTTGATTATTTGTGTCATTATGTCCCAAGCAATAGATCAGAGGTTTTCCGTGACTAGGTAACAGCCTCGTTAAAGGTTTTCTTAACTTAATTAATTTACTTAATACATAAAGCAGGACACCGAACCTGTGGTGGAGAGATGTGAATGAGTAATGAGAGGTCAAACATATTGAAAAAAGCTTGTGTCAGGGACTTTCCACCCAGAGCTGTAATGCATTTCTCAAAGAACTTGAGCTAGGCTGTGAAAGTGCAAATGTATTTAACTTTACCTCAGAGAGATTTTGCTTTACTTTCACTTGTACTCATTCTCTCTCTGTGGCTTTCTAGGCAGCTGCAGAATATCATACATTTATGCTGTAGTTTTCTAACAGATGTCATTAAAAATTACCACATTTTCCGACGTCACCCACAAAGATCTGGACATTTAGTTTGAACAATTGTGGTTTGAAATTCAATATAAAATCAGGTTTGTGAAAATTGATTTCAGTCTAAATGGTCAGATCAGTATTTGTGTTTTTGTTTGTCATCAGGTGTATATCATATAACAATCTTAATCTATAGATATTTATTTAAGATATTTTAAACGACAGAGTCACAATCTTTCAATGGGTCTCTGATTGGCTCTATTAAGTATATATATATATATATATTCTGTGTGTGTGTGTGTGTGTGTGTGTGTGTGTGTGTGTGTGTGTGTGTGTGTGTGTGTGTGTGTGTAAAAGTGTTATGCCTGATTGGTGTATATATATACAGGTCCTTCTCAAAAAATTAGCATATTATGATAAAAGTTCGTTATTTTCCATAATGTAATGATAAAAATGTTTTTTTTTCCTTTTGCAGAAATGACTGCTTCAATGCGGCGTGGCATGGAGGCAATCAGCCTGTGGCACTGCTGAGGTGTTATGGAGGCCCAGGATGCTTCGATAGTGGCCTTAAGCTCATCCAGAGTGTTGGGTCTTGCGTCTCTCAACTTTCTCTTCACAATATCCCACAGATTCTCTATGGGGTTCAGGTCAGGAGAGTTGGCAGGCCAATTGAGCACAGTAATACCATGGTCAGTAAACCATTTACCAGTGGTTTTGGCACTGTGAGCAGGTGCCAGGTTGTGCTGAAAAATGAAATCTTCATCTCCATAAAGCTTTTCAGCAGATGGAAGCATGAAGTGCTCCAAAATCTCCTGATAGCTAGCTGCATTGACCCTGCCCTTGATAAAACACAGTGGACCAACACCAGCAGCTGACATGGCACCCCAGACCATCACTGACTGTGGGTACTTGACACTGGACTTCAGGCATTTTGGCATTTCCTTCTCCCCAGTCTTCCTCCAGACTCTGGCCCCTTGATTCAAAATTTGAGCGACAGTCCAGTGCTGCTTCTCTGTAGCCCAGGTCAGGCGCTTCTGCTGCTGTTTCTGGTTCAAAAGTGGCTTGACCTGGGGAATGCGGCACCTGTAGCCCATTTCCTGCACATGCCTGTACACGGTGGCTCTGGATGTTTCTACTCCAGACTCAGTCCACTGTTTAACACAATATTTGAATCATCAATATTTCAATATTTGGTCATAATGTTATGCCTGATCTGTGTATATATAAATAATTACGTTTTGTTAAAGATTATTGGTGAGAAAAATAAAATAATTCTTAAAAATCCTGATTTCTTTGAAATTTGATCTCACAGGAAGGAACTTGTCACACCCTTGTCAATCCGAATTTAATTATTAGGCGGCCTCTGAGTGTGTCTTTAAATGTTTCAAATGCCTGAAGCCAAACATTCAGGTTATTCATACACAGACATGTAGGCCCACAAAGAATTAAAGCGCTGCTAAAAAAAAACCCCGGACATAGCGCATTATAACCGAAGGAAACAATACCACTATACACAAACATTTCACAACTACAATAGAGGACTGACTCCATTTGTCAGCACATTTGAATGCCACTTTAGGAGTCACATTCTTTCACGGGGTCTCTGATTGGCTCTTTTTTTACTTTGTTCGGTCACAGGTAAAAAATGTGAGGTATGACTCAGGTGAGGGCTGACCTGACTGTGAAGGCAAGTTCCAAAAAAAAAATCAAATATGTTATTGCCGCAAACATAAGATCTCATACAAGTGGACTCGTCAATGAAAAATGATTTTAGCAAGTAATTGCCAAAATGTGTTTCTTTTCTTTTTCATTTTTTCTTTATTGCTTTTGTCACTGGTTTTATCCCCTTTTATATTTCTCTTATTAAATAGCACACAGCAGATCAACTTTCAGGAACTGGATTTTGTTAATGCAAAAACCCTAGGAGTTTGTGCTCAACTTATTGGTATTCTGAGAATATTCTGAGACTTTATTTTGTTATTTTATTTTGAGTATAAGTCTATACTAATGCTGTGAGGACTGTTGTAAAGTTTTTAAAAATAAATGGGAGTTCAAATGAAATGATGCATTTGTGTTAAAACATTGAAACTAGTGAAAATGCTGGTATTATCAAGACTAATGGCAGGTAAAGTTGTCTCAATGATTGAGCATTATAAAATGAATGCAGATCTTTTTGCTTAGTACAGGTATGATTAAGCAGTAATGATTCATAAGGGTATGTCAGTTTTAAGATCAAACAAGTGACTTGGTGGGTGCAGCTTATCTTTTAGATATGGGACGAAAGACACCTTTCCGCTGTAAACCCAACCCTAAGTATACAACACTCTCCGGTTTCACCATGACTGTGAAGTTTGATGGGCTCTCTCTTTCTACTGTTTGTTTGAGACACAGAGAGTAAATACTGTTGATTCCATTGTGTCTCTGTGTGATCCATAACAACCAGAACGTCTTACCGGAAGAATACACTTCATGAAATCCTTCAAAAATATTTAAATGAATTGTGCCCTGTTTATTATAATTATTATTATTTAAATGATCTAAAAAAACTTTATACAAATGTTTTATGAAAATTGGTATTTTTAAATTAAATACACATAATAAAAAAGTAAATGAAAATGTGTGTCCTAAAGATGTTTTATTAAATATACATAATTACACACTTTATAAAAATGTGTGTCCTAAATATCCTAAAATATGCTAAATAAAATAAATATTAGCATATATAAAAAATATTTAACAGAAAAATTGTCTAATTTTGCTTTATTAAACTAAATGTTTAATGAATTATTGAGAAACACATGTAAATGAAAAAATGTGTCCTGAATATATTTAATTCAAAACAAATTAATATAATATTTAAAAAAAATAATATAAAAAATTGGTATTTCATTTATTGTATACACTAAAATGCTTAATAAATAGTAAAAACATTGATGAAAATTTGTGTCCTAATTTTTCATAAAATTTTGAAAGATTTTACAAATAAATTGTCCAATTTTGTTTTATTAAATAAAAAAACTAAAATGTTTAATAAAATTATTTATAAAAACATTAATATTATTATTTTTCTTTTTAAAGTGGCATTTTTAATAAATACACTAAAATGCTTAATAAACTGTAAAAACATTTAAAGGAAAATGTGTGCCCTAAATATGTTTTAGTAAATATAAAACATAATGTAATGCTTCAAAAAAATGTGTCCTAATTTGCCTAAAATGTGCTAAATTATAATAAAGCACATTTTTATTATAGTTTAATAAAAAACATTTAAATGAACATTTGTCCAGTTTTGCTTTATTAAACTAAATGCTTTAATACATTAATAAAAAAATAAAAAAATCATATCAATGAAAAGTAATTTTATTAATTAATCAATACCTCATACAAATTGGATCATTTGCTAAAAAAAATTGTAAATGTAAATGTGTGCCCTAAATTTTAATAAAAGCAATAATGGACTCTATTATGCTCTATTATGAATGTAATTGTGACGTACTCTAGTTTATGAGTGATTTAACCTCATCTAAAATAATAAAAAGTAACATAAAACATATTTTTCACAATAGAAAATGGTGGTATCGATGCCAAAAATGTAAATGTTTGTCAGTAAAAAAACAGTTCTCATTCTCTTTTTTCAAAAGCGACTCATAAACAATAAAACTCAATGAGATGATAGGAAACTTTGAATAGTTATGGCATATGCTGGATTTATGGTAGCGAGTTATAAATGTCTTCATCCAGATATCCGGACACATCCAGACCTCCAGGCCCCAGAAAAGAATACAAAGTGAAACTGAGCCGCCAAGTCTGTCCGGACGGAGCCCATAGCTGAGGGGCCAAATGAGCGAGACATACTTCTTGACTGGACGCTGCTCCTTAGATCAGTGTGTCCCTTTGATCCATATCCGACTTCAAAGCCGAGCGCTCAATAATCTGTAAAGCTGCGTAATGCCACCGAGAGCTTGGCTTTTCTCATGCACTGGATATTGACATGCACTGACTTCAACATAAGGCCAGATACTGCTGGGTCTGTTTAACCAAACCCGTGTGGACACCTGAACGCATTATATCTAACAGGAAACAATGAAAATATCATTTGGGCTGTTTTGTATAGGAGTTTTAATGCTGATTGAAGAAATGACACATTTATAACATGCAATGATAAGCGGTTTCCTGTCCTCACATGATAGCCTTGGCTTGATAAGGCGGCATTTATTGTACTTTGGGTGGATCACACATTTTATAATCCTAACTATACGCCTACACCTGTTCAGAAGGGCAAATGTGAAGATTATAGCCCCAATAAAGCATCAAGGGACTGGCTCTTTTTTTAATGTTTTTTAAAGTAAAATATTACAGTAAAATAAAAGTTTTTAGTGTTTCCAGTGGGTGTGGTGCCCAACACAAGCGTATTGCTATGCTATACAACAGGTCTATTGAGCTGTTTATCTGACGCACAATCAGTGACGCCACATTTTTGACTGAACAAGTCACTTCCACTATGAGGGACTTTCCACTCTCTCAAGAAACGCCTGGTTTTCTTTCAGACACTGCCACAAAATATCTTCTGGAAACATGTAAACGCTGAAATGCCATACTATGATTGTGTAAAGACTACAACAATAGTGCACAACCACATTATGATCTGAATTTTTTATTTATTTATTATAAATTATTTTTGGTAACACTTTACAATACGGCCAGTTTGTTAGTTAAGTGCTCTTCCATTTTTAAGTGCAATTAGCGGACGTTTAAGTCATTACAACTTTAATTACATTACACTGACTTGAAAGCAGTAGTAAATGTTGAAATGAATATGGACTAAGATTAATAAATACTATGACTAATACCTGACTTAAATTTTAAAGTACAATCAGCTTGGATGCTTAAGTCATTTCAACTGAAATTACATTTAAATTTCGTAAAAAATTAGCTGAATCTTGTATAACTTATAACAAAAGTAGAAAATTGCTTTATTTAGTTTGATGCGTTAAAGTAATGTAAAAACATGATTTCATAACTTATTCATCATATCTTTTTTTACAGTTTAGTTAGTTTGACGGTAAGTTAGATAATTAGTTGAGGTCTATGAAATATTAACAGATATAACTTGTAGTAAATGTTGAAATGCATATAAGATTAATAAATAACTGTAAAAATTGCTGTCTAAATTTTTTAAGTACAATCAACTAGGATTTAAGTCATTTAAACTTAAATGACTTCAAAATGACTTAAAAAAGTTGAATCTTTTATAATTTATAAAAAAAGTTGAAAATTGCTTAAAGCAATGTAAAAATGCATGTTTTCATAACTTATTGATCATATACTTATAATTTAAGTAAACTTAACTTGGATGTTTAAGTCATTTAAACTTAAATTACATTAAAATTACCTTAAGAATGAGTTAAATCTTTTATAACTTATAAAAAAGTTGAAAATTACTTAACTTATTTTGATGTGTTAAAGCAATGTAAAAATGCATATTTTCATAACTTATTGATCATATTTTTACAGTGTAGTTAGTTAATACTACTAGTTAAGGTCCATTAAATAATAGTAACAGATATAACTTTTGATTTTAGCAATGTAGTAAACGTTGAAATTAATTTGATTAATAAATACTAAAACTAATACCATCACTGTATAAAAAAACAAAACAATTGCTGCCTTAAATTTTAAAGTACAATCAACTTGGATGTTTAAGTCATTACAACCTAAAAATTGCATTAAATTGACTTAAAAAGTTGCTGAAACGTGTAGAACTTATAATATAAGTTGAAAATTGCATAACTTATTTTAAGTTAAAGCAATGTAAAAACATATGTTGCCATAACATATTGATCATATATTTTTACAGTGCAAATAGAACCTTATTATAAAGTGAATTTAATAATGAATTAATTCATTACAAATGAAGTCCAAATACAGGCTCAGTTTTATGCAAATTTATTTAAATAAATACATACATTGTGTAATAACTTAATACAACATTGGTATTTGCAGCATTCCTTTGGAAAAAATAAATAGATGCATTTACACGTACATATCCAGAGCCTTGTCGAGGCGGTTAAGAAAGTTCAAGGATTCAGTCTTGAGTGTTTTTCAGGATTTTGATGGTTGAAATCTTCCGAAGACCTTCACAGACCAGCTCAACCACAGTCCTTATTCTGAGCACATGGGCTCCTTTCAGACATGCTGACATGCTTCGCTTTGGTCCAAACTTCAAGATTCAGTTTGCTGTATCTCTAAATGAAGCAAAAGGGGAGAATACGTTACTCTAGCCTCTATTCAATAGCTTGTATTCAACTCTAAACTTTAGGCTACCATGTCAAACAGTTGCACTCGAAAGCATCTCATGCACTCTTAAAAACAAAGGTTCTGTATTGGAAGCACCTTTAACATCCACAAAAGGTTCTTTATAAGGTTCTTTTAAAGAACTGTTGACTGAAAAAAACTTTATTTTTAAGAGTATAGGCTAAGTATCGTATGATTTATTTCTCACCATGTATGGCTTGGATCTGCAGCATCTCAAGGTGCTCTAGCCTTGCATCTCTCTTGCTCTCCCAAAGAAGGATTCTCAGTTTCCTGGCGTGTTTTAAAGTCCTGAATGGCTTTTCTGTTCTGAAAGTCAATCAGAGCCATTGTGATCACGGCATTCCAGCAGTTCTCCTCGCCCGAGCACCTAAAGTCAATCTCCTTATTGTCTGTAGTCACAATGGTGAAGTACACGAACTTCCCTGTGCGCTCCACACAGTCCACCTTCTTAATGGACTGCAGCTTGAGCTCTTTGCTCTTGTTCTTCTTCTGGTTGTCGGTGTAGATGTTCAGGGTGTCCGTGGTGAGAACGCACGTCTTCCTCTTCCAGAACTGGAGGAGATTGTCGCTCCTCTTTTCCAGCTCTCCTTCCTTCAGGACGTGGGATATCTCGGAGCCCGTCATTGTGGTGGCGTTTTGGTTAATTGTTGGCTTGTGGACGAAAAGACAGGAATACGAATGTCCCAGAGCTTCGTATAATCTCCGCTGAAGTCGCCGGCCGACGGTGTGCTTCTTCATGCGTGCGTAAAATCCAGCCAGACTTGAGTAGCTCGCGACGGAGAACGGCACCTTTTTAAGACTCGGGGCAGCCCGTCCCACATGACGTCATGTCAACTGTTGCGCGAGTATCAATGGAAGCGCGTGGGCGGCGTTCTTGGAGGAGGGACAGGGAACTCAGACATGTCAGAACTTCACGAAACGATTAATAAAGATTTCTGTAGGATCTGAATCAAGCTATTAATCAAAAACGTATATATAGGGCCTATATATATATATATATATATATATATATATATATATATATATATATATATATATATATATATATATATATATATATATATATACGTTTTTGATATTTATATAGTAATTATTTGCAATTTTATTTTATTTAAAACTCATTTGATTTGATTTGAAACACATTTTATTTTATATTTTTGTATTATTTATTACACATTTTATTTGATTTGATTTAAAACACGTTCTTTAATTTTATTTTATTATTTGATTTATTTGATTTGATTTGATTTAAAAAACATTTTATTTATTTATTTTTTATTTTATTGTATTTTATTTAAAGCACATTTTATATACAACTTGTTTTATCATTTTATTTAATTTTATTTAAAACATATATTTTATTTTATTATTTATTGTTTTTATTATTATTAAAAAAAAAATCATTTTATTAAAAAGCCAACAAGTGTCCAGCATACATAAGAACTCCTGCAGTCCTGTTTGAAAGGTGTCTCAGGATGCACCTCATGTAGTTGGTCCAGACTTCAGAGATAGAATTTAACCAAAGAAATGAAATATAAGACTGAATTATATTAAAAGTGCCCATTTCTCCTGTCTCGTAAGCAAACATGCTGGTTACGAGAACTGATGGTTTGCTTACTATCTAATCTACCAGACAATAATATGTGGCCTTGTTAGGAGATGATCAATGCTATTTACTTCACCTGTGATAATGTTTTAAATCATAAATATATATGGACAATTATAAATAAGAGATGTTAATAATAAAAAAAAACCTTCTGACAAATACTTTTAAAATAAATATTTTTACAACATAATTCCCCATATTTTTGATGATAGATAGATAGATAGATAGATAGATAGATAGATAGATAGATAGATAGATAGATAGATAGATAGATAGATAGATAGATAGATAGATAGATAGATAGATAGATAGATAGATAGATAGATAGATAGATAGATAGATAGATAGATAGATAGATAGATTTATTTGCCTTAGCTATTTATGGGTGAAAGTATTGCTTGTTGCATGTCATGACAGTTATAAATATGCACAATATGAGCATATTGTAACCTTAAGGGTTTTAAGGGTGTGATACATTATGACATTTTACAGCTATTCCTCAAACATAGAGTTGCGTAACTTATTAACGAAATAATATAAAGTGTGACTGCTCATTTTGACGAAGTGTGTGTATGCTATATAAAGTCATTTCCGCTACATTTCATCTTTGTAAACAGCAGTTCCAAAATCCAATCCGGTGTAATGGACTGAAAGTGCTATCACACGGCCTTTGATGAACCATCTCACTCTTTCCTTTCATTTCCTCCAAGTGGGATGTATTATGGTAACGGCCAGGGTGTGTTTGTGTGTGTGAAGCGTCATCAAGGAGAGCAGTAAAGAGTCGGGCATGTCTGCTGGATGACTCACATTAGTCCCGTTGATTACAGAGGGAGGTGTTCTGCCAAACAAGGAGTTCTTGGATTTTGCCACTTCATTCTAGCTCTGGCCATAGTTCGCTTTCTGATCTGATCTTATCTTTAAGTATGATTCATTATAACTGATTTAAGATCAAAGAAAACCTCTTTCTGGTTCGTTGTCTAACCTCATATTCCAAAAAAGGCATTTTGTCCTCTAGAACCCAATATGGTTGCCAGTGGGTGTATTTTGATTCCAGGCAGTGACCTCATTATCTGTGGGAAGTCATATCAAGGTTTTGGGACATCAGTGGGATGATGGTTGGGATCAGAGAAAGGAAGTTTAGACTGGTTTGGAAGGAGAAATACATTTCAGCAAGTTGATTCATTTCCAAAGAAATGGAAGAGGCACAATTGTGTTGCCTCATTGACTGTGTTGAATGATTTGGACTTTAATCTGGTTTAACCAATCAAGTCTGTTCAAGTCTTCATGGCTGTCTGGTTTATGAATAACCACAATGATGTGATTCATACTGTAATCAGTCTCCACCTTCACTTCACAAAAGCTTCTTAAGTTGCTTGTATTTAATAAATCAAGCCACTGTTGAATAACTATGTCGTCTGCGTATAGTGCAAAATATAATCTGGTTTAACCCTAGGATAAAGGGGGTCAAATTGATATGGCAAGCTGTGATTTATGAAATAGTTTATTAATGAAAAAATGTATTTGATATTCCATAAATTCATCAAAAAACTTGTTTCTGACCCTGATCGACGTCATTTTTATATTTCTTGGTCATAGGATGAGAATTTGCTTTCACTAACCCAAAAACGCATAAAGGGGGCCAAATGGACCCATATTAATTTCCTATGGATTTTTGATTCTATACTGGATACATTTTTGTCAATAGTCATCATATTTATATTCTAAAAACTTTATGGATTACCTCAAAACTCTTTGTTTTTTTGCTGTTGCTCTGAGCCAAGAATTTGCCTCAGACACCAACCCTGTGTCTAAATATGCATACCTCCCTATTAAACTGTATACTGTAGGTGAAAAGCAGCATGTTAAATGAGTAGTAGGCTATGCCTGAATTCATTGTAAGAGTCATTACGTTTTTCATCAAATGTACCAACACATTCTCACTCCCAACTTGGTCAGGACTGAGGGGCAACCTCCCCCAGTTTCTCTTGAAGCCAATATGGAAGTGACTTAAACTGCAATTCATCGACTGACCGCTGGAAACAGGCTCCAGAAGGGAGCAGAATCTCATTGAGACCCATGTTAAAATGCCCAACTTTACAGTAGAAAAAGCTATTTACAGCTTGGTACAAATTGTGGTTTTGGTGTATAAAGTATATTTAATTTTGCCCTTCATGACAACTGTGAGTGAATTTTTTTATAACTCATTCATTTACATTATGTAAAGCCTGTTTGTCATCACGTCACCTCAGCTCCACCCACGTCCCGCCTCTTTGCCCATTTTCTGTGTATGCAAGCTGGCAAAGGCCAGCTTGACTCTACTTTACACTTCTAAACTGCTCTTCAGAATTCTATGGGTGACGTCACGGACACTACGTCCATATTTTTATACAGTCTATAGTCAGGACACCTCGTGTCACACACAGGGTACCCATTTAGCGTCATTTTTCGACGCGAAGATTTCAGAATCAATAGACATGATTTTATGAACATTTATAGCCTACTTTTATACCGCTCCTTCTCAAAAAATTAGCATATTGTGATCAAAGTTCATTATTTTCCATAATGTAATGATACAAATTTAACTTTCATATATTTTAGATTCATTGCACACCAACTGAAATATTACAGGTCTTTTATTGTTTTAATACTGATGAAATATTTCAGTTGGTGTGCAATGAATCTAAAATATATGAAAGTTTAATTTTGATCATTACATTATCGAAAATAATGAACTTTTATCACAATATGCTAATTTTTTGAGAAGGACCTGTATTTTGGAGCAACTAACCCCACTCCTACCCTAAACCTGCCCACTTCTAAACAATATAAAACACGTAACAGGCAAATAAAAGTACAATCATAGGTATTTATTGCAAAAACAACAGTATAAAAGTATTAACTCATGTTGCATTCTAAGTCTTCTGAAGTCATACAATATCTTCATGTAAAGAACAGAGTTGATCTTAATGTTTTAATCGCTGAAATGATGATCCCGCCACTCCGTGAACGCACACACTCACTCAGTCATATCTCATTCAAAAGATACACAGACTCTTTAGCATGACGCATTCGGTCACGAGACACACGAGAGCTAATGCGATTTCACTATCAAAGCTGACTATCAAAGCTTTCTTCCGGCAGCAATTTTTGCAATATCATATAAAACACAAATGGGTAGGTTTAGGGATGGGACGGGGTTGAGTTATATGTTCAAATGTATCTAAATAAAAAAAAAATAATGTGAATGAAAGTAACGTTATGCTGGCTGATGAAATTAAGAATCACACACCAACATGTCATAATGGCAAAATCATAACCCAATATATAATTTCATTAACACGTCTGTGTATGACGTCAAAGGTTTTTCATTGAAAACAATAGAGCAACCTGTGCGTCGGAAATTATGCTAAAGGGGTACTCTGTGCGTTAAAAAGTGACGCCAAGGGGTCCTGACCGTTGGTGTGCTTTACACCACTGCATCCGACGCTTTGAATTGTACTTGGTGATGTAAGGCTTGGATGCAGCTCCTCAGCCATGGAAACCCATTCCATGATGCTCTCTAAACGCTATTCTTGACCTAATCTGAAGGCCACACGAAGTTTGGAAGTCTGTAGCTATTGACTATGCAGAAAAATGGCGACTTCTGCGCACTGTGCGCCTCAGCATGCGCTGACCCCGCTCTGTGATTTAACATGGCCTACCACTTCATGGCTGAGTTTCTGTCATTCCCAATTGCTTCCACTTTGTTATAACAGATGACCGTGGAATATTTAGTAGTGAGGAAATTTCACGAATGGACTTATTGCACAGGTGGCAACCTATAACGGTACTACACTTGAATTCACTGAGCTCCTGAGAGCAACCCATTCTTTCTCAAATGCTTGTAGAAGCGTCTGCATGCCAAGGTGCTATAATTTATATACACCTGTGGCCATGGACCAATACTTTTGGCAGTGTATATAGTGTATATCATTATGATTTGATGCATTACTACAGTAACATTGTCATTGCAGTATTTGTCTAAGGAGAACCAAAATTAGAAAATATGTCAGTGAAACCAAGCTGACTGGAATGAGAATGAGAGTAGGTTGGACACAGTTATGAGATGGTATTATTTATGATGAAACCAGGCTGCAGTGAAAGGCCTGACCAGCACAGTGCCACAACAACACTGCAGCTGTTACCTGACGGTTCTCAAACAGGATTCCACGCCTGTCAAACCCCTATCTCTGTCAAGAGCTCTCCTCTCCAATTGTTTGGGAGACCTATTTTTGGCACCTTGATCTCCAAGCTTGATCTCTCACAAAAAAACTTCAGCTCTTTCCTCACACTCATAAACGTATGTAGCCCTCTTGGCCCGAATGCACAGCGATGATTCCCCATAGTTATTTGGAGCATTGTTCAGATAAGCCAGGTCTGACGAGGCCAGAGCAAGTGCTGCCATATCGTGGGAAAAAGAACAAATGGCGCAAACGTCCAAGAGAGGCATGAGAAACTATTGTGAAACAATGCACAGGGATGAGAAGTGCTGACACATACGGATCAGGGAGCCAAGTCACATAACAAAGACTGATACCTTTTAATATAAACCTAATTCACAATAAACAAGCCTATACAAATCTATAGATTGTCAGGGTCCTGTCACCTTATTGGTCTTGTTCTTAGTTTGGTGGCAAGATCCTGACACTCATGAGTTGGTCTTGTCCTTGTGAGAGTGTATGGCTTTGGGGTGGTTCGCAGGGCTGTGTGCTCTTTTCCATAAAAGTTCGCTACAGCTGGTAAACGATGATGTAATAGATAGGTGTGCGCTGAGGCTCTGTCTTCATTTCACCTGTTGAGTCCGTCGAAGTCATAGGTCTGCAAGTAAAAACATGATCACACTGGAGAGCTGATTTTTAGTATAAAGTTGTACCACTGATGAAATGAGACACTGACACCATTTTCCATGTTTAATACTGTAAAGCTGCTTGAATATTTACCCAGTTTAGGTGTTTTCCTGTAGGTGTTTTTCCCTTCCAGGTGTTTTTTGTTCTGTTTGTTTTTAGACCTTAAAGTTCCCCTATTATGCTATTTTAAAGGCTCCTAAATTTTTTGGAGGTCTCCTTTAACAGGTTTACATGCAGCAAAGGTCAAAAACACTTTCATTTTCTCATAATATACATTGCACATCACCGCAATGTTAACTGATTCTCAAACGACTCGATGGATGAATCAGTCTCTCTAAATCCCTCCTTTCCGTGAGCTACTCTGCTCTCAATTGGCCAGATGGCCCAGTCTGATGTGATTGGTCTAGCAATCATCCTTTACCTTTACTCAAAGTAGAAAGAACGACAGATGATCTGCATTAACCCTTATGAATCCCTGGGGACGGTTTCATCCTCTATAGGGTGTTTTTGAGTCTTAATTTGGCCATAACTTTCTCTGTTTCGGCAAATGGAATGACTTTTTGTGACAAATCTTATTTTTACACATATTTTGGGAAAATGCTTTGAAAATTTTTGCAAACTCAGTGATACACTGTGGGCAAATTCACAGGCCTTTCGTTACCCTAGTGGCTGAATACAGCCACTAAATTAAACTGCTGTAAAAATGTATCGGATAAATATATATATATATATATATATATATATATATATATATATATATATATATATATATATATTTTTTTTTTTTGCATAAATCTATTAATCAACCTCAGTCCTAATCAAAACTACCAAATGTTTAAAAAAAGTCATGATTTTAACTCTTTCATTGCCAATTTCATAAGTTATGTCACTGATTTGGGAAAAAAAAAACACACAAAATGACTGATTTTCAATATAAAATGTAAATTTTTGTTTACCTCTTATCACAGTCTTGGACATGTCAAAGATCAGAAACTACATTGGCTTTGATGCATTGTTCGTTTTTGCAGCATCAGATTTTTATTTCATCTCCCTCATTTACTCCTCGTGGCTGTTTTTGCCCCATTGACCATTATAACCACATTTTTTTATTGCAACGCCATGACACCATATACCCATGCTTTTTTTAATTGTTGATGGTTTTCCCTGATGGGAAGAGGTACATTTTTTAAATTTTTACAGTTGATAATCAGGTGGCACCATTAACCCTTTAGATAGGACTGTGCAAAAAAAAGCTTATTTTCTGGCTTTTCTATGAAGTTTTTTATGGACTTTTATATGGAGTATTACAGCAAATTATTGTGAGTGTGAGTGCGTGAGTGTGTGTGTGCATGTGTGTGTGTGTGTGTGTGTGACCTTTGCCACTTACCAGCGTCTGAGAAAATCTAAATATACACCTCACCTCTCAGAACTACATAGAGTAAACAAAAACAAAGTGAGTATATTTATGCACCTGCTGCCTTTGATGGTGAGAAGTGCAGACTAAACAAAAACGAGGAAAGAGGATTCAAACACTTGCATGCCATCCTGCTGTTCATTTGATGGTGAGAAGAGCAGCATGAGAAGGGGCTTGAATTTTACTGAAGTTTTAGAAACGAGTATGCAGCCTGACCCCTCCAACGAGCTGCAGGATGTATTGCATTCTCCCTCTGACACCACAGACTCAGGAGAGTCAGATCCTGATTTTGTTGTGGCACCCTCATCATCAGTAAAATGACGTGTTTGAGGGCGGGTCAAGTCGTTTGCGGACTGACAACGTACAACAAAGGTGGGCATGCGAATGCCTTATCTGGTGATGTAGAACCGTACCTCGTGGGATTCCAATTACAGACGACTCGTTTAGGCGGTTCAGAGTCGATTCTTTCTTTTGGGATACAATAACTTTTTTTACTTTCAACTTTACAACTTTGCAGAACATTTACATTCACAAACAGCTCTATTACACACTGCATGAACGCGAATACTCGAAAAACCATAATAGACTGCACCATCTCTCCCGCAAATGACAAAACATATCTGTAAAGTTAAGACTTTGAAATAGTCAACTAACTAGGGCTTATCAGTCTTACTTTTTGGATTCAAATTAGATCAATTGACTTTTTGGTCACACTTTAGTTTAGGGTCCTCATTATTTATTAATTATTAACCATGACTTTTGCTACAGTGAACTCCGAATCACTGCATATTAATAGTTAGTAAGGTAGTTGTTAAGTTTAGGTATTGTGTAGGGTTAAGGGATGTAGAATATGGTCATGTAGATTAAAGCATGTGCTTTATAAGTACGAATGAACAGCCAATATTCTAGTAATATGCATTCTAATAAGCAACTAGTTAGAATCGGATCCTAAATTAAAGTGTTACAGACTTTCTTATGTAACAGACTTAAATGTATGACCTAGATGACTAACTTATAGGATTAATCTAAGCAGTTAATGCAACCAGCCACTGCTTTATTAGAATTTGTGAAGAAAACAATGTTAAAAACTACTATCCGGAAATTGCAAACAAAGTAGAAACTATATAGAATCTGTATGTATAGAAATCTAGATACACCAAATGATTAATTAATTAATTAACCATTAAGTTCGTTTGGATTAAATAACAGACAAATGTATTTTACTGAACAAGAAGAGATGCAAATGAAAAGTTTGATAGTAATAGAATTATGAAATGCAGTTACTGAATTAATTATTTATATGAAAAATAATAATTATCTTACCTTTCTTTTGCCAATCTTTTAGCCACTAAAACCCAGCTAACAGGGAACATTCTCTGAACTGTGGCTAACGTTGCGGCAACGTTATCTAATCTTTAATAATGTTCTCAAAACTTTAACATACAAAAATGATTTATTTATCATTTGTGGAACGTTTTAGTTGCACATTCAAAAATCAAATGTTAAATTCAGAATTCCAGAATGTTTCCTTAACACAATAATAAAAATAATAAAAAACAACTGGACATATTGAACATTCAGAAATAACGTAACAACGTTTTGAATGTTCTTAGAATCTTGTTAGGGTAATACCACCCCAAACCTGCATCTATTTGTGCATATGCTATATTGATGTCGCAAAACCAGTTCAATAAGGAAAGTTGTTGAAAAGTTAAAAAGAGGATATTTTACTGAATATGAGAAATGCATAATACAAAAGGAATGTCTCCATTTGCAACCAAGCGTTACTTACCTTGCTCTAAAACTCATGAGTGAATCAGATAAAGTAATTTACACACTCCCTGCTCATTCATTTCATCCACACTCACAGTGATTTAACAAATATTAACACACTCACAAAGATTTAAGTAGGTGTGTCCCAGTATCCTGCACATTATTTTACTATAATATACCATGCATATACTTTAATGTCAGTAAAACCACTCAGAGAACTGATCATTAGCACTAAAAAAGACCATTATATTAGTTGTACTGACGGCATATGTTTATACAGCCGCATGTCTGTGCCTTTATATCACTCTTCATCTTTCCGTTTCACTTTTTTACAATCCAAACAAGCTTCGCATACTTAGCTTCTTACATAGCGAACAGGAATAACATTTATAGTAAAAACAAAAATTGGGCTGATGGTGTATTTATTCTTATATTCCCAGGTAAGAGTGACTTATGAACAAGTGAAAACCCTTAATCCATAGTATAAAACCTAGAAGGCCTATTCCTTGAATTGAATTGTAAGCTGATTTGTATAGAGCATGACACGCAAGTAATGCTTAACTATTGTTTCAATATGAGCATATAATAAGCCCTGACATTTTCATGAATGAGCTAACATAACCAACTGACTCAACATTTCTATCTGAGATTAGCTGTGACGGTTTCCAGTCATTCTAGATTCAGTGATTCATGAAGTCTGTCTATATTATGTAAGTCTAATTAACATTCAAACCTGTGATTTTTTCTGGTCCCTCTGCAGAGCACAAAATAGATATTTTGAACAATGTTAAAGAACTGTTTTTGTCCATATGATACAGGTAAAGTCAACAGGACTAGCGTTGCATCTGAAACGTGCTTACTATATAGTAGGCGAAAAACAGTATGACAAAAGAAGTATGTTTAAATTCACAGTACTCATAAAAGAGTAGGCAAAAAGTACCCTTACCTACTACTTCTGGCGAGATTCTGAAGTGTGCATAAGATGGACACTTTACTATCCCATGAGGCCATGGGAGAGGATTTGTGAATAGTAAAGCGACTGACGCCGGTGACCTAGTACATGATAATGACAGCATGGCGGATGTAGTACGTCTAGTGCACTCATACTATAAAAAAAACATACTTTTTTTTAGTGGTTGTGAAGTAATTACTTATTCAAAATAAGAACCTACTCAAGAGAGTGTGATTTTGGTCTAGGGCTGCATGATAATGGGGGGAAATGGCATTGAGATATTTAGCTTTTCTGCAATTTAAATTGTGATATGAAAAATACAGGTGTTTTCAGTGGAATACTACATATGGAAAGAATTCCTCATTCTAGAATAATTGGTGATTTTGTTGTGTGTGTGCACTGGTCCTCATAATGTGTGCACCAACATTATGAGGATGCAAAGTCCTTATATTGTGGTGTATTCAGTTTTCAGGCCACTCCCCATACATTATGAGGACATGTAATTCAAGTTGTCAGTTTCTATCAAAAGTGGTCCAAGGAAGGAACAGTGGTGACCCGGCGACATGTCATGGTTGGCCAAGGCTCATTGATGCACGAGGGGAGCGAAGGCTGGCCCGTGTGGTCCGATCAAACAGACAAGCTACTGTAACTCAAATTGCTCAAGAAGTTAATGCTGGTTCTGATAGAAAGTTGTCAGAATACACAGTGCATTGAAGTTTGTTGCGTATGGGACTGCATAGCCGCAGACCAGTCAGGGTGCCCATGCTGACCCCTGCCCACCGCCGAAAGTGCCAACAGTGAGCATGTGAGCATCAGAACTGGACCACGGAGCAATGGAAGAAGGTGGCCTGGTCTGATGAATCACGTTTTCTTTTACATCACGTGGATGGCCGGGTGCGTGCGCATCGCTTACCTGGGGAACACATGGCACCAGGATGCACTATGGGAAGAAGGCAAGCCGGCAGAGGCAGTGTGATGCTTTGGGCAATGTTCTGCTGGGAAACCTTGGGTCCTGCCATCCATGTGGATGTTTCTTTGACATGCAACACCTACCTAAGCATTGTTGCAGACCATGTACACCCTTTCATGGAAACGGTATTCCCTGGTGGCTGTGGCCTCTTTCAGCAGGATAATGCGCCCTGCCACAAAGCAAAAATGGTTCAGGAATGATTTGAGGAGCACAACAACGAGTTTGAGGTGTTGATTTGGCATCCAAATTCCCCAGATCTCGATCCAATCGAGCATCTGTGGGATGTGCTGAACAAACAAGTCCGCTCCATTGAGGCCCCACCTAGCAACTTACAAGGCTTAAAGGATCTGCTGCTAACATCTTGGTGCCAAATACCACAGCACACCTTCAGGGGGTCTAGTGGAGTTCATGCCTCGACGGGTCAGGGCTGTTTTGGCAGCAAAAGGGGGAACAACACAATATTAATGTTATGCCTTATCGGTGTATTTATTTAATTGAATCACAGCCTTCACAATTTTGATAATTGCACTAAGCCATATTGCTATATTTATTTCGATATACAGTATTGTGCATCCCTACATTGGAATTCATTTTACGGACAAAAAACTGACGGAAACTGCCTCTGTAGTCAGCACAACGTAAATTGTAGTAATCAATTTCAATATGTCTAACACCATGAAGCCCCCCTCAGCCTGGGGCCCTGGGTTTAATCCCAGGTAAACCTGTGCATTCATGTGGCCCTGGATGGAGAAATGCACTGAAATAAACAGACAGATGTTTGTTGTGTTTAGATCCGTGGGAACATGCTGTACACAGTAGTATTGTATTTTTATATCCAGTGACGGCTACTGTCAGCAGAGATAAAACAGCATCATTCGTAGCAGCTGTGTGCGGTAATACGGTGGGATAAAGATTTACGTAAACTACCAGATGGAGTCAACCGGAATAACTGGTGTATCATTTTCCATAACAGAGATCTTAATAGCACTTCTTCATTGTGTTCTGTATTACAGTATTGCAGTCATTTCCCATTAATTATTAGCGCAGTTTGAGTTACGGCGCCTCCTTGCATTATCAGACATCTACATGCCACAATAAAGCTCTTATTTTAGCGCCGCCCATCCGAGACAGAACACAAATCTCTCTGTTGAGCTCTTAGTGATGGTTGTTTCCTCTGACATTAAAAGACCTCACACAAGGGGTTCTGTGGGTCTAGTGAGGGCTGGTCAAGCAAACCGGGCAGCCATAAAAGGCAAAGGCAGTATGACTACAAAGGCAGCTGGGAAAGAACGCAGGGGTTATTGTAAAGTGTGACTTGAAGGAAGGATTTAGGACTTCAAACTTGAAGCTCTTGAATTAGTGGTGTTAAGTGGTGTTAATCTACTGAGGACAAACACAAAGAATTCAAAGACAAACACAAGGCATTGTGGGTCTTGATAATACAAACCTTGATTTCCATTACTTTAAAGTAAAGAACACAAATCAGTGTTGTTTAGAGTTAAATGTTAGATAATTAACATAAAACGAGCATAGTATGAAAAATAATCGCATGATTCTTCCACCACTTAATAAAAAACGAATAATTCTGTAAAAAATGTGACACCCAGGAAGTAAACAATTATCTTACATAAAATTAAAAGCATGTACAAGTGTCAACAATAATATATTAATTTTAAAATCAATCCTGTTAACGCATTATTTTCCTCCCTAATTCTATGAAATTGTGACACCCAGAAAGTAACATTATTTGAATGAACAGTTATTTAATGTATAAATAACCACAGCATGAAAAGTGGTTTTATCATAACAGTATTGAATTCAACCCAGTTACTGCATAATTTACAACTTATTAAAAACTGATTATGTAAGATAAGTTATGTAAGATAACTAAGCGCAGCCATTCAACCCTGTTACCAAAGTTAAAATAGGACAAATAATAATTAATTTCTGTATTAAGGAAACTTAAGTTAACCAATTTTGTCCCAAACAAAAAAAGATCTTCATATGACTGAAGTTTTAGCTTTTATTTTAACAGAACACAACTTTAAACTGATGTTGTAAAAGGATTGTAAAAAGAGTAATCCCAAATTCAGTATCTCAGAAAATTTTAATATTACTTAAGACCAATACAAATAATTTTTTTTTTTTTAAATCTTGGCCAGCTGAAAAGTATGAACAAGAAAAATATGAGCATGTACAGCACTCAATACTTAGTTGGGGCTTCTTTTGCCTGAATTACTGCAGAAATGTGGCGTGGCATGGAGTCGATGTGTCTGTGGCACTGCTCAGGAGTTATGAGAGCCCAGGTTGCTCCGATAGTGGCCTTCAGCTCTTCTGCATTGTTGGGTCTGACATATTGCACCTTCCTCTTTACAATACCCCATAGATTTTTTATTTTCTATGGGGTTAAGGTCAGGCGAGTTTTCTGGCCAATTAAGAACAGGGATACCATGGTCCTTAAACCAGGAACTGGTTGCTTTGGCACTGTGTGCACATGCCAAGTCCTGTTGGAAAATGAAATCTGCATCTCCATAAAGTTGGTCAGCAGCAGGAAGCATGACGTGCTCTAAAACTTCCTTGTATATTGCTGTGTTGACCTTGGACCTCAGAAAACACAGTGGACCAACACCAGCAGATGACATGGCACCCCAAACCATCACTGACTGTGGAAACTTTACAATGGACCTCAAGCAACGTGGATTGTGTGCCTCTCTTCTCTTCCTCCTGACTCTCGGACCCTGATTTCCAAAGGAAATTTAAAATTGACTTTCATCAGAGAACATAACTTTGTACCACTCAGCAGCAGTCCAGTCCTTTTTGTCTTTAGCCCAGGTGAGACGCTTCTGACGCTGTCTGTTGTTCAAGAGTGGCTTGACACAAGGAATGCGACAGCTGAAACCCATGTCTTGCATACGTCTGTGCGTAGTGGTTCTTGAAGCACTCACTCCAGCTGCAGTCCTCTCTTTGTGATTCTCCCCATTTTTGAACGGGTTTTCTCCAATCCTCTCCAGGGTGCGGTTATCCCTATTGCTTGTACACTTTTTTTTCTACCACATCTTTTCCTTCCCTTCGCTTCTCTATGAATGTGCTTGGACACAGAGCTCTGAACAGCCAGCCTCTTTTGCAATAACCTTTTGTGTCTTGCCATCCTTGTGCAGGGTGTCAATGGTCGTCTTTTGGACAACTGTCAATTCATCAGTCTTCCCCATGATTGTGTAGCCTACAGAACTAGACTGAGAGACCATTTAAAGGCCTTTGCAGCTGTTTTGAATTAATTAGCTGATTAGAGTGTGGCACCAGGTGTCTTCAATATTGAACCTTTTCACAATATAAACATTTTCTGAGATACTGAATTTGGGATTTTCCTTAGTTATAATCATCAAAATTAAAGAAATAAACATTTGAAATATATCAGTATGTGTGTAATGAATTCATATAATATACAAGTTTCACTTTTTGAATGGTATTAGAGAAATAAATAAACTTTTTGATGATATTCTAATTATATGACCAGCACCTGTAATAACCAGAAAATAAAGCAGCTCAGATAATATTTTGTCTGCTCTTTTGAATTGGATAAACTACTTTCTGAAGGCACCACCTTGTACTGACACGTTATATCACATTATTTAACATATGTTCTATTTTAGACCCAATTTGTGGACAGTTCCAGTACAGTGAAAGTGACATTATAATTTGAGAGAGATTGGGAGGGTGAGAAAGAAAGAAGAAGTGTTTACATGTGTGTAATGGGAGGGAGACGAAACCACAATGGATGTGACATTTGAAACTGTGGGGGTGTTTGAACTTTCTCCAAGTCAACAGAGCACACTGCATAACAGATTTTTTGTTCTGTCTTCATATGAATTTGCTCGGTCTGTTATAATACATTTAAAGATACAAAAAAGGAGAAAAAGTTAATTTAGTGTAGTGCAAACCTTTAATATAAGCCGATGCCACCCATAAAACATGCTTTCGTATACATCCAAAGTCACAAACATGTCCTCCACCCAGCAATTTAACATCATTACCCCTATAAAAGTGCAATACGTAGTTTTATTGTTTATTTCAGTGGTATTATGTGGTCTTAAATTTTATTCCAACACCTATCAAAAGTTTTTGAAAATTAGAGCATTACAGAGATAAAAATGAAGTGTTCAGATGGTCATGTGATCCCAAAATGGCCGCCACCATGAGGGTGGACCACCCTTACAAGGAACAGCTTGAGGCCTCCTAAAAGGAATATTTATTATTCATAATTTAAATATATTTATAAAAGTATTATTCCTTTTTAAAAATGGAGACATGCCGTTATTTGCATATCACACCGTGAGAAGCATTTAAATTGCTTCATACCCTTGAATATCACAAAACTAGAATGACAATCGTGTAATTCCAAGCATGCCATGATGATAAAAAAAAAAACAGCAGTGAACCATGGAGACAAATGCTGCTCATACCACTCTGAAGTATAGCAACATTTTAAGATAACTTTGAGCAACATCCCCGAACTGCCGAAAGAAACCAGAGCATGAGGTGGGAATGATACCACACAGAACCGATCCCGCTTTATGGAATCTAAACCAGCGGATTACACACTAGAGAAAGTACTAAGAGAATGCCAGGAAGTATTTCACACAAAGCCGCCTCACATTGGTGAAGTAGTCGCGCCAGCGCTCATGACCGCTGTACTTGAGCTGTCAGTGTTGAGATTCCACGCATAGCTGACGGTTTGTGGAAACTGGTTTGGTGGGGGATCAACTTCCCACTCTAATTTCCACCTAATTGCGCTCACATTGTAATTATAGCCCTCCATGGTCATTTCAAGCATTATATTTCTCTTCAACAGGATATAATATGGTGTAATATGTATGCAAGTTTGTTCCTGCCACAGAATAAAACAATTCAATTATTATATTCAATTAAAATATGATCATATATTATAATTTATTAATATAAATTCGTACAATTCTTTTTTCTGTTCAAAATTGTAGTCCAATTCTGAGGGGAAAAGAGACCGATTTTTTTTCTCTCACAATTGTAAGATTATACCTCATAATTCTGAATTTTTCTTCTCAGTGATAAATACCTCTCAATTCTGACTTATTTTTTCAAAATTGTGATTAACTCCCCATCATACACCTGGTGCAATGCGACGCCAGGCATGACACGAGTTTTTGTTTTTAGAGTGTCAGGCTGACGCAGTTTTAATTTTCACATCCAGTGCCACGTTGTTTAAACAGCAAATGCACTTGCGCCGATCTGTTCATCCACGGGCGTGCTGGTCTGAAAACCAGGTGTGTTCAGGCGCATTGTTGGCGCGTCATTTTTCACCAACAGAAAATGAAAAGTTGGGGGTTGTCAAAGTGTTGGTATGTGTTTGCTAGGGCATTTCGGGTGATTTTAAGCATGTTGCTCTGTATTTGATATTGTGTTCTTGGTGATTGCTTACTGAGAGCATACTTGCAGGTGTCTTTCCTTAGATATGGGTTCTCCACCATGTCATTCGCTTTTGTATACTCTTTAAAAAGAGAGAGAAAAAAAGAGCAAGACTTTGCAGCATCATGTCGCACAACATTTAATAGAATCTTTGTCTATTTTATACAAAATGGAAACAATGCTGCATTACAAACCAAAGAAGTTCCAGATAAGGCTATGGCTTTCACACAGTTCCAACGGAGGGTAGACCTGCAATAGCTTTAAGATCTGCTTGTTATTATTCTCAATACTGTAACTGATGCAATTCTGTGCATGAATGCAAGCAACTCGACACGTAACCACATGGCGAAATAAAATATGGTTCAAATCCCATGTCAACGTGCATGGGATGGTTATGCGTTACGTCACGCAGGGATTGGGAATTCGATGACGCCCAACCCTGGAGACAAATCAGAAGTATTCTATAACCACAATCGTTCAGCTACCAATGAGCAGGACGATCCACTTCAAAACACTTTAGTAACTACATTGTAACAGCGTTATCGGAAATTTCAGTTATATCAAATTCCAGAAGACAGCAGGCTCATTTTGTTGGCGAAAAAACCCTGAGTGATGCTACACTGGACGACGCCTTGGAGTTCATATCATCTGGGGAGTGTCCATTAACCAGCTAGATTACAAAAATGGCCATGGTTGCAAATGGACCTTAAGAATTCAAAACACAAATGGCATCTTTGCTAGACCTCACACGCCAGCTCTAGGCAAACATGTTGAATATAGAAAAGGTTTCTAAGTCAAAGTAGTTCCTTATGCATATTGTGGGCCAAATTTTGGGTTGTGATATCACAAATTATGAATGAGAACATTGAGGTCATCTCTGTAAAAGTAAACAGTAGAGAAATAAACAAACATGCATTTCCTAAACAGTGTTTGGTTTCCTATTGCATTAGTGTGGCGAGTCCACGAGGAAATTAGGCCTGCGTCCACATCGTCTAATTGTCTGGCGGACAGCCGAGTTGTGCCGTGGCTGTCCGTTCACGAGTCTTACTGCTGTTTGCACTCTGCAGGAGGAGGGTCTTTCTGTAAGAACAAGATGGAGATTAAAGATTAAGAGTATTATTTCAGGCACTGGAGTACAGGAAGTAATGAATTGCCTGATGATAGTTTGATTCATTCATAATAACATGCTTTGTTTGATAAAGGTGAAGTATGACATTTCTGCACCAGTAGTTGCATCAAACGTAATTGCAAAAATATTGTATCCAAAAAGGTTTTTGGCACTGCCCATGTCAGTCAATGGTTAGAAATTTAGCCCCGCCCCCAAATCATGCTATTAACCCAGACGTTAATACACTATATTGCCAAAAGTATTGGGACACCCCTCCAAATCATTGAATTCAAGTGTTCCAATCACTTCCATGTCCAAAGGTGTATAAAATCAAGCACAGAGGCATGCAGATGCTTCTACAAACATTTGATCGCTCTCAGGAGCTCAGTGAATTCAAGCGTGGTAACGTGATTCCATTTCCTCACTACTAAATATTCCATGGTCAACTGTTAGTGTGGTATTAAAACAAAGTGGAAGTAATTGGGAACAACAGCAACTCAGCCACTAAGTGGCAGGACACATAAAAATCACAACGCAGAAGTTGCCAACTTTCTGCAGAATCAATAGCTACAGACCTCCAAACTTCGTGTGGCCTTCAGATTAGATCAAGAACAATGCGTAGAGAGCTTCATGGAATTAGTTTCCATGGTCGAGCAGCTGCATCCAAGCCTTGCATCACCAAGTCCAATGCAAAGCGTCGGATGCAGTGGAGTAAAGCACGCCGCCACTGGACTCTAGAGCAGTGGAGGCGTGTTCTCTGGAGTGACCAATCACACTTCTCTGTCTTGCAATCCGATGGACGATTCTGGGTTTGGTGGTTGCCAGGAAAACTGTACTTGCCTGACTGCATTGTGCCAAGTGTAAAGTTTGGTGGAGGGGGGATTATGGAAGCAAGTCCAGAAGGACATGGATAAGCGAGTTTGGTGTCTTGACCTCAACCCGACAGAACACCTTTGGGATGAATAAGAGCGGAGACTGCGAGCCAGGCCTTCTCATCCAACATCAGTGCCTGACCTCACAAATGCGCTTCTAGGAGAATGGCCAAAAAATCCCATAGACACACTCCTAAAAGCATTCCCAGAAGAGTTGAAGCTGTTATAGCTGCAACTCCTTATTATACCCTTTTACTGTGAAAAAAGTACATACTTCACCTTTAAGGTTAATTTAGAATTGAGAAGTTTAGTCATCAATGTCTAAGAAAAATTCACAAATGTCATTTTCACACTTGTGACTGTCATGTCCTCCTGGCTGATCTGCTTTCAAACTTTTTATGTTTGCAGGGTACTTTTCCGAAATACTTTCACCATCAAAGTACTACTAGAGTAGGGATGTGCAAGACTATTAGACTAAACTGTATTTCTACTGCATTGGTCATACTTAAATAAACAAAACCAGACATCTGAACATTTTTAAGAAAGAAAATCAGAGCATTTATTTTTACTACTACATTTACTACTACATGCACACATGCATTATTACTAGCAATTATGTAGTTACTCAGCTACAGACTGCGGTTCACATGATCCGAAACCCAGGCTGCCTTTTAAGCCACACTTAACAGTCAGTTAACCTTTGGTACACACACCACCCTCTCATGTGAAAGTGACATTAGAGTGAAAGCAGAGGAGGAAAACTATAACTAAAATAAAGGGAAGACTGATCAAATGGGAAAGAGAGCCACATCCCCTATGGTGTCTCTTACCTATAAATGCATGAAGTGAGAAATGAATTATGCCTGTAAAGAGGGAAGTGGAGGGACAAACACACAGGTTTACACATCAGGCATGCAACTGATAATGAAGCACCATACAAGTTAATGCTTTCAATCCAGAACACTTCAATCAAACACAGATGAGCAATACAATCTGTTTAATGATTCAGAGACAGCAATGTTTGGAACAGAACACTACCACTACTTCAGTATGTACTGCAACTGAGCACACTGTGCATAATACAGAATCCTATAATGCAAATTTGTTTGTGAATGCATATTTTATACAGTTATATATATACATATACATGTTCAGTGTACAGCATACAGTATATACTAATATCTATCCTAGCAGAACTTTCCAATTACATGCTGATTTTTGTGACCTACTGCAATCTCTGCATAAAGTCACACTGCTCTAAATAATCCATTGCAAAAGCAATTGGGAAACAGAGGATTTAAATTCTCACCGTAGGGTCAAAATCTCCCTCATCCTCCTCTTCACCTTCCTCATCCAGATCCTGAATGACAATAATATTCTGCTGTTAAATTGCTAGAGCTCATAAAAACATAAGGCTGTCTATCAAATGATTCTCACCTCCTCCTCTCCCTCTTCAAGATCCTCCTCTTCAAACTGCAAAACAGCATGGAATTACAGAAATATTATAAATCAAATGTACTATTTGATCTTGCAAGGAATCTGGGTGATTTATTGAATATTTACAATATTTTATATCATAATTTGCTGGCATTGTTAATGCACTTTTTATTTTGTCTATTTATTTGGGATTTAAAATGATAAAAATGAACACATGATTAACAGTGAAAAGAGTAGACGTACACTATCGTCGTCTTCTAAGGCCTCTCCTGTGAAATAAAGCACGGCTCTGGGAATGACCCTCTCCCGGAAGAAGTGTCCGACCTCAAAATCTGTAGCTAGAGTGAAGTCCAAGTCTTCATCCTGGACACAAACACATGCACAGTGAGCACATAGCATACTTTTTTTGTTGACTAAATCATTGAATTAAAAACGTGAACGTGTCTTTTTAACAATTACAGGATTGAAATCTTCATCTCCTCTGTTCATATTAATGCAATCCATTCAGTGTGTGGCATACTTGACTTCAGAGATGCTAACTGACACATCATTGTGAAATGGCTTTACTTGTGTTTAAGCAGCTATGTAACTATATGAAGAGGTAACCGTTACTGACGCAAGCACTCTTTAAGTGTTTCTTGTTCGTGTTTTCTAAACTCGCAGAGGAGGGTTGTGCTACAGTATGTGTTTGTGTAGGCAGCTAATAGACGTGTACTGCGTATTGCAATGATTCAGAGGTTTACAAACACAACAAAACACTGAGAACGCAAGCAAGTCTCACTCACCATTCCATCAGGTGATGCTAGAAAAAGAAAGGAAAAGAGTATTAATGCTAGCATTAGGACAATAATTATGTACAGAATCCCAAAAAGATCAGCTTTGCCATCACAGGAATAAATTACATTAAAATATATAAAAATAGTAAAGAGCTAATTGAAATTGTAATAATATTTCACATTATTACTGTTTATGATATTTTTCTTGGCAAGCATAAGATATATATGCCAATCACATGGCAGCTAATCAGCTAATCATCCAATCACATGCCGGCTAATCATCCAATCACATGGAAGCTAATCAGCTAATCATCCAATTACATGGCGGCAACTCAATGTATTTAGCCATGTAGACATGGTCAAGACCAAGTGACTGCTGAAGTTCAAAGGGTTCCAAATTACTGAAGAAAAGGAAAAGAAAGGTGAATGTGGCATGGTTGTTGGTGCCAGATGGGCTGGTCTGAGTATTTCAGAAACTGATGATCTACTGGGATTTACACACACACACACACCACCATCTCTAAGGTTTACAGATAATCGTCCGAAAAAGAGAAAAAATCCAGTAAGCGAAAAAACCTTGTCGATGCCAGAGGCCAGAGGAGAATGTCCGGACTGGTTCAGCTGATATAAAGGCAACACTAACTCAAATAACCACTCGTTACAACCGAGGTCTGCGGAAGAGCATCTCTGAACACACAAACCGTCGAAGCTTGAAGGAGATGGGCAACAGCAACAGAAGACACATAAGTGACACTCTTGCCCACTTATACCCCTTTTCCACCAAGGCAGTGCTGGTGCTGGTTCAGAGCCAGAGCCTAGTTTCAAATTGTCTTTCCAAACCCAAAGCACCAGCTCCAAACCAGGAAAAGTGGTTCTTAAGTAGCACCAAAACATTGCTGGTATAGAAGAAAGAACCGTTTGCGTCAGGGGCTGGAGGCGGGGTTACTGTAACCAACAAGACGAACACAAACCTGTGACCGCCATTTTTTAAATAGCAGCTAATCGAGCTAATATCTGCTCGATTGTAATCTCCGTACAAATCATGGTGAGCTGCACAAATATGCGTTGGATTCTGTGTTTTGATGCCGATGTAGGATCGTAAAGACATGAGCATCAATAGTAACGCAACGTTCGCCATTGTTGATGGAAGGCTTGTTCGAGATGCATCGCCGCTCTGCAGACCGATCGCCGTATGACATCAAAGTACAACGAGAGCATTCATCTCTTTATGCTTTTGAATCACTCATGCTGATCATTGAATTAGATCATACACGGATCGGTCTGCGCATCTCGAACAAGTGGTGTATTTGTGTTTCCCACTGCCTCGCTAGTGTTGCTGAGAAAGATGAGACGTATACAGTGACGTCAGACCTGGCTCTGTGCTGGCTCTCTAGCATGCGGAAAGGCAAACAGGTTCTTAGAAGGCTCGTCAGTCGAACCAACTCCGAACTGGTATAGCACTGGCTCTGAACTAGCACCCAGTTCATTTTGGTGGAAAAGGGGTATCAGAACAGAAAACTGAGGCTACAGTTCACACAGGCTCAACAAAATTGAACAATAGAAGATACGTTGGAAATACGTTGGAAAAACTCAAAGCTACTATCATCTAAAACTGGTTTCTTGAACATGACAATGAGTTCACTAAACTCAAATGGCCTCCACAGTCACCAGATCTCAATGGAGCACCTTTGGGATCTGGTGGAACGGAGATTTGCATCATGTATGTGTAGCCGACAAAACCTCAGCAACTGCGTTATGTTATCATGTCAATATGGACCAAAATCTCTGAGGAATGTTTCCAGCACCTTGTTCAATCTGTGCCATAAAGAATTAAGGCAGTTCTGAAGGCAATAGGGGTCCAACATGCTACTAGCAAGGTGTCTAATAAAGTAGCCGGTGAGTGTATATGCACAGATCAGGCATTACATTATGACCCTAATATTGTATTGGTTCCCCTTTTGCTGCCAAAACAACCCAGACCCGTTGAGGCATGGACTCCACTAGACCCCTGTAGGTGTGCTGTGGTATCTGACACCAATTTTGAGCTACAATTTGATTGGACCACACGGGTCGGCCTTTCGCTCTCCAAAGTGCATCAATGAGCCTTGGCCGCCCATGACCCTGTTGCCGCTTCACCACTGTTCCTTCCTTGGAGCACTTTTGATAGACACTGACCACTGCAGACCGGGAACACCCCACAAGAGCTGCAGTTTTGGAGTCGTCTAGCCAGCACAATTTGGCCCTTGTCAAACTCGCTCAAATCCTTACGCTTGCCCATTTTTCCTGCTTCTAACACATCAACTTTGAGGACAAAATGTTCACTTGCTTCCCAATATGTCTCACCCACTAACTGGTGCCGTGATGTTAATTCCATCAAAAGGTGCATCAATTTTGGGTTAAGATCTTAGTCCAGCACTCTGTAAAGTCTCCTCCAGCACATCCCAGAGACTTTCAATAAATTTAAGGTCTGGACCAATTCATACTTAAATAATTCATTCTCAATTTGAGCCTGATGAATCTTAACATTGTCATCCTGGAACAAACTTTTTTTTTTTGTCTGGCCAGTGTGTGTATATATCTTGATCAGCAAATCAGCATATTAGAATAATTTCAGTAGGGTCATGTGACACTGGAGTAATTATGCAGAACATTCTGCTTTTAATTCTCCTTTTCACAGGAATAAATTCCATTTTAGAATATATTAAAACAATAAACAGATTATTCAAAGTTTAATAATATTTCACATTATTTATGTGTTGTTTTTTCTACTTTTACTTTTTTTTTCAAATAATGTAGCATTGGAGAGCATAAGAGACTTATATATGTATATAATGTAATTACATCATTTTGTAAAATTAAAACTCAGTATAGCAAATACTACCATGATATAGTATACTCCCATAATGTATCAATGTTTTATTTAAATAAACATTTTTGGATAACAATAATAAGCTATTTTTGCATTGTGGTAATGAGAATTTGGAGTGAAAATGTTTATTTGTAATGAACAAAGGTACACAATGTCTAAATGCAGTCCCAAAGCAGGCTTCATTTTCTTTCTATTTTAGTGTGAAATATGACCAAGACGTGTTCCTGACAGGTTTTGTGAGATTCAGCCACATAACCGCAAGTAATTTTTTGAAGTCATCAGGCCTGAAGGAGACGTGTCTTCAGAGGATTTTTGGAAGTTCATTGAAACACAGAAAGCATTACATCATTGAGTTACAGCCTCAATGCTGCCATTTCAGTGTAAATGCCACTCCTACGACAGGAATGCGGTGGAAATCACCTCAGTAACAGATCAATTACACACATCCGGCCACACGGTTATTGACAGTAATACCATCGCTTTCCCACAGTCTGTGTACAGGACGGGCGGCATTCTTTACCTGTCGCACTATCAGAGGGGTTGACGGGAAACATGGGCCTTAAAAATGCAAAGCATTCAATGCTCAGCATTTTTGGAAGGCTGATTGAGGTGAAAGAAACACAACAATTGCATGGCGGTTGAAGATAGAAATTCAACTGACATTCCTTGGCTGGGATTATGTCTGGCTTTTTGACTCTGTGTTTGGCTATAATGGCTTAATGAGAACCTTCACTGACACTCTCAAAAACATATTTTAGCCTAAATGTATTGTTTATATATTACAATTGCATATACAATTTGGATGGCTGTTTTAACAAACTAATGAACTTAATGCGATGTATATTTGTCAGTCGTACATATGTGAAACAGGTAAGATTTCTGCAATCAAAAATGATTTTATTTAAATAATCATATTGCTAAGAATCAGCACAAATCTGTTCATTGCGAAACAAAAAGTAGTTATCGTGACAGGCCTAGTTAAAATATGGCTAGCTGTGGAGAACAAGCAATATTCAATTAGTTCAAATGTATGCGATTTCTGTTTCATTTATGTATGGCTGATAAATATGCATCATATTAGTTTGTTAAAACTGTTTAATACAAATGGAAGTGCAATTCAAATACATTTCTTTTTAGAGAATGACTTTTACATGCTGACGTAAAAAACTGAGTTTTCACACCTCCTAAAATCAGCCAATCACATCGCAGGCCACTGACCCCTTTTGGTTCTCCTGTTCACTTCCTGATTTTTCTTTAAAAATGTGTTTAAAATGCTTATGTGTGTCAATCAAATACATCAGATCTACACTGAAATACAATGTAAAACATGTATGTACACAATAAGTGCACTGTATCAAATGACTAATTTAAATGTTCGTACACAGCAGTTCAAGATACCTAAAATGAAGTGGGACCAAACGTTTGATTCAGGTGTATTTTTGTCCAGAGCACTGCTGAAGATGCACATCGATGCTGTCATTACATGGTACCTGATCAGTTAAAATCATTTTAAAGAAACGGCTCAGATTTGATTGTCAGTAAAAGTGTAGAGCTGATAGATTCAAATGATTGTACTGTTCAGACTTACAAATGTTTCCAGTAAGACACAGATTTTAATGGAGCTCAATGGGAGACTCAGCTTTCTTTTTATTAACTATCAAGCGCCCTCTGGAGGAAGTTTCCAAAGTAATTCTGAGGTGGAAACAATTGCCACCCAGTGCATGGGCTATATATTCAGACAAACATAATCGTGTAATGCCCCCTGCTGTCCAGAATTTGCACAGAAATATATTCAAGTAACATCTAATTAAACATGCATCCCTTCACAAATACAATTTGAGAGATTCAGTTTTTAAAGTCCTCATGAAATCAAATTTTTTTGGATTTCAGTATGAATATTTTAGCCTTACTGTTACGACAGGACAACATTTGCATTTAGAAGATATAAGCCTTCAAAACTTAGTCTCCCACTTCCGCCAATATGGATAAATGATTTTGATGCCATCACTCTGCACTTCAGCTTCTCTGTCCAATCAAATGCTCTAGAATCTGAAGTCCCTCCCCTCCTACATTATAAATAGACTCTGAGGCTAAAAATCGGTCACTTGTTCACACAATTATTATTTTTTTACATGGTGAATGGCACATAGTGCACTATATAGGGGATAGGGAACATTTCAGATATGCTTGTAAATATGCTTTCCATTAGGGCGAATGAAGTCAGGTTTCGCGTTAGTGTCACGCGAACCCGCCGCAGCACCTCCGGACATGTGAGTCGACGCATATCAGAAAACATATCAGACACATTTGAATTCTGCACATAATGCTATATTTTAAAGTGAGATTTGGAGGAAATTGTGGCTTTACCAAGCTCAAAGGCTCTGGCCGAGCTGTGATATAAACGAAACACTATAGGCTTTAAAAAAAAGGGGAGGAGCTGTTCGATACGTCCCGCCCCGTCTTCCCGTTTCAGTGAAATTTACGTCAACACATTAAAGAATGCTGTTCGTTTCAAGGCACTTCAGTGATTTGATATTCTTCATGACATGTACCTCAAACACTTAGTGTGTACGTTCACACTTGGCAAGTTGGGTTAAATGCGATTGCTCTGTTAATGCGGTTCATTTGAATAAGTGTGAAAGCTGCCAACACAAAAGTGGACCCACTTTCAAACGAACTCTGGTGCCTCTCCACTGATATATGAGCACAATATGGACCAAAGACTAACCAAAAACAGGAAGTGAGATCACAAGATGTGACCCTAAAATGTACACTAAAACGATTAATCGAATAATATTTTGCCAAATCAACAAACCAAACTAAATCACTACCTGACATTGATCATAAGTAGGCCTATATTTCAAAAGTCTTTTCATGAAACGCCATGACACAAGAAAAGATGTCAACCCATTTGAAAACAATCAATTATTTTAATCCCAGGATTTCAGTCTAATTAACTCACAACAACAGGGCCACATTACTCAGACTGTCACACTCGCAAAATGCTAAACTATGAGATTTGTTTAGGTTGTTTCATAAACTAAGATGAGGCCTAATTTTTTGTTGTGCTGTTTATGGCGATTCTCTTTTCTTCTGCCTGGGAAACCAAAACCAAATGAAATACAAACAAACTATTTAATTCAACCTAAAGCATTATGAATTTATTGTTGCAGTGTAACGTACCTTTAGCCGGATTGAAGAAGTTGAAGAATGAATCTTGTGGAACCTCTTTGGTGACCGTCCGAATGGTCCCTCTTCCTTTGTGTTTCTGCTTCTTTTTAACAATTCTGACTGTCACATCTTTGCCTTTTTGCCAGTCAATCTTACAACTAAAGAACGACACAAAGTGCATCATTTAGAAACATCGGTAGCCCAGCAGGAGCTGGATCTATAAACTGCTCAGACTAGACTTAGTAAGTAGTAATGTGAACTATTACTGGTGCGCAATTATTGATAATGGTTCTTATTATTCTTTACAATGCGTTTAAAACATTGAGCAGCAAATCAGTATATTAGGATCATGTGACACTGAAGACTGGAGTAATGACGCTGAAAATTCAGCTTTGATCACAGGAACAAATTACATTTTAAAATATATTCAAAAAGAGAACACATCATTATAATTTAAAATGAATTTCATAATAAAAGTGTTTTTCTGTATGTTTGATCAAATAAATGCAGCCTTTGTGAGCAGAAGAGACTTCTTTCAAGAACATTAACATCTTAATTACTAGGGGTGACCCAGAATAGTCGAAGATTCAATGCTTCGATAGGAGGAGCCTGAATCGACTACCAATCTCACAGTGGAATCGGCGCAGAGGTGTCATGACACCTGGATCATGCCATTTTGCCTATATGGGGGTGCTCAATAGCTCAATAATTATGTGATTACTCCATGCTGTTTACAGTAAGCTTTTTAATCTTTTTCTATTTAAATTAAGGCTAAATGATCATCTATGACCGTCGCGCCACATCTCACAGTTTTGTCAACGTGTTGCGCTTGAGAAGGCATCTTTTCCATTCATCAGCGCTGCGCCGCAGTCGATACTATTACGCGTTTAAGAGTAAAAACGTGTTCTGTTTTATCATCCATTATGCCTTTCACTCAGACGTCAAAATATGTTGTCAAATTGAACAGATAGTGAAACTAAAGCACTTCTTCTCATGCGGGTGAATGAAGGCAATGGCACAGCGTTTAAGTCATTCTGGTAATTTCCCGTCAATTTCCCAGGGTTGCTGTGTGAAAGGGGCTAATGTCTGATTTCACATTGAACTACCGGGTTTCCTTGCACACTATTTGAAAAAACTCAAACGGACACGGGCAGAGTGAAGAGGTTTTTTCCCAATCAGGTACAGTACGTGATTTCAAAACATTTCAGCCGGTTCTAAAGCGATTTTTGGATGCTGTGGACATGTTTAGCTAAGAAGACCGTTTATTGTTGTCTCTGCAGTTAAAAAGACAAAGCTGACAATTTTAGCTATACTTTCGCTATTTTAATAATTTATTTATTTTTATTTTATTTATTGATCAATCAGGGTCAGTGTTTGGGGCAACACATTACAAGTAACTCGAGTTACGTAATCAGATTACTTTTTTCAAGTAACTAGTAAAGCAACGTTACTTTTTAGTTACTTTTCAAATAAGTAATACAAATAACTTCCATTTATTGACTGACAGCTCTCTTGTCCTTAAGTTGAGTGAAATTGTGAGTAAATACAGAGGCTTTGTTTTTGTGTGAGTGTGTGTAAACATGATGGTTATTGTAGTTCTAGAGTAAATGTGAGCAGGCATTTACTCACCTCACCTGCACAAAAAAAAAGATTTAGTGTTCCTTCAAATGAATAAAATCTGTGAAATGCAAAATCGGAATACTCCAATAATTAAGTTAAATAAACAAATATTTTTAGCCATTTAATCTCACTTTATTGACCAATGTAATTTCTGATGACCTTCGATGATTCAGTTATACTGTAGGCAAAAATTACTTTAGATTTTTAGTGCTTTTGCATTTCCTTATTGTTTCAATTTTGACCTGAAAGGGTCTTTTCATTTGCACAAAAATCAAACAAGCCAAGCCCAGGTGAGAAAAATTGTTGAGCCAGGTGAGCATTTTGTTGCCCATGACTGTTTTTTGGTTGCTTCTAAATAATGATATACTTTTCTTAAAAAGTAACTAAGTAACGCAATTAGTTACTTTTAAAGTGAGTAATGCAATATCGTAATGCATTACTTTTCAAAGTATCTTTCCCCAATACTGCTCAGGGTTATCTAATTGAACTATTTGTGGCTTGTGTTTTGAATATATGTTCTTTAGGCATTTTGCACACATTTGTTCTGCACCTTGTGACTTTATTCTGACTTATTTCGTTTTTCTTTTATTCTTTTTATTTATTAGAAATAAATACTCCGTTCTCATTTAATTCTGTAAATTAATTTTTGATTGTTTTTCGGTGCATCGATTTTGCTCTATAATGCTGATTGAATTAGATTTGCCGACATGTGAAATGCATATCATGTCTGCAGTGTGGCCTTTCTACAGTTATTTATTTGTTATTTTTTAGGTTTAATGACCCACAATTTTTCTAAAACATTTTCTTCTATATCTTTGTGTGATGTTCTGAACATTGTGGCTTTAAAATGTAATGAGCAATCGTTTTACGAATGTTTATCTCCCCTCACACACACACGCACTATAGCAAGACTTCTGATTCGACTGTGAAAATCCTTAGTCGGGGACACCCCTAATAATTATACCTTTGACTGGAAGGGTATATACTATAAAGATTAGTTTAAGGTTAGGTTTTTCATCTTACCCTTCACAGTCCACAATCTCCGGCCCCTCGAAAGAGAATGGATCTGCAGCGTCCGGCTCTGATTTCATCTTGTAGACTTTAGTGAGGACCGAGTTACTGAAGAAGCTGTTGGGCTCAAAGTGGAACTCCAGCGTGAAACTCTGCTTTTGACAAACAATTGAACAATATTAAGGATTAGTTGAAATGTTAGTAGTAAGTAAACCGAGGCTTGTTTAGCTGGTTTGACAAACCATTGGCTGTCCAGGCTCAGAAAATTTCACAGTGATGTCCTGCAAGTGTTTCAGGATTGGCTCGTCATGCTCCTACAGGAAACAAAAAAGAATCCAGGAGGGGTTAAACTAAGCTGCCATTGATCCAACTTCGGAAATCATTGTGTGGAATAGAGGAAACAGGGCTGGGAGAATCCACACACACACAAAAAAGACCCCTCTGAGGATATCGACTCTGTACAGTCCTACTGATCACTTATATATTTAAATGAAATTTCAAGAAAATTATACATTAAATGTCAACATAATCAGATTGCATGTGAATTCTTCATGCGCTGATACAAACTTGCATATCTTTGAAGGACTTCCTGTCACAAAAACCACATCCTTTATAAACCAGGCCCGAATTAACACAGTGTAGTGCCCTAGGGTGACCACAGTTGAAGTGTCATCGTTTTATAATCCTTTGAAGCCAAAATTGAAAGATTAAAAACACAGCCCTAAAGTGTAACTAGCAGGGCTCAACGCTAAGGATTTTTTCAAATTTTTACTTGCCCTGCCAAAATTTTTACTGGCCCCACAATAAAAAAAAGTAATAAAATAAAATAGGCCTAGTTATTGTTTTTGATCCATGTAACCTTATAAAAAAGGTTGACTCCAAAAAGCCTAACTCATAATTATTTTAAAATATTGCTAAAGACAGTCTGTAATGTAAAAAGAACAAATAATACAATTACGAGCAACAGCACAAATACATACAACAGAACAAATAAACAAATAAAAACCAGTTCTTTTTCAGGTTTTTCATGTAGGTCTAAACTAGATTTTCAGGTAGGCTACAGAAATAGTAATCAAATGTAAAATATTACTGCATAGTCTTCGCTGTATAAATATAGATTAAACCTTATTAAAGTTATTCAGTCAAGAGCAGTAAGTGAATTTTTTTTTCTATCTTTTGTCATCTCGTCTTTTACGAGAATCATGCTTCCCTAATATTTTCCGGGTTTCCCTGTTTTCACTGTTATACGCTAGGTGGCGCTATTACGCATCTCCTGAACAAGTACAGAATCTCCTGATCAAAACACAGGCGAAGAAGAAACAGAAACGAGCTCTCTCATATAAGCAGATGCATATGAAAAATAATGCGATCATCAGCAATAAACAGCACCAAAATCAAATCATTTCATTCATGTTATTGGATGAAATGTCGCCCAAGGATGAGCTATAGGACTGTGAAGCTTTGAGGTGTTGATGGACTCCATCTAACAGTCTGTGTTTTGATCATTGTTCTGAATCCGGTCTGGATGTAACGTTAGTCTGGATTTAAGGCGATTTTTCTCAGCTTTTTCATGAAACTTACCCACATTCAAGTGTGAATGCATGGCCTAGAATTTCACTGGCATATTTCATGTTTACATTCATTTAAAAGACATAACTGACTATGTTTGCGATGCTTCAGTATTACTCACCGTTGTCATTTTTGTTGTGTTTATTTTGTTATGCAGAACATATTTACATATTCATCTAAACTTCTTTTTACCCCAAAGCAAAACAAGAAAAAAGAGCTTCGCCGTGAGTAAATCAGGGCCTTAATGCATGGCTTATTGCTTTATTTCACCAAACTAGTTCAATTCTATTTAAATTCAAATTAAAACCCAAATTAGCCAATATTTTCCACACTAACCAACCGTAACTCATTTAAAAAATAAGGAAAAGGACCCCAAACCTAAAAAAGGTCAGAAAGTTAATCTGATTGCAATATGCGAAAGCTTTCATGAAGACATTAAGGAGAAGTGATGTGAGTCTACCTGCAGCATTTCTCCAAGCATATCCACATGTTTAAAGATGGTGAGCCAGAACTCCGGGATTCCTTTCGGATCAACGGCGCCGGCTGAATCGGCCTGCTTCTCCTCCAGAGCAGCTTTTTTCTGCAAATCTTCCTGTGGGTGTAAATCGGTTTATATAAAATCTACCAATAGCACACAATCTCTAAAATGACAAGTTCAGTAGCTTCGCCAAGAAAGCAGGCATTTGCTATTGATATGAAGTGGTTTCGGGATTCTCACAAGTATCAACTTACTGCAAGCTCGTCTTCCTCCTTGTCACTTTGCCATTCGCATTCCTCATCTGTGGGTTCAACAGCACCAGTCACAACCTCCCGTCTCTGCACACAGGAGCATTGTGTTATGTGACTTCATCATTTCAAGGGCACAACGCGTGCATGTATGCAAGACAAAACCGAAGTAATGCTGTGACCTTAAAAATATTTCTTTGGACAGGCCTGTAACAGGAAGGCTGGCTTCTCTGTGTATGCATTGTGGGTAAAAGTTGACCTACTAGCTCATCTCCAGCAAAAGAAATGGCCAGGCTTGAAAGAGACCAGTCAGCTCTCAGTTGACTTAAATATTGTGAGCATACATGCAACCGCATTGCTTTTCTAAAGGCGTTCCAAGTTTGTGGGGAGTTAAATACTGAAGTAAACCAGCTCTGACCGAACGGAGCGTGTTTAAACAGAATGCTTTGTACTACTTTGCATACCTTGTCAAAGATAGGCTGGTAGAGCCCGGCATACTTCCTCTCAAGCTCATGCACCTCTTCGTAGAACTTGGCCTCTATGTTGGCACTCTGGAGCTGGAGCCTCTTTAGGGCATAAACTCTTCTCTTCACGGTCTTGGGCAGGAGGTTGAAATTCGGTATTCTAGATAGCCAAAAATGAGGCAATAGTTTTACACAACATTATTGCAAGTTTGAGAAACACAGATGTTTACGAAACACATTTATGAAACTTTACAGGCGTTTACAAGAAGGAGTTAAACTTAAAGGAACACTCCACCGTTTTTAGAAAAAGGGCTTATTCAACTTCTTTCCTACATTTAGATATGTGTGCAAATGCATTTTTGTCTCAGTGCATGCATTGTTTTAGTTTGGCAGGGTCACCGCTAGCTTAGCTTAGCATAATGAATGGAATCCTATGTTGCCAGCTAGCATGTCCCGAGTAAAAGTGATAAAAGTATTTGTTTTAAACACCTAATTACTTCTTGTGGCCTGCATATGCACAACGAATACAAACAGTAATGCAGATTAGGACTTGGCGATTTCCTAGGCAGATATTGATTTGACTATATTATGGAGAAGCACAGGTGAAGCACTGCTACTTGGGTGTAGATATATCGAGCAATACATGAAATCCCACAACTTCCGTCAACATACCAGCGTATGTTGTGCATGTGTTGCGGGATATCTCTGCGCCCAAGTAGCAGTGCTTCGCCTGTTAACTAACAATATAACTGCGCCACAGGAAACATTATAAAAAATCCACTTCATAAACCCCTTTAGCAAGAGGTGTAAACAGGGCCTATGAAGCAAGTTTATAATACTTCACAGATGTGTACAAGTTACAGAACTTAAACGAAACTCAAGTTTATGACACTGATATTTACAAAACACAAGTTTGTTCAATTTGACAGAGGGTTATGAATCAAATTTACAAAACTTAATTCACAGACGTTTACTAAAACAACACGCTACGGAATTCAAATGGAAAAAGGATTATGTCACTTGCACAAGTTTGCTAAATGTGACCATTTTAATAAACAAGTTTAAGACATTTTACAGACATTAACTAAAACGACACGCTACTGAACTTAACCAATGAAAAGGGATCATGACACTTTATATAAGGTCAGTAAACTTTAAAAACTTCAAAGACATTGTACAAACTACATGTAATGAATTGTTAGGTTTATGAAATACAAAATCTGAGCCACCAATTAGAAATCTGTCTTTTATCTATTATCTTTGCTTTATAAAATCATGAAGGTAAAATTGCTTCATACCTTTCTATTGGTAAAAAGCCCTCTGGTTTGTCGGACTGAAAAGGTTTATTTCCTCCTTTGCCTTGAAAACAAAAAAGGAAGCAATTATGTTATATTTACAGAAGTTCTGGGAATAACAGCTTAAAAATGTACTATATATATATATATAATGTACCTAATATATATATTAGGGGTGTCACGGTTCAAAAAAACCCATGGTTCACAAAACCCACGGAAATTTACTCCAGAAATTTACCTCAGCATATGATATATAGCTTAATTATCCACAATTTAGGATACAGTATTGAAGAATTGTTATATCATGTATAAGTTGTTTCCTGACTGGCTGTCTCCTGCTTACGCTGTCTGCCGAATCCAACACATTGGCGTTAATCATGTCAGTTTTGATCAGAACAAAACACTGTGGCTTTAATTCAGCGTGAGCAGATTTTTGCCCAAGCTTCAAAGGCCTGTTTAAATGATTAGAACTAGAAGCATGTCTTAACTTTAATGTTACAATTTTCATGTGAACTTCTTACAACACGTTACGTGTGTTTGGGACAGAGGGGAACACGGTCGCATTTGCATCAGATATGCTGCCCATCATAAATCAAAGCACGAGAGACAGGGGTCGGAGGAGAACACCGGAAAATGTGACAGAATGGACGATACCAGTCTGTATTTGCAATACACGAGCCGCGGTTCAGCTGCACGAGACAAACATGAATGCACAACGGCGCGCGCCTCCCTTCTCCCCTGCCAACTTGCGTGTGCGGTGTGAAGCCGGCGCTATATGACGCTGGCGCATCCTCCAACTCCGGGCAGCCTTCCTTATCTCTCCCACTTGCCATTTTTACACATGACAGGACCTGCAGCACTTCACTTTTACTGTCTTTTAATTATTTTTAATCTTCTATTTCGCTCGGTAAGGACCCCCACTGTCTGAGGTAACATACGGGCACGAGGCAACATTGCGCATGCGTCGAACCGTGCGACGCACAAACCGAACCGAGACAAGCAAAACGATTGGTTCGGGTTTTTTTCCATGTACCGTGCCACCCCTTATATATATCCAGAGTATAGCGTTAGTTCTGGCAGGGCACGTTAGTCAAGCTGGCATCAGTGAATGTCAGCTGATCTCGTCTGCCTATAGGAATACGGTGCCTATCACAGCATGCATATTTAAGCTCCTTCAGTATTATCAGCTGCGATCGCGTTCTCCAGAGCTAATTACCCTCCTCCATCCCCAGCTCCTCCTCTCGTCAGTCTGGATTTTGCATCGGATTCCCCCTGAATCAGACTAAATTCCCCAATTAGGTTGTGCATTTTAATATTGACATTAATGCTAGCTGCAATACATCATTGCTTCTGTTCGGTTTACCTGGGGTATCACTGCTCTCCCTGCTCTTATCCATGCTAGGCTGCAAGGATGCGCAGGGAAATCTGGCCCAGAACAGAACCATACCGCCAATCTAAAATATGCTAATTGTCTATCACTTTGACGATAGTGATCCTGACAGAAATATATATAAGATGGATGGATGGATTTCATGCAGATCATAATACATAGCCGCGTTTCCACCGCAGGAACTTTCCCCAGGAACTAGGAACTTTGAGGTGGTACTCGGTGTGTTTCCACCGCAGGAACCAAGGTCTAAATTAAGTTCCGGGTAAATATTTCCCCCTCCGATAGTCCCTGCTCGCGAGGTAGTACTTTTTCAAAGTTCAGGAACTTTCGGGGGGTGGAACTTGGGCGCTGAACATGCTGATTGGTTGAGTTCGCGCAGCATTTTATTTCAACTGGCATTTTTTAAAGTATTGCTCTTTCTGTCCGGTGGCGAGCGATCGTCTCGCCATCTCACGGTCAATGTCCATAATAGCTGATAATAACATACGTTGTCTTATTTTAAATCTAGCTTTACACACAGCAGAATACGCTTTAGTATCAGTGCTCTCTTTTCCGCCGTTTTGTTAACTAGGCTACCTCTTTAGTAAAACAGTACATAACCAGCAAAAGTAGCGCTGCTTGAATCTCCTCCATACTTGTTATTGTTGCATACAGTGTCACGCAAAAATTATTACTGTCCGTCGGTGACTGGGAGGAGCAGTCACGCGCAATCCTACATCACCAGACTAATAATTTGCCTAATCTTCACGGTACTTTAGACCGCGGTGGAAACGCAGACAGTAGCAGGTCAGGGGGGAAAAAAAGTTCCAGTACAAAAAGTTCCTGGTACAAATTGTTCCGGGTAATTTCCGGGTGGAAACGGGGCTCATGTTACGGATTAAATGGGAGTTTGTGTTATATACACGTAACACAAAAACCTACCTTTGGCTTCACTCTTTTCATTTTTTCTATCCATTTTCACTCCTCAGCTATTTAGCAGAGACAAAAATTTATGTTAATGTCATACTTAAAATGAAAAGTCATATACTGTTCCAAATTATTATGCAAGTGACATATCAGCAGGATTTCAGAACAATAAACATTCACGCAAAAGGCATTAAAACAACTAATATTGTGTGAAAACTGAATGGAGATTCTCAAACCTAAGTGAGTAATTTACAGCAGAAGATAACTCTTATTAATGGTTAGTTCACCCAAAAATTACATTTCTGTCATTAATTCCTCGCCCTCATGTCATTCCAAACCCGTAAGACCTTCATTCATCTTCAGTACACGAATCAAGATATTGTTGATGAAATCCGAGAGCTTGCAGACCCCTCCATAGATAGACAGCAATGTAATTAACACTTTCAAGGACCAGAAATGTAGTAAAACATTAAAATAGTCCATGTGACTACAGTGGTTCAACCTTAATTTTATGAAGCGACGAGAATACTTTTTGTGAACAAAAAAACAAATAAATTTATTCAGCAATTTCTTCTCGTGTGTGCCAGACATAATGTGATGCTGCTGCAGGAGCCAATGGTGAGCCGTAGTCATAGTAGTCACATGGACTTTTTAATGATGTGTTTTCTACCTCTCTGGACATTGAAAGTGCTCTTTAAATTGCTGTCTATGGAGGGTCAGAAAGCTCTCGGATTTCATCAAAAATATCTTCATTTGTGTTCTGAAGATGAACGCAGGAACGACATGAAGGTGAATATTTAATGACAGAAATGTATTTTTGGGTGAACTAACCCTTTAAAAGAAGTTTAAGTCAAAGAAGTCAAAAACAATAATAATAATAATAATTATTATTATTATAATAATAATTAAAAAAAACACTGTTGAGCAGCAAACTTTTGCAGTTGAATAAAGGGGAATACATTTGCATTTCATTCACCCCTACCATAGCCCTCAAAGAGAAATGTTTACAGTGGGTGTAAAACAAAATTAATTATAATAGTATGCATTTTCAGTATTTGTAAGACGTAGCAATCATGTCAAAGTATGACTAACACCAGTATGGCTTGAATTACTGAAATGAGTGATGAGGATGATTATGACAGGTGTGGTTCGCAAAACAAAGTGGATCAGTTAATCATAGCTGTCAATAATATTATGAGTGATTTACAAAACTTTACTTTAAGTGTCTTTTACAAATCTTATGATAAACTTTTATTAAATTAAATTAAATTTTAGCAATGTCAAGTACTCTCTCTCTCTCTCTCTCTCTCTCTCTCTCTCTCTCTCTCTCTCTCTCTCTCTCTCTCTCTCTCTCTCCTTTGTGTTGTTGTTTAGAAAAACAACCCAAAGGAGAACTCTGATGAGAGAAGAGGTCTGAGCAGCTGTGATGCACTGCCGGAGCTGCATGTCTTCTGCTGTCACTGCTGTCATGCATGTGTTAATGGCAGTTAAATGTCCCAATGCACATGTGCAGCATGAAAATCTGTCAACACCTCAGCTTCAAACCTTATAAAGTCGAAGTAGTTAAATCCCTTTAAAACCACACTTATTATTTTCAAATCACGACTAATCGCGAAAAAAAAACTGTTTTCTTTGACTTACCCCCACGTTCCGCTCTAGACTGTCCTCACGCTCCAAGCAGACGGAGAAGTGCGAAGGCATGTCGCATCATCCTCAACTCTCATTGGACGACTGGCTGTCATAGGTCAAGTGCGCTGGCCAATAAGAGGAGTGCCTCTGTATTCCGAAACCTCATTGGTTGCGACACTCTCAGTACGTCAGAAGGGCGCATGTTGCAGTAGTGTGTACTGTGTAGTCAAATACTATTTATTACGCATTTGACTACAAAAAATGTTTTCTTTGAATGCTCTACACATGCATAATATAATACTTTTCTTAAGTTTGAGTTTAATGCCCTGTTGTGCCGATCCATGACAGCAACTATACAATTCTGCGTCCTAAAAATGTGATACCTGCACGATAATGCTTGTTAACTTTCACTTCATATACTCTTTAGCTTATGTTTAGTTGTTATATGCACTTTAAATGCTAACAGAATGATTACATGATTAGTTAGTGAACTTCTGTCATGTAAAGCGGTAATATGGTCACAATCACCTTTATTAGATAGCCTGAATGTATTTAGCTACCCTTCTTCCTAAAAGAAGTGAACGTCGTGCGCTTCTGCTCTTGCTCCATGTGTCACTCCCACCTCAACAAGGCTTTCTTTCGCTTCTCTAGTGATTTCGGCGCCATGGGGACAGGCTGTTATCAAAACACTGCATAGCGACCATGTGCATGATGCATTATTAATATAGCTAATTGTCGTCCAATTTATTTTTTGCGTACATTTAAAATTATTTTAGCTCACATTTGATTGAAAAGTATTCCTAATTAACCTTTTTCCAGCTATATACATGCGCATACGTTTTTATAGGAATGCTGGCAATATATATATATATATATATATATATATATATATATATATATATATATATATATATATATATATATATAGAGAGAGAGAGAGAGAGAGAGAGAGAGAGAGAGAGAGAGAGAGAGAGAGAGAGAGAGAGAGAGAGAGAGATAAAGGCTCCTATAGCCTATATATTTATGACCCTTCGGAGATCATTCTAAAATAATTTATTATTATTATCAATGTTGATATGCCCTTTAAAAGTTTGGAGTAAGATAAAAAAAAAAGCAATTAGCAAAGGCACATTAAATTGTTCCAAAAAGAGAAACACATTTATTTAAAAAAAATAGAGGTGATATATATATATATATATATATATATATATATATATATATATATATATATATATATATATATGTATATATGCGTATATTACCATTTTACCATTGAAATATTATTACCATTTAAATAACTGAATATAGTGTAAAATGTAATTTATTCCTGTGATGTAAAGCTGAATTTTCCGCATCATTACTCCAGTCTTCAGTGTCACGTCTTCTAATATGCTGATTTGCTGCTTAAGAAACATTTCTTTTTATTATAGTTAATGTTATTCGCAGTTGTGTTACACCTGGTACTTTTTTTTGCTATATATATATTTTATTATTATTATTATTATTATTATTATTATTATTATTATTATTATTATTATAACAATGCAGATATATATTTTCACACCACTGTGTGTATACAAACAATATTTCTCCCTGAGAAAGATATTTTAATTTACAAAACAAATTAAAACATAGGTTTAAGTTTTCCTGTTAATTTTTATAAAGGCTATGTGGATAATAAAAAAAGAAAAGAAAAAAAAGATTGATGTCATTTTTACAATCCGGATTAAAGAGTGCATTCCTGCAGGGCGTCGCTGTCGCGCGCGCCGCTATCTGTACTGCCTGACGTCACGTCGAGGGGCGGGTTTGGTAAAAAAATGACCCTTATTACATTCATTCATAGCTTTCACTTAAAGCAGGCGGCGGCAAAACGGTGCGTCTCCTACAGGGAAACAGAATCCACATCGTTATTATTCCAGGAAGGGACATAGAGGTAAGAATCCCGAATAAATCACTTCTATTAAAGCAGCAGTATGAGATTTAATGTGGAGCTCGTTCACCAGGTTAAGTAGGTGAAAGTTCACCAGCGCACTGGTATATTCTTGTCCTACGGTATAAGACAGACATGCTTACACAAGGTGATCCCGGACATCAACGCAGTTTTTCTTTGAATAAATCACAAATGTATGCAATTTATGGTGTGCAATAAGTGTTCATGTTAATAAATGCTTGTGTGTTGACATCCTGACACCAAAGAGCACCTGGTGAATGTTGCACAACGAGGTCAGTAGGTGCCCGGGTATGTCAAGCATCTCTCCAAAGCAGAGAGCACGAGAAGGGCGCTCGGTTATTGTTGTTGTGCGCGGGCAACCACTAGAACGCTGGAATTCGTTTGATTAAAAAAATAAATAATACATTTTATATATATATATATATATATATATATATATATATATATATATATATATATATATATATATATATATATTGATTGTATTGATTGTTATTAATTTTTGTCTTGCGTCATAGTTTCGATTTGGGACAAATACGTTTACTGTGTGCGAATTAACACAACAAATCTTTGCGCGCAGCCTTATTTTTAATGCAGGCTATGTTAACAACACACTTATGTCATTGATATAAATAAGGAACAGTTCATTCAATATTTAAAATACTACCATCATTTACCATTTCAACCTCATGTTGATCCAAACCCAAAAGGAGATATAATCATTATGACAGAAGTCACCATTCAGTTTCATTGTAAGCAAACTAGATGCGATGAAAAGGAATGAAAGTCCCCAAACTCTGCCTTATATCTCCTTTTATGTACCACAGAAGAAATAAAAAATCTTATTAGTTTGGAATAAGATAAGTATGAGTAAATAATGCGTTTTCATATTTTGGTGAAGTGTCCCTTTAATTGGTTCGCTCATTGTCCAGGAAGTATGCAAATAGATATTTACATAAGACATATTTAAATAGCCGATAGTTCTCCTTTCTATTGTACGATAAACTCTACCCCTTGTGGCAGAATATATAATACAAGCTTATTAAAACCCATAATTGCGTCCAGCAGCGTGTAGAGCGTGTACCATCATCAACACAGTCCCGTGCTTTGGAGCAGCGCGTGACCTTTCCCCTAGTTTCCATCTGCACCGGCACGTCACGTGATCACCACTGCTGGGGGACTAAAATATGACTTGCTAATACTGACATTGCGCCCTCTTTACAAAACATGACCTTCATGGTAATTATTTAATTAGATTCACGTTATATAACGATAGTATCACTGTTATAAACAATTGACCTTATGAAAATATTGCATTTATATGCATTTGACAGAGTACAGACAGGTTTAAGTGGTGATTGAGCAAGGAAATCTGTGTATTTGTGCTTTAACGCTGTAATATATAATTTAAAATATTGATTTGTTAATATGATACACTAATAATGATACACTTTCACGTTAAACCCTTGGTTAATTAGTTACGCAAATGTTGCTGTGCTGTGCTGGTGGGGATGTTTATATAAATAGAACAATGTTTTAATAGTGCCAAATATTTTTTTAGCTAAATAAACTGTACCATTGTAAACAATGAAGGTTACTTTTAGTTATCTCTGTGCATATTTAACTGGAATAGCAAAAGTATTAATGTTTATTATCATTAGAAGAAAATGCTGGTCTGAAAATGAGCACAGGAACATTTTTAAATATTAAAAATAAAAGGATTCCTCTCTGGAGAAAAATCCCTCCATGTAAATAGTGAATCCGCCATGGTGCAAGCGTGACTGGCTTTTAAAGGGAATGGGATATGCGTCTAACAGTGAAAACACGGAAACACAGAAAATTCTGTGTTTGGCAGGGAAAGAGTTAAAGGTGCACTGTGTAAATTTTAGCAGTATCTAGCGGTGAGGTTGTGAATTGCAACCGCCACCGCCCACCCTTTCGAAGCACATGGAGAAGCTACGGTGGCCGACACAGGACATACACATCGTCATCTGAGACAGCAGAGAGTAGCTAGCGTTCTGTAGAGAAGTTTGTCCGTTTAGGGCTACTGTAGAAACATGACGGCGCAAAATGGCGACTTCACTGTAAGGAGGACCCGCGGTATATGGAGATAGAAAAGGCTCATTCTAAAGTATTAAAACATAACGGTTCATTATGTAAGGTCTTTATACATCACTGAAAACATAGTTATGTATATTATATTGCATTTCTTTGAATAGATCATCATTAATACTACACACACTGCACCTTTGTAGTTCACACAAAAATGAAAATTCTGTGATGAATTTCTCGCCCTCATGTCGTACCAAACCTCTAACCTTCACACCGCCGGTGGTGAGAGCGTCAAGGTGACCGAAAGTCATTCATTTGCAATGGGAGTCTGGCGCGACGAGATCGGCGCGGTGTGGCACATAGTGGACGATTTGGGTGTCGAGTTATGACGCGGAGCGGCGGCAAACGATTGGAATGTAGAAGTGCTCCGCTTGAGAGAAATCCAGAGAACGCAGTCCTGTAAACTTTGGGACCTACCACATTAGTTCCCAAGCAAAATGGAGGAGAAGTTGATCATTGCTGTGCGGGTTTCCCTATCATTTACGACGTGATCATTCATAGTGATGTGTAATTTGTTAAGAAGGCGCGCAACACTATTTTATAGGCGCTGGAATGCTTGTTTTTCAGCGGGAATGCAATTCATTTTACTTTCACATTTTAACGATTTCATGAGGTTAATTACCCTACCTGTGGTCAGTCTGCCAATCAACACGGTTGTTTGCTTTGCGGCCCCTTAAAATACAGTTAAAAAAAAGACCAAGCATTCGATCTACGTCAGAGCGCCAGCGCGTCCACAAATCTTTCTTCAGCGTTGTTGGCAGGGCGGCCAGAGCGAATTTTGACACTCTCGCCGGCGGCGGTGTGAACGCACAGTAAGACTTTCGTTCATCTTCAGAACCCAAAATTAAGATATTTAATCAGATCTGGGAGCTTTCTGTCTCAAGCATGCTTGCTTGACACAAGCTTCAGCAAGGACCAATGAGGTTCATTCTCCTGTAGACTTTAATTTTATGATGATTTCTCCAAAAAAAAGTCAGACATCTTTGTGACCTTTCAAACAACCATGCGGCTTGAATGATGTTTACAATACAAATGCGTGTGAAGGAGTCACAGAGGCCATGTAATCCGCTCTGTTATGTCATGGTCACACTGAACAGTAGAACAAGTGCGATTAGATTACGGCTAATGTTTTATTACAGTAACATATTGTGAAATTAACATTAGGTGGCTTAATATTACACACAGTATTACAATGTTTGTTCATGTACTTTCTTTAATTAATGCACATTTTTCAATTCAACTTTCCACTCAAATTCACATTCTGATATAATTTGTAATTACATTTTTGTATTAGATTGTGTTTTTTAGTTTTTTTTACTAGAGGTCCCCTTTATTACTATTCAGGGCAAGTCATTTCAAGTCAAGTCACCTTTATTTATATAGCGCTTTACACAATACAGATTGTTTCAAAGCAGCTTTACAGTGATAACAGGAAAATGATTCAATGATGTAAACAGTTCCTTTTGGCTGTAAACCAGCTCTAAAAGAAAATAGTGTCATTGTTCAGCTGAATTCGGTTCAGTGTTGCTTCAGTTCCATTGTAAATTTAATCAGTTATTAAATTAGTGGACTACTGACTTCATCTATAAAGCAGTGATGCCATCATCCAGCTCAGTTCAGCTGCACAATCGTGTCAATAGTGCAGTCAAATCAATCATATTTCACAACATGTCCTCCAACCAATACGCATAGGTCGTTTGTCACTCCCTTGAAATACGACCCATAAGAGCGTTCACTAAAGTTGTTCTCCTATTGACAACAGGACACCTTCATTTTAAAGTATTTTTCCTTTTTATCTGCATAATATTTCAGGTTTTGCATAGCTCAATTGGTAAAGCATTGCAATATACAACAACATGTGATCGAGCAATCGTGAGTTCGAGCCCATGTGCTCATAAAGTGTGTATGCACTATAAATCACTGGGTAGGTTTAGGGATGGGGTGGGTGTAGTTATAAATAAAAATAAATATTTTTGCTAAATGGAAATATGAAAAATGGTGGTAAAAAGTCCACACATTGCATTAAAATGAACACACATTTTGATTGGTAATGACAGTTAGTGACAGTTAGACAGTTAGACAGTTAATGTCAGATGTAACACGACACTGTAATTATTTTTACGCCAGCTAGAGGGCGCATGACTTTAAAACGTAAATATAGGTCGTAATAAGGTGCTTGGAAAACGACCTATAGAGTCGGGTTTTTTTGGAGGACAGGTTGATATTTCACCCAGCGGCCATCTTTGAAACACCTCCCTGACAGCTATTTCCTGTTTCCCGTTTACATACTATGTACTTATTATAATAGTTGCAATAACTGGGTAATAACTATGTACTAACCCTGAACCTACACCTAAACCTAACCGTAACCTATGTAGTTACCAGTGTTGGGAAGGTTACTTTGGAAATGCAATAGGTAGTGTAACTATTTCAATTACTTTATTAAAGTAACTGATTACATTTGATTACTTTTCTAATTTCCAGCACTGAAATGTCTTTATATCACTTGCCGTGGTGGCAACTCTCAGACAGGTTGTAGACTAAAGCTTTCAGCAGAAATGTGGACTGATGTAATTGGCAGACGCTGCAAATTCAAGAGAGCCAATCAAAAACATAAAAAGCATCGCTTTCCTAAATGGCTTTTAAATGGCAGGAGGTATCGTGCACATCAAAAACATTATTCAACATATCCAAGCTTTTTCAGATGTAACCCCTTTGTAATCATTAACATTTTCATAGGTAAATGACTGGATTACAGTTACATTTATTTTGTAATTAAATGATGTAATCTAGTGACATGTAAACAACTACTCCCTAACACTGGTAGTTACTTTATATTACCCAGTGCATTGTTGTCTAAAGTCTCTTTTACTCTTCACCGTCGCAGTGACAGTGTGCAGTCAGCATGGCAGAAGCTCATCAGGCGGTGGCCTTCCAGTTCACCGTCACTCCTGATGGCATCGACCTGCATCTGTGTCACGAGGCCCTGCGCCAGGTCTACCTGTCAGGCATTCACTCCTGGAAGAAGAGGTTCATCAGGTTCAAGGTGACCTTACGGGAAGAGTTGCTGTACATGAATAATGTTATCTAATCAGCACTGGGTTTGTCACTTTGAAAATGTATTTTCTTAAAGATAGTTTGTGCTCTGGAAATGATTGCTAAGCCCATTTTTAAAGTTGTATTAGAGCTGTGATATATAAAGTTGTGGTCAGAATTATTGGCGCCCCTGGTATATATAATCAAATATGGATGTAAAAATAAATCCTCATTGTTTATCCTTTTGATCACACACACACACACACACACACACACACACACACACACAAAGCAAAATTCTAACCTTTGATTGAAGTAAAAGAATGAAATTATGAAATAAAAAATGTTTTTCTCTAAAACATGTTGGCCATAATTGGGCACCCTTTTATTAAATACTTTTTGCAACCTCCTTTTGCCAAGATAACCGCTCTGAGTCTTCTCCTCTAATGCCTGATGAGTTTGGAGAACACCTGACAAGAGATCAGAGACCATTCCTCCATACAGAATCTCTCCAGATCCTTCAGATTCCCAAATCCATGTTTGTGCTTCTTCTCTCCAGTTCACCCCACTCATTTTCTATAGAGTTCAGGTTAGGGAACTGGGATGGTCATGGCAGACGCTTCAGTTTGTGCTCAGTGACAGATTTGTGTGTTGATTTTGATGTTTGTTTAGCAATATTGTTCTGATTTATATATATATATATATATATATATTTATATATATATAACTACAATATATATATATATATATATATATTGTAGTTCACATCCAAAGTCCCAATAAAATGTAAATTTTTTCTGTGAAGCAAAGCTAAATTTTCAGCATCATTACTCCAGTCTTCAGTGTCACATGATTCTAAATATAACATAAAACTGTTGTGTATATTATATTATATTATATTATATTTGTTTAATATTATTATTCTGTGTTTCTGTAGAATGGTGTCATGACTGGGGTCTATCCGGGAAGTCCTTCGGGGCTCCTGGTTGTTGTGGTGGGTTATATGTCCACCACCAAATATGCCAAAATAGACCCTTCCCTTGGGATATTCTCTAAACTGTCCACACACCTACCAATCAGGTAAGCCTCTGATAAACAGTCCACTGTTAGTCAGTATTTATTAACAATGTATTTGGAATTTGTTTATTGACCCTTTTTTACATTTCCGGGTTACTCAAAAGTCGTCATAGTTGGGTAAACTTCTACAGCGGTGAAGGAGAGACTACATTAAATATATATTTTGTTGATCCCATTTGCTCAAATAGCAAAAGAAAAACTCCACAATAGTGAGAAAAAATAGAGACTGATAACGGCAGTCAGAAGAGAGTAAGATTTAAATTTTACCATCACTCCCACAGCCGCTGTATTAGAAACACCCTCACAGCAGCGTCAACTAGTTTTTGTCATTTGATTCAAAGGTAACATAATACAAAGTTTAGTTATAAATGTACATACATTTAAAAACAAATCGCAGGATTTACGTTGCTGAAGTCCATTAAAACGAATCATCACAGACTGTGAAAAGGGTCCATGGGAGAAAGTATAGCTGTTGGAAGTTTAGTTTTTTTGTTTAGTTTAGTTTTTTTTAAAGTTTTTTTATTGTTTTTATTTTGTTTTGTTTGTTTTTCAATTTATTTTCTATTCTTTTCTTTTATATTGTTCATTATGTTTTGTTTTGTTTTGTTTTGTTTCTTCTCTTTTCTTTTCTTTTCATTTAATTTAATTTTGTTTATGTTTTTTCTTTTCTATTGTTTTCATTTTGTTTCTTCTCTTTTCTTTTGTTTTCATTTCCTTTAATTTTGTTTGTTTTGTTTCTTTTCTTTTCTTTTCTTTTTTTGTTTTTTTCCTTTCTTTTCTTTTCATTTTGTTTCGTTTTGCTTATTTTGTTCCTTCTCTTTTCTTTTCTTTTTTCTTTTATTTTCTATTGTTTTAATTTTGTTTGTTTTGTTTCTTCTCTTCTCTTTTCATTTTGTTTTGTTTGTTTTGTTTCTTCTCTTCTCTTTTCTTTTGTTTTCATTTCATTTTGTTTTGTTAATGTTTTAGCAGATACTGTGGTTACAATGGTAATATTTTTTAAAGCATGAAATGACCGTAGACCAGGATGCCTGTAATGTGCATTAAAAAAACGCATTTTGTATTTTTAAATGAATGAACTTGAGAGCAGGAGACTTCGAAATCCATTGCTAATGAAAAGCTCAAGCATCAAAGGTTTCTGTTTGTAGTTTTTTTCTTCTAATCTAGTATCTTCAAAACAGATTACAATGTTATACAAGTAACTTCCTGAACAGTTTTTATTACTGTATCGCATGCGGTCTCCCAACTTTATGAGCAGTCACATGATAAACAATCCCATGTCTCTGAAATTCTTATGAAAGTTATATTCTTTTGAATATGAATTCTTATGTATTCATATAATTACTGTAATTACTTTATATCACTGTTGACATCCAGTATTTATTATAATTTTACAGTAGTGTACTGGAAGAAAAACTACTACAACAGCATTCACAGCAACTACAGTATTTTGGTGGAGACTATGACCCTTTTTACCATAGCATTGCAGATGATTTCTCACCTAATAGCTGTGTTTCCCTACAGTAAGTACATAACAGAAGAAGGGCAGCGTATTGCTGGTGGTGTGCTGGTTGGGACAGGATTGTGGATTACTGTGGCTTTCGTTATGAGGAGCATCCTTAAGAGCTTGCTGTCCTGGCATGGCTGGATGTTCAATCGCCATGGATCTTTGTCCCTGAAAACAAAGATTTGGATGGTGAGTGTGGCACTGATGGAGAATTTCACTTAGATTAGCTTTTTTTGTGCTCCATATGACAAGTTTTTCATTTTAGGGGAATTATTCTTTCAATGTTTTTTTTTGTTTTATTCTTATCCTTCAACCCAGCTTTGTAAATATTTTCCTATGTATGTTCAGCAAAAGTCTAAAGTCCCAATTCATTTTTTATAACATAATTTCAGCCCTGTTCCAGTAATGGCATGTTTCTTTTGAAGTTGTCTCTGAGTCATTGTGTCATAGCTCTTCTGATATCACTAGAACATGTCTGGTTTTATTATTCGGAAAGTTGTAATGCTTATCTCATGTCTGATTCTTGACCCAATATTATCACTTTAGGTATTGGTGAAGTTATTTTCTGGGCCAAAGCCAATGCTGTACAGCTTCCAGAGTTCACTACCGCGGTTACCAGTGCCTCCCATAAAAGACACCGTCAGAAGAGTAAGTCTAGCATTTACATAGTGCATTAAAATGATCCAATTCATCAATAAATCAAATATAACATACTGAATTTGCAACCATTTTGAAAATATATCCATATCAACCGTTTTTTTTAAGTACCCTTACTTCTTCACATCTTTATATATTTTTCAGTATCTTGAGTCAGCTCGCCCTCTGATGGACGATGAACAGTACAAACGTATGGAGGGGTTGGCAAAGGACTTTGAGAAGAGCTTGGGCCCCAAACTGCAGTGGTACTTAAAGCTCAAATCCTGGTGGACCTCCAATTACGTAAGTTCACACTGCGCCTACTATTCAAAGGTACTCTCAACAACTTTTCTTAAGGGTTTAGGGGAACTTTAAAAAAAATGTCTAGTCTTATTATATCTGATTATAAAAATGCCTTAAGGTGTTGATACACAGGGCAACTTTTTGAGCAATGTTGCAGGGTTATTTTACCATCAATGGGCAACCAGGTGAGACTATGACCGATCTAAAGTATCCAGATAGAAATTTGCTGCCCATTCTCAATTGAAAAGTGCCCAAGCAACATCGCTCTGCAACATTGCCCAGCAACATTGCTCATAAAGTTGTACCATCACCTTTACAACCTACACCAATCAGCTAAAAAATTATGACACTGTTGGTCCTCCGCGTGCTGCCAAAACAGTGCCGAAAGGCATAGACTCTACGAGACCCCTGAAGGCGTCCTGTGGTTTCTGGCACTAAGACATTAGTAGCAGATCATTCAAGTCCTGTAGGTTACGAGGTGGAGACGCCGTTGCTCAATCTTGTTGGTTCAGCACATCCCACAGATGCTCAACTGAATTGAGATCTAGAGTGTGATGCTCTTTGTTTTGTGACACATTTCTCCCATAACATCATTAACATGTTGTGTGCCTTGTGCCACAGTAGACCTTCTGTTGGCTCGGACCATATGTGATAGCCTTTGTTGCCTCCTCGGTCCACTGTTGGTAAATTCTCACACTGCTGACTGGGATCAACACACAAGCCTTGTCGTTTCAGAGATACTCTGACCCAGTCACCTTGCCCTAACAATTTGGCCCTTGTCAAAGTCGCTCAGATCTTTATACCTGCCCATTTTCCCCACATCAAACACGTCAATTACGAGAACTGATTGTTTGTTTACCATGTAATCTACCCAGACCTTAAAATGTGGAGATAATCAACGATATTCGCTTCACCTGTGACTGGTCATAATGTTTGGCTCATCAGTATATTTTAAATACATCTTTCTTTCAAAATAGCATGAAGCTTCTCAAATAATTAATAAAATGTATTATGAAAATAATGTACCTTTATTTGAGATGTGTTTCTACTGCCTTCCTCTCAGGTCAGTGATTGGTGGGAGGAGTATATTTACCTCAGAGGTCGAGGACCAATCATGGTCAACAGCAACTACTATGCAATGGTAAGGCCGTTGACATTATGAAAGGGTTAATTCATTTGTAAAAAAAAAAAATATATATGCACAATCTACCATCTGGGCCAATTTTTGAGGTGTAGTGATTAAGGCTTAGAGCTGGTAACAAAAGTTTCTTAAAACTAATTTAAAGGGTCATGAACAGCATTGTTTTATTGTTTTATAATGTTTATTGTGGTGCATTATATTGTTAGTATGATTTTGACATCAAAAATGTCATAATTTTTAAATAAAAGCCATTTTCTACTCTGATTTTTAATTCATTTGTAAAAAAAAATATATATATGCACAATCTACCATCTGGGCCAATTTTTGAGGTGTAGTGATTAAGGCTTAGAGCTGGTAACAAAAGTTTCTTAAAACTAATTTAAAGGGGTCATGAACAGCATTGTTTTATTGTTTTATAATGTTTATTGTGGTGCACGTATATTGTTAGTATGATTTTGACATCAAAAAATGTCATAATTTTTAAATAAAAGCCATTTTTCTACTCTGATTTTTGCCCAATTTGAATGCCCTGTTTGAAGGGGGCGTGTCTGTTGTGAGAATTCAGTGTAAACACCCACTGCTGTGATTAGCTGACAACTTTGCATATACAATAGCTAGTATTACATGTGTAACTCTGGAAAACTTTTAGCACGTTTTTACTATTGCAGCTCTCAAGGTTAACTAATCACCAAAAAATGTTGATTGTAGCATAATATTTAGATGGCATTATATTCAGATGGTGGCATGTCGATCACAGACAAAGGCATGAATGCAGTGATCTCGTCATTGCAGCTCGATTTCGGTACACTAACGAATGCTTTCATCATAACTAGCAGTGCGAACACAATGTAAATAATGGATTTTTTGATTATTACGGGAGTTTTGGGTCATCTGACTGTACATGAATCATTACATATCAGAGATCACTGCATGTCACAGATCAGGCATTTGAATTAACACGGTTACTTACATATTGTGGTATAACTGTTGAGTCCATATTGGAAAAGTCTGCTTGCAAACCCTGCACCGAATTGCGACTGATTTACCAAAGAATCCACAGTTAAATGTACCGCATACAAATAAATAATGCTCAACTGAGGCATTCACATTGTTGAAAATAAATAATCACATAGCATTAAGATCCTTTGGAAAGTGATGTTATTTGTAGTCCATCCTGTATTGTTCTTCTCTCCTCGTCATCTCACTAACACGCCAGTGGGCGAGGCCAAAGTTGCAATGATGACGTAGGTATTGATCTTCTTCTGCAGAGGCGGTCTTTCACAGCATATTCCACAATATATCGGTCGCTGGGCTTGGTTACAATAAAATCTATCAAGGAAGTTTCAGTTCTGTATAGATTATAGTATGATTACCTCTTATATGTCAAAAGGAAAATTTGTTTCCTCAATTCATGACACCTTTAACTCTAGGTTGCTCAAGGGAGATTGTTCCTGTAATAAGTTCATAACGCTGTTTAATGGCCACATCTCAGGAGAGTGAATGTCACTTTCTTTCTCTGTCTTTATCAGGACTTCCTCTATGTGATCCCCACTTCCCTCCAAGCCGCCCGTGCTGGTAACTCCATCCACGCCATAATGATGTACAGAAGAAAACTGGACAGGGCGCAGATCAAACCAGTGAGTCCACGATAGAGTCTGTAACACAAACCTATTTGTCTATATTTCCTAATCTGAAGTCAATACATCATTTTTCTACCATTGTTCTATTCAAGGATAATGGCTTAGGTTTACCACTGATGAAGGAAATCACACACTTTTTAATAGTGCTTTTCCACTACACAATACCAGCTCGCCTTGCCTCGACGCGACTCGACTCGCCTTTGTTTGGTTTTCCACTGTGTAAAAGTTGTACCTGTACCTGCTTCCAGGTACTTTTTTTCGTATCACCTCCAGCGAGGTTCTGAGCGAGCTGAGGCGATACTAAAATGTGAGGTGAAAACACCGTAGACTGCTGATTGGTCAGAGAGAATTTTCACTATATACTGCGTCATCATTGCACGCGCCAGACGGAGTATCCTAAACAAGCCCGCCATTTTTACATAGTTTGGCCAGAGATTGCGTGATATACCCATTACTATTATGGCAACTCAGAAGAATACGCCGTGGTCAAACGAGGAGGTGCAGACTTTCCTTTGTTTGGTTAGCGAGTTTGTGTCGCGAAGAAGATTACGTCACGGCAGTTTCTTGCGGCGTCACTATGACGACCAGGTACTGTTGTGGAGGTACTATCTGTAATGGAAAACGGTACGAAAGAAAAGCGAGGCGAGTTGAGCTGGTACTGGTAATGGAAAAGCGCCATAAGTGTCTGCTTGAAGAACATCCACCTTAAAGCCTCGTCCACACCAAGAACGATAACTGTAACAATTACTATATTAATCCATCGTCCTTAGTGTGCCTAAATAATATAGATCTTAGACTTAAAGGAAGAGTCTGCCCTAAAAGTAAAACATTTCGCTATCATGTCAGCTGCATGATTTTGTTTATTCTGTTGAACATAAAGATATTTTGTCGTATGCAACATTTTTATGTCGTGTCCAAGCACTAACCAATATGACTAATGATATATATATATTTATGAAGCTTTTTGAAGTCATACAATGGCTTTTTGTGTGAAATAGGCCAAAATCTCGTTCTCAATGGTGTGAATGATTGGACATTGGTTTTACTGAGCAGTCATAATGGGACAGGTTTGAATGCTGGTCTGTTTCTCACACAAAGTGCCATCTCTTTTGGGTGAACGATTCCTTAAGTATAGTACATTCTCTTGTATTGTTAATGTTTCATAGGTCAGGGTAATGTATGGGTCAGTGGCGGTAAGGTACTACTCAGAACTTCAGATGAAACATTAACTTCTGTAAATTGAGCTTTAATAATCACAAGGTCTTTGACTTCACAGAAGCAAATGACGAGGCTTGGGCTAGTTGGTTAGTTTATTGCTTTTATTTCTAGATACATTTTGTAAAAAGCAATGCAGTAGAGGTGGGAGCCACGGCAAAAATCTTGACATGAGTCACTGTATATTGCAATGACTGTATATATGTCATGGTATAGTTTTATGTATTTTATTTTATATTATATATATATAAAATACATAATATAATTATATACAGTATATACATGCATTTTTTTATAAATATATGTAGTATGTGTGTGTATTTATATAAAAATAATAATTATACACAGTACACACTACATACAGTATTACGTAAACACAAACTTTTATTTTGGATAAGAATAATCGTTTGACAGCCCTAAAATATATATAATGTTTCCCTGCTTAATGTTCGTCACCAATCATCATAGGTCTCCAACTCCATAGTTTTGGGGCGGTATGTGTTAATATTTTTTCCAGCCCATATTGTTTTATAAGAATACTTGATATTTGATACTTCATATCAAATTTGTATTAGTGTATGTTGGTGTTTATTGATTTTGTTTTGTTTTCATTTGTACTGTATAATGACTGAATCGGTAGACCCATGTTGAAAAGGCTGTTTGTCCTGTCATACCATGCCTCTCTCTCTCTCTCTCTCTCTCTCTCTCTCTCTCTCTCTCTCTAACCTCCTCTACTCTCACTGTGAAAGAGCCCCCCTCATAAACGATCTTCTGTTTTGTTCCTCACACCCGGACGTTGCTGCGTTTGCTATGTGCACTCACACACCACATGCACAGTTATACTTGCTGGAGAACCGAGTGCCACTGTGCTCGGCACAGTGGGAGCGGATGTTTAACACGTCCCGCATTCCCAGACTTGAGACAGGTAAGAGGAGGGGCTCGTCCGCCATGTCCCACACCTAACCCACGCTCCTTCCTCCGCTCCAGAAGCCTCAGCCTCAGGACAACGGCACAGTAGACTGTATATACAGCACTGCGTATTGACTTGCAGTGGTCAACTGGGACAGGCTTTTTATTGGCTGATTTCTAGAGAGCAGGGTAAACAATGATTGATAATTCCAGTTTATTTGATATCATACAATTTAATGATTAAAGAAATTTAAGAATTATAATCATAATAATCATTATAATACATAATATATTATTTTGTTAATATTATTATTATTTCATAAATGATAATATATTGATTATTTTATTATATTATTTGAATCATAATACTTCCCTTTATATCATTTATTTTACACTCTTTTTATATTATTTTATTTTATTCAGCCTCATGTCGTTCTTTGTTTGTATTTTGGTACCATTTTTTCCTATATCATTTTTAATTATATTAGATTATTTTAATCTTATAATAAGTTTAATATTAGATGTTATTTTTAATGAATAGTCATTAGCCAATAACGATAATAGTGATACACCAGTATATCTGCCAATTAAAGAAATAATTAAATAGTTTAAAGAAAAGTCATTCTAATTTGTTATAATAAACATTATTATGATAAATAAAAATATATAATTTTATATGTTATATTATTATTATGTGTTATTTATATTATAAATAATATATTATTTTGTATATTTTTACATCATGTATTATTTTATTATTTATATATAATATTTTATTTTATCCTTTATGACTTTTATCTATTTGGATTTTTTTTTTTACAATTTCTTTCTATATATTTTGTAATTATAATTACATATATATATATATATATATATATATATATATATATATATATATATATATATATATATATATATATATATATATATATATATATATATATATATATATACTGTGTGTTCAATTCAATTCAATTAATATCTTGTAAGGTAACAGCCATAATATTGTATAAAATAAATTGTATTGGTAATGTTGTCTTGATTTCAGCAATTTTGAACTGTGCTCTTTTTTTCTTTTTGGTAATGTTGTCAATCAGCCACTGGAAAACACATATTAGTCGACCACTAACAAATAATCAGAAAATAGCAGATATCATACATTTGATCTGCCTGACCGATATAGTTTTGAAATGAATGTGACTGTAGCCAGTACTGTGCTGTTATCCGGAGGCGAGTCATTTCTCCTGATGAACCTTCACTTCACTCCTCCCACTTTTCTTTCTTTTTGTTTCTAGTTTTCCATGACTCTATTTTCCTCTCCAGGTTTCCATAGTGGTATTTTGGGTTTCTTCCTTGTTTCTCCTGTTAGTGTTTGACCTTCCCTTCTGCTTCACAGCTCATGGCTCTAAACACTATCCCCATGTGCTCAGCTCAGTACGAGCGCATGTTCAACACCAGTCGAGTTCCAGGTGTAGAAGCAGGTAGAGCTTCCCTCTCGCCTGCTTCAAACGCCTTCATTTGGCGATTAATCCGCTTTTTAGATGCTAGTGAGCGAGTGCTGTGGGCCTAAAATGCATGCGCTAGACGGTTCGGGTTTGCTTTTAACACTGCCCTCTATATAACTGATGTTTCTACAGGAAGCAGATGGCGAGGAATTCGTTTTGCCTGCTTAACTTGTGCTTAACTGTTTCATAACTTAATAACCTAATTGTGTGAATTAATGATTAACCTGTTATCTTAAACATGATGAATGAGGAACAGGAAATAGCATGTCTGTACACCCGTCTGCTCATGTAGCGGTGCCAGTGAACGATATCTCTTATTTTTATTGCCACTAATTTATAACATAAACTCAAGAGGGGGACAAGCATGTGAGCAGTTGTAAATGCTGAACTGATTCTACTTTAGTAACTAATATACTTTATCTTATGACTTAAAGTATCATTTATCATTAGATCACTTATTTTTACTTAAATTACAGTATAATTGAGAAAATGTATGTAATATAATAATCAAGCAAACAGTTTTAAATTCTCAATTAGTTGTAATTTGTACTGATATCTTTTAGAAAACTAAAATAATAATAATGTAATGTAATGAAATATAATGGCAGTGAAATCTATTGGATTCATTGGCTAATTATTACTATTAAAATCTAATAATAAATTATTACTAAACCAAAATGATTTAGAACAACTGTAATTCACCTTTAATGCAGAAAACCAAATAATATTAATAAATGGCATATGTATCTCCATCAGATCACACAAGAATAAATAATATTAATGATATAATAATGTATTACTAATTAATTACGATGATTTATTGGATTTTTAGTAACTGGTACTACCTGAAAATATATAATTTAAAATTACAATTATATATGTTATATAATATAATAAAATATGAAAGTTGTATTAATTTTGTTATATTTTTCTAATCCAAATATTTTGTATATAATGGCTGCTAAACCCACATGCAGACAGTTTCCTACATAAATCCTTTTATACTCAAATCAATATTTCATATTTGTTATATATTTGATTAGTAGTCATGTAATAAGTAGCTTAATATTTGTTCAGTGTTGAGAAAACTAGCGTTTGGACTTTCTTTTCTCCTGTACTTTGCCTTTTTTTCACCTGCTTTACTCACCATTGTCTACTGACCGCACCATTAATCATTTAACCCATAACAAACACAGCCTAAATATGACACAATTTCAATAATTGTTGAATGAGCCACAGAATAATGTTCCTTTGATTTCATGCACATGTATACACCTCCATCACTACCCTCATGCCCATATTCTTCTTCAGACGTCCTTCAGCATGTGAATGAGAGCAAACACATCGCCGTGTTCCACAAGGGCCGCTTTTACAAGGTGTGGATGTTCTACGACGGACGGTTGCTGTTGCCTCGAGAAATTGAGCAGCAGATTGAGAGGATCTTGGTGGACAAGTCTGAGCCTCAGCCAGGAGAGGAGCTGCTGGCCGCTTTGACAGCGGGCGACAGGTGACGGCTTATTTGAATATTATTATTTAAATTAATTTAAAAAAATGTTTCTGCTTTTGGCAGCCTGGTTATATGATAAAACAAGTAAAACATTTAAATATCATGGTCAATGAGATTACATTTTCATCTTTCTTTAGTGTGTGATGTTGCTGTTTTGAACATGAAAAGATCTGCAAAGTTACAAAGTCGCTCCGAAGGGAGTTATTCTCTATATCAGTAACACTGTTTCTGAACTCCCTGGAACGCCTGCATTGTAATCTTCAGTCCAATCACAAATAATCTGATTTGGACTGACGGTGTGAACATAGTCTTAGTCTCACGTAGCCAGATCTTCAGACTGACAGCAGAAGACTGACTAACATTTAAAGCAACCAATCACAGGTCATTTCATGGAAAGCAGCCAATCGTAGGTCATTTTATGTAAAACAGCCAATCACAGTTAATTTTATGTAAAGCAACCAATCACAGGTCATTTTATGTAGAGCAACCAATCACAGTTCATTTTATGTAAAGCAACCAATCACAGTAAATTTCATGTAAAGCAACCAATCACAGGTCATTTCATGTCAAGCAACCAATCACAGGTCATTTTATGTAGAGCAACCAATCACAGGTCATTTTATGTAGAGCAACCAATCACAGGTCATTTTATGTAAAGCAACCAATCACAGGTCATTTCATGTCAAGCAACCAATCACAGGTCATTTCATGTCAAGCAACCAATCACAGGTCATTTCATGTAAAGCAACCAATCACAGGTCATTTCATGTAAAGCAACCAATCACAGGTCATTTCATGTCAAGCAACCAATCACAGGTCATTTTATGTTAAGCAACCAATCACAGGTCATTTCATGTCAAGCAACCAATCACAGGTCATTTTATGTCAAGCAATCAATAACAGGTCATTTTATGTAAAGCAACCAATCACAGGTCATTTTATGTAGAGCAACCAATCACAGGTCATTTTATGTAAAGCAACCAATCACAGGTCATTTTATGTAGAGCAACCAATCACAGTTCATTTTATGTAAAGCAACCAATCACAGGTCATTTCATGTCAAGCAACCAATCACAGGTCATTTCATGTAAAGCAACCAATCACAGGTCATTTTATGTAAAGCAACCAATCACAGGTCATTTCATGTCAAGCAACCAATCACAGGTCATTTCATGTCAAGCAACCAATCACAGTTCATGTTTAGTGCCATGAAAATGTAACATTGATGTCCCTAAAATAACAGCCCAGTGTGTAAAACTCTTGGATGTATTTTAAAGAGTCTATGCTGTGAACTTCACATACTTTAGAAAATCCAGCGTTTAGTTGATCCTGGTAAGTGCTCATTATCAGTTGTAAACACGACAACGTTCTTCTTCCATGTTGGGGTTTGGCTTCACGATGGATTTGTTTCCAGGCGGACCACTAAAAAATGCACACACGTCTCCTGGACATCCTGTAGAATTCAACCAATGAGGGGATGACTTCGAAACGTTTCCAATTTTGTGTGCCATATCAGACATTCAACCAACGTTCCCGCAACCAATCAGAGCTCGTTGCACTTTGCGGAAGAATAGGCTTCATAGTTACAGGAACTAAACAGAGCGATACTGACAATCTGGAAAGAGAGGAGTGGCAACAATGTCAAATATGTGAGAAAATAATGTGTTTTGAACATTCAAACATTAAAACATATTCTAGTAGACCCAAAAAACAAAATCAAGGTAAAAGGGCACAATATGCCTCTGTGATTGAGGTTTGCGGTTGCATTCCCCTGGAGTTGAGCAGGGAATATTCTGCACATCTCAGCTTTCATTCAGGAACCTGTATTTCCTCTCTTTCTGTTCAATGAAATATGATCAAAGCAAATTAAAGGACATGCAGTGAGCCAAGTGATTATATCTACGCTTTTGTTCCCCATTACCCAGAGTTCCCTGGGCCAAAGCCCGCTCACAGTTCTTCATTCGCGGGAAGAACAAGCAGTCTCTGGATGCTGTGGAGAAGGCCGCATTCTTTGTTACCCTGGACGACAGCGAACAGCGTTACGAGCTGGACAATCCGGTCCAGTCGCTGGACAGCTATGGCAAATCTCTGCTCCACGGAAAGTGCTATGACAGGTCACTAAGAGCTCTCTTGATTATAATTAAAGGGATATTTCACCGCTGGGAAGATGAATGTGTATTTAAACTGGGTCATTTATGTAGTAGAAATGTGAAATTATGTTAGAAGTTGGTGCCTTCTAGACTGAGAAGACAGAAAATGTATTTTTGGCTCATGTGAATGAAAGACAACAATTCCCAGAATGCAGTTGCTTCGCTGCCCTACGAGGCCACTCCCAGAGCCACGCCTACCAGTTACATCACTAGCCCACCGCGGCACCACCCCACCGTCGTTTTCATTTGTATAGTAATAAAATCATTTAGTTGAGTTAGAAAACAGACACTAAAATTAAAAACTGAAGGTGTCTGCTCAATACAGAGTGAGCCGAACGAGAGTCGCAGCACAAACGCAGCAGGAGTCCGATTTCATTCATCAGAGAGTGAGGAGCTGACAGACAAGATGATCGCGGAAGATTTGGTTATAAAGCGAAATGTAAAAGCGCCTATTTAAGTCAGTTTGTCATTGTACTGTTTTGTTGTTGTGTTTTTCATTAAGAATAATAGGCTAATGAACTCACAATTCAAGCAACCCGCCCCCCGAATTGGCGCTAATTCTAAACCAAACTAAACTGAGCACAGCCGCACAGGCATTCATTCACGGCCGCACTATCATTCAATGTCCAGTCTGGCGCACTTTCAGTTCGTGCCTATGGAAGCTTAACTTGAAAACACTCGTTTTGCTTCGCGCCGTCCCGTCATGAATGCGCATGTTGAAAACATATGGAACTAGCCCCTACTACTGGCTGTAGTCTCCAGCCTCTGGCCAAAAAAAGCCTCAGATTACGGCAAATTATGATTTTTGTGTAATTGGAGTTTTTTTTCCAGACACAAAATACAGAATTCTCTCGTCTCAGGGGGACATGAGGGAGGGAAGCACTGTCATTCGAATACACTACCGGGTTTCTACTGATACAAAGCTTAATGCTAATCGCTGAAGTAACCCCTTAAATTAGATTATAAGATCACTTATTGCAAAACATACTATTTCTTTTAAGAAATTATTTAATTAAATGTACACTATTAAAAAGTTTGGGGTCAGTAAGATTATTATTATTTTAATTTTTTTAAATAAATTAATACTTTTATTCAGCAAGGACATTTAATTAATCAAAAGTGACAGTAAAGACAATTATAATGTTACTTAATATTTATATTTCAAATAAATGCTGTTCTTTTGAACTTTTTAAATCTTTAAAGAATCCTGAGAAACAAATATCATGATTTCCACAAAAATATTAAAGGGATAGTTCACCCAAAAATTACTTTGTTCCCATTCGTTCAGTCATTCCGAGTAACGTCAGTCACTGATGTTAAGTCTCCGTTTCCCTCTTCAGGGAACGAGGGTTACATACGTAACGGAGATGTTCTGCTGAACACAAAAGAAGATATTTTGAAAAGTCGGTAACCAAACAGTTGATGGACCCCATTGACTTCCATAGTATTTTATATTTCATACTATGGAAGCTAACGTTCAAAATATCTTCTTTTGTTTTCAGCATTTTTTGGGTGAACTGTCCCTTTAAGCAGCACAACTGTTTTTAACATTCATAATAATAGCAGCAAATCATCACATTAGAATGATTTGTGAAGGATCATGTGACACTGAAGACTCAGAATTCAGCTTTGCTGGCACAGAAATAGATGACATTTTAACATGTATTCAGACAGAAAACAATTATTGTAAATTGTAATAATATTTCACAAAAATACTGTTTTTATTGTATTTTCAAATAAATTCAGCCTTGGTGAGCAGAAGACCTCTTTAAAAAAAAAGACACATTAGTGTTTTAATTATTATTTCACTTCATAGTGTGTATGTGGGTGTGTGTTTGTGTTTTTCTCCAGGTGGTTTGATAAGTCTTTCAACCTTATTGTGTTCAAGAACGGCACTATGGGATTGAATGCAGAACACTCCTGGGCCGATGCACCCATCATTGGCCATTTGTGGGAGGTGAAGCAACCAATTTATTGAAATATTGAGATATGTTTTGGCGAGAAAGATCTGTTTATCCTTAAATTCATGTTTGAGACAATCACATTTTTATATAATGGCAATAGTGTACATTGTTTTTGGAAAAAGATCTGCACAATATCTGAAGCCGCATTTCCACCAAAATTACCCGGAACAATTTGTCCCAGGAACATTTTTCCTCCAGACCTGTTGCTGTCTCCATTTCCATTGCAGTCTAAATTACCGGGAAGATTAGGCAAATTAGTCAGATGATGCAGGACTGCACGTGACTTTCCAGTTCCCACTGGATTTCGTCCTTGGTCCATCGGTTGTGTTTTTTAATCACCATTGTTGATTTGAATAGCGACCAACTCTTACAGAACACGCCGCAACAGACATTTAAAAAACTGAAGTGTTTATTTACACCAAGTGCAAATAGCGCGCCTTGTTGGCAGGTGCTATTCACACTTGCTCCGCCCAACAATGCCTGGTTGCCCCAAACAAGATTAAAAAAAGACTTGTGTGATTCGAAGCCTGCAGTGGCGTAGTCAGTAGAGTGTAAGGCTCGTGGGGCAAGGTTTTGACACGATCGACTCGGGTTCAAATCCACCTTTTGTCGAGCTCTCTCTTCTCCCTTTTCCCATCACATATCACATCGGAATGGCATTTACTTTCAATAAAAATTAAGAAAATGTTAAAAGTGGAAATAAAGTGCCTAACGAAATGTTTAATAATAATAAAAGGAGCCTATTTATTGGGTAAAATTAGGGATAGGTGTAGAGAGGGCTTTTATTTTTCCCATTAAGGGAAATCCATTTAATATTTTTAATAAATGTAATCATTTACTCTGTTATGGGGTTAAGGTTAGGGTTATTATGGCATCCTGTTAATGTACAACAATACTAAGATGAAAATAGTATGCATCTGTCAAAAAAAAGTATAAATAGCTTCTAATTACTATTTACACATATTGCAAAGATACATAATGAGTTTTGTGTGATTGGCAGGTTTAAGGTTGGGGGATTGAATATACAGTTTGTACAGTATAAAAACCATTACATCTATGGATTGTCCCCATAAAACATGAAAACCCAACGTGTGTGTGTGTGTGGTAGCATGTCTTGTCATCGGATCCAGTGCGACTGGGCTATACTGAGGATGGACACTGCAAAGGAAACCCCCATCCCAACCTCCCGGGACCCCAGAGACTGCTGTGGGACATCCCAGAGGAGGTCAGTTAAAGTGTGTGAGCACTGTAGACATGCTGTACTTTTATTTGATTCATAGTTTAATATGGAAATGCCTCTTTCCTTCACAGTGCCAGACCGTGATCAACAGCTCTCTGAAAGTGGCCCAAACTCTTGCGGACGACGTGGACGTGCACATATTCCCCTTCAAAGAGTTTGGCAAAGGCCTGATCAAGAAATGCAAGACAAGCCCTGATGGCTTTATTCAGCTCGCCCTCCAGCTGGCACACTTCAGAGTACGAGAGATTCTCTAAGGGTGTGTGTTCACACTTGGCAGGTTTAGTCCGATTAAAACGAACTCTGGTGCGATTGCTCTGTTAGTGCGGTTCATTTGGATCAGTGTGAACGCTGTCATCCGAACCCTGGTGCCCATCTTTTCAGCGCTCTCAGTCCGTTTCCAAATGAACTGTGAAACATTTAAAATGAAATATGAACGCAACACAGAGCAAAAACAACCAAAAAGTGGACGTGATATACAGTATGGCAAGCCGTTTTGGCGTTTAATCATTCCCGGGATATGAATTCTTGATATCAACCATTCAATTTCCATGAGATAAAATGCTAATTCTTGATATCAGGAATTATTTCCACTAGTAAAAATGTTAATTATTGAAAGCAGCAATGACATCATCACTCGCAGAAATACAAATTCTTGATATCTGTAATTTTATTTTCACTAGTTAAACATCACCGTATGCTGCCATTCAAATTCAGTTGTTGATATCAAGAGTTGATTTCTTACTAGCTGAAATTCCAAGTACACATATCAGCATTGTATTCCTTATTTGTATAAATATAATTTTTGATATCAATAATTACATCGTTACTAGTAAAAAATATAAATTCCTGATATCAAGTACTAAATTGTCAGTAGTGTTAATTCTTGATATCTGTAAATGTATTTCAACATGTTACATTTATTTTATCAGATATCTAGAATGTCTTTCTTACTAGTAACAATCACATTCATGATATGAGAAATTAACAATGTCACTAGTGACAATCAAATTATTGATATCAGAAAAAGGACATTTGTATGGCAAGCCGTTTTGGCGTTTAATTATTCCCAGGATATTTCACATTCACAGTTCAATTTCCCCTAGTTAAAAAGCTCATTTTTGATATCAGAATTATATTTCTACTAGTAACAATGAAAATGTTTGATATCAACAATGTCATCGCGCACTGAAATTGAATTCTTGATATTAAGAATTCAATTTCAACTAATAAATCTATAATTCTTAATATCTGTAATTGTATTTTCATCAGTGAAATGTCACCATAGGCACAAATACAATTCTTACTATTAAAAATCATAATTTTTGATATCAATCATTTTCACTACTTGAAATATTAATTCTTGATTTGTTATTTCTGATCATGTATTTCTGATATCAATAATCAGGAGGTTAATTTCAGATATCTAAAATGGCTTTCTTGCTAGTAACAATCACATTCTTGATATCAAAAATAAACCTTGTCACAGTGACAATCGAATTATTGATATAAAAAAACCATACCACCACACCTGTCCCTAACTTTACCCTTAAACTTACCCATACCACCACACCTGACCCTAACTTTACCCTTAAACTCACCCATACCACCACACCTGTCCCTAACTTTACCCTTAAACTTACCCATACCACCACACCTGACCCTAACTTTACCCTTAAACTTACCCATACCACCACACCTGACCCTAACTTTACCCTTAAACTTACCCATGCCACCACACCTGTCCCTAATTTTACTCTTAAACTTACCCATACCACCACACCTGACCCTAACTTTACCCTTAAACTTACCCACACCACCACACCTGTCCCTAACTTTACCCTTAAACTTACCCATACCACCACACCTGTCCCTAACTTTACTCTTAAACTTACCCATACCACCACACCTGTCCCTAACTTTACCCTTAAACTTACCCATACCACCACACCTGACCCTAACTTTACCCTTAAACTCACCCATACCACCACACCTGTCCCTAACTTTACCCTTAAACTTACCCATACCACCACACCTGTCCCTAACTTTACCCTTAAACTTACCCATACCACCACACCTGACCCTAACTTTACCCTTAAACTTACCCATACCACCACACCTGTCCCTAACTTTACCCTTAAACTTACCCACACCACCACACCTGTCCCTAACTTTACCCTTAAACTTACCCACACCACCACACCTGACCCTAACTTTACCCTTAAACTTACCCATACCACCACACCTGTCCCTAACTTTACCCTTAAACTTACCCATACCACCACACCTGACCCTAACTTTACCCTTAAACTTACCCATACCACCACACCTGACCCTAACTTTACCCTTAAACTTACCCATACCAACCACACCTGTCCCTAACTTTACCCTTAAACTTACCCATGCCACCACACCTGTCCCTAACTTACCCTTAAACTTACCCACACCACCACACCTGTCCCTAACTTTACCCTTAAACTTACCCATGCCACCTCACCTGTCCCTAATTTTACTCTTAAACTTACCCATACCACCACACCTGACCCTAACTTTACCCTTAAACTTACCCACACCACCACACCTGTCCCTAACTTTACCCTTAAACTTACCCATACCACCGCACCTGTCCCTAACTTTACCCTTAAACTTACCCATACCACCGCACCTGTCCCTAACTTTACCCTTAAACTTACCCATACCACCACACCTGTCCCTAACTTTACCCTTAAACTTACCCACACCACCACACCTGTCCCTAACTTTACCCTTAAACTTACCCACACCACCACACCTGTCCCTAACTTTACCCTTAAACTCACCCATACCACCACACCTGACCCTAACTTTACCCTTAAACTCACCCATACCACCACACCTGTCCCTAACTTTACCCTTAAACTTACCCATACCACCACACCTGTCCCTAACTTTACCTTAAACTTACCCATACCACCACACCTGTCCCTAACTTTACCCTTAAACTTACCCATACCACCACACCTGTCCCTAACTTTACTCTTACCACATACCACCACACCTGTCCCTAACTTTACCCTTAAACTTACCCATACCACCACACCTGACCCTAACTTTACCCTTAAACTCACCCATACCACCACACCTGTCCCTAACTTTACCCTTAAACTTACCCATACCACCACACCTGTCCCTAACTTTACCCTTAAACTTACCCATACCACCACACCTGACCCTAACTTTACCCTTAAACTTACCCATACCACCACACCTGTCCCTAACTTTACCCTTAAACTTACCCACACCACCACACCTGACCCTAACTTTACCCTTAAACTTACCCACACCACCACACCTGACCCTAACTTTACCCTTAAACTTACCCATACCACCACACCTGTCCCTAACTTTACCCTTAAACTTACCCATACCACCACACCTGACCCTAACTTTACCCTTAAACTTACCCATACCACCACACCTGACCCTAACTTTACCCTTAAACTTACCCATACCACCCACACCTGTCCCTAACTTTACCCTTAAACTTACCCATGCCACCACACCTGTCCCTAACTTTACCCTTAAACTTACCCATGCCACCACACCTGTCCCTAACTTTACCTTTAAACTTACCCATGCCACCACACCTGTCCCTAACTTTACCTGTATCCCACCTCAATATCAGCAAAAGTGTTTTTCATTACAATATGAACACAATAAATGTATTGTACTTATTTTTTGATGTAAGTACATGGTACTTAAAGGGATAGTTCACCCAAAAATTCTGTCATCATTTACTCACCCTAAAATTGTCCCAAACCTGTATGAGTTTCTTTACTCTGCTGAACATGTCTGCTGACATCAAAACATCACAAAAGAAGATATTTTGAAGAATGTTTGTAACAAAGCAGAGAGAGAAACCATTGACTACCATAGTAGGAAAAAAATACTCTATCTGCTTTGTTACAAACATTCTTCAAAATATCTTCTTTTGTGTTCAGCAGAGTAAAGAAACTCATACAGGTTTGGGACAATTTGAGGGTGAGTAAATGATGACAATTTTAATTTTTGTGGAACTATCCCTTTAAGGCCACCTAGTATTAAGTGGGACCAGAATTTTTTATTTGTGAAATTTAAATTTCAACTAGTAAGAAATACATTTTTGATATCAACAATTGAATTTGAATGGCAGCCTATGGTGAAATTTAACTAGAAAAAAAAATGTATTTACAGATATCAAGAATTATACTTTTTACTAGTGAAAATGTAATTGCTGATATCAAGAATTCAAGAAGATCAGATCCTGTGAATGAATAAAAGACAAAATGGCTTGCCATACTCTTCACGAGTTCTCAGCGTTGTTTTGGATGTTCTCTTGAAAAATATACGTCATAAAAGTTGTTTTTGTTTTGTATCTTTAGGTACGGTGTTAAAACGGACTAAATGTATCGTTTTTCGTTTTGGGTTCAGACAAAAAGAACCAAGAGAACTGAACTACAAGTGTGAACACATCCTGAGATTCTTCAGATCTTTGTGGATTCCTCATCAGATTTCTGTATAATACGTTACATTTTACCTCCTGCAGGATAAAGGCAAGTTCTGCCTGACGTACGAAGCATCCATGACGCGTCTGTTCAGAGAGGGCCGCACAGAGACCGTGCGCTCCTGCACCACTCATACCTGTGATTTTGTCCGTGCCATGATGAATGAAAAAGCAACGGTGGGATTGATTGGCTAGCTAGTTTCAGCGTGAGTGTGTTTATCTCTGCTAATTTCAACATGTTTTTTTTTTCTCAGAGAGAAGAGAAGTTGAAGCTGCTGAAAATGGCAGCAGAAAAGCACCAGGATTTATACAGACTGGCCATGACAGGAGGAGGCATCGACCGCCATCTTTTCTGCCTCTACTTAGTGTCCAAGTACCTCGGTGAAGATTCAGCTTTCCTCAAAGAGGTTTGAGACCTGTCACGAAATAACGTCCTAACTATTTCATAGGGGTGCAACAGCACATGTTTTAACCGCTGCACATGCAGAACATCATTTTAAACTCCGACAATATATGGACAATTGGTCAATATCGACAAAATCGTTTATATCAATATACTTTCCTGTTGCAAACACATCTAAAATAAAAAGAAAGTACACCGGATAAGTGCACCATCCAAGTTCTCTTAAACGTTAGATGTGTTTTATATTAACCCTTAAAATATATGAATGTTTTGCCAATCATTATTACATATTCGGGTCTTTAGCGACCCGGATCTATATCTAACACAGACATTTTTGTGTACCATTACACCCCAACTATTTCATCGATTTTGTAACCAAAAAAGGTTTCAGTTTTGATGTAAGACCCCATTTAGAAGCTGTATCGTTTGTGATGGGTTGGGTTTGTTCCAGGTGTTGTCCGAGCCCTGGAGATTGTCCACCAGTCAGACTCCTCTCCAACAGGTCGATCTGTTTGATTTGAAGAGGCATCCAGAATATGTCACCAGCGGAGGTGGATTTGGACCTGTAAGTTGAAGCAGAACATGTTTCTGGATCAATATCTTTGTTGATTATGGAACAATTTTCGAATCAATCAATCAGATTTGAGGGACAAGTTTACAGTTTATGTCAAGTTTAGGCTTACAACCAGGGTTAGGTGCTTCTACATCAGTGTTATTCAACATCATATCCCTCTGATTTTAGGGAGAAGTTATGGGTAGGGGTAGGGATATGGTTAGGACTTCAGACAGGAATGTTGTTCATGGATCAACAAAATTTGTGACTCAGGAACATGTCTTACTTGGCAAAATCAGGATGTGCATAAGTTCAACATCTTGATTCTAACACTGTCCTACCTAGAAATGATGCAACTGTCAGTATACATTACTGTAAACTACAGGGTTGGTATGATTTTAGTATGATTGCTCACCAAAGCTGCTTTTATTTAATCAAAAGTACAGTAAAATCATTAATATTGATAAATGTAATTACAATTTAAAATATCTATTTACCAGTGACCAATATGTGTTTTGTTTAGGTTGCTGATGATGGTTATGGTGTATCATATATCATTCTTGGAGAAGACCTCATCAACTTCCACATATCCAGCAAACACTCCAGCCCAGAGACTGTGAGTTCACTTTATTATATTATCAAATATAATAATACAATAATTATCATATATATGCACTGATCAGGCATAACATTATGACTAAAATTATTATGAAATGAATATCACTGATTATCTCTTCATCACGTCACCTGTTAGTGGGTGGGATATATTAGGCAGCAAGTGAACATTTTGTCCTCAAAGTGTTAGAAGCAGGAAAAATGGGCAAGCGTAAGGATTTGAGCGAGTTTGACAAGGGCCAAATTGTGATGGCTATACCACTGGGTCAGAGCATCTCCAAAACTGCAACTCTTGTGGGGTGTTCCCGGTCTGCAGTGGTCAGTGTCTATCAAAAGTGGTCCAAGGAAGGAACAGTGGTGAACCGGCGACAGGGTCATGGGCGGCCGAGGCTCATTGATGCACGTGGGGAGCGAAGGCTGGCCCATATGGTCAGATTAAACAGACAAGCTACTGTAGCTCAAATTGCTCAAGAAGTTAATGCTGGTTCTGATAGAAAGGTGTCAGAATACACAGTGCATCGCAGTTTGTAGCGTATGGGGCTGCATAGCCACAGACCAGTCAGGGTGCCCATGCTGACCCCTGTCCACCGCCAAAAGCACCAAAAGTGCATCACGCTTTCTTTTACATTACGTGGATGGCCGGGTGTGTGTGCGTCGCTTACCTGGGGAACACATGGCACTAGGATGCACTATGGGAAGAAGGCAAGCCGGCGGAGGCAGTGTGATGCTTTGGGCAATGTTCTGCTGGGAAACCTTGGGTCCTGCCATCCATGTGGATGTTACTTTGACACGTACCACCTACCTAAGCATTGTTGCAGACCATGTACCCCTTAATGGAAAACAGTGTTCCGTGGTGGCTGTGGCCTCTTTCAGCAGGATAATGCGCCCTGCCATAAAGCAAAAATGCTTCAGGAATGGTTTGAAGAGCACAACAACGAGTTTGAGGTGTTGATTTGGCCTCCAAATTCCCCAGATCTCAATCCAATGGAGCATCTGTGGGATGTTGCTGAACAAACAAGTCCATGGAGGCCCCACTTCGCAACTTACAGGACTTGAAGGATCTTCTGCTAACATCTTGGTGGAGTCCATGCCTTGACGGGTCAGGGGGGACTGACCAACACAATATTAGGAAGGTGGTCATAATGTTATGCCTGATCGGTGTATATATATAGTATATAAACCAACTTTTATGTTAGATGCAATTAATTGCGATAATATAATAATCTCTTTTCCTTGTTATTTTTAGGATTCCCACCGCTTTGGAAGTAACATTAAACAGGCGATGCTTGATATCCTGGAGCTTTTCCAGTTTGACAACAAAGCTAAAAACAAGTGATAAATCACTTCTTGTTTTCCAATTTCTAAAAGAAAAAGGGAAATCATTTTAAAATATTTGAAACAGAGGGCTGATTCTCCTTAGGCATGTACAGAGTAATTGTTGGTTTTAATTTAAATTATAATTCAAAGAATGGTAATTTAAATGGATTGGAGTATGTTATCGGGGATTAAATTGTTTTTGAGTGTAAAAGAGAAGAAATACTTTATGATTGGGGAATTATATCACAGATTTAGTTTGTTCTGGGATGTATTCATACACAGTTGCCTTAATCTCTGGAATGGATGTGAATGTGCTAGAAGATCCAGCAGAGAGCCGTTGCCTTTCTGTGCTGCTGTACATTTAGACTTTCCCTTTTTCTGCTTTTGTGTTCAGACATTGAACTAGCTCTTCTTTTTTGTTTTAGATTAATTTCTCAGGTTTGCAACTAATTTATTCACTTTGTTGTGAGTTGAATTGTTTCTGAAGGAACACTGTGGCAGGTTACTGGGATACAGGGAAGAAACACAGGCCAAATATTTCCAAAATACAGGGCAACGATGCATATTTTTCATTCGCTTGTGTTTTTATTTGCACATGGTCAAAGGTAGCTTATTTATAGGACTCACAACACTCAAACAACACTCCACATAATGTAAGGGTTTAGTATGTTCACACTACAGCTTTTTGTCAACAAAGACAAAATAAGAAGAACCAGAGATATCATTCACAGGTATAATTTCTGTATATGTTGTTTCTCAATGACAGAAAAGTGTGCTATTTATTTATCAGTTCCTCATCAAACATTTTTGGAAAGTGTGCTTATGGATATATTGAAAAATAATTATTCTCGACTGTAAAAATATATGATTGCAAAAAAAATGAAGGGGGAAATGTCACTAGATGTGGTGTGCAATGTATGAAATATATTTGTATCACATTTTCCACAATTAGACCTCATGTTTGCAGCAAAGGTGTGATATAGGAACTGTTTGGCATTGTTACTGTAATTCAAAACATTTCAGCACAGCAATAAAAGTTGACTTTTAAGACTCTGTTTATATTTGATTATGTAAAGTGGATATTTTATTTGAATATATATTTTTAACATATAGGTTTCCCCCCTGAAATTCTGTTTTCACATTGTGGTGTGGCTTTATGGAGTGTGAAACAAATTCAAATGAATATATCTTTTTTCAAGTAATATTAAGCCATATTTGATGCCAACACTAGATGGCGATATAAACTATTGATATGACAGCCTAAAATCGGACTGTAATTAGGTTTTGTTTTTATAAAATAGGTCTTAAAATAGCGTTTCGATGTAAGTTAAGCTCCATGCTTGCTGTAGTGCACTAATACAGGACAAGGCGTTTTGAAGGATTGAAAAGAAGAAATGTCAAGCTTATTTTTTTTGGTTCTTATATTAATTCTTCCGTACAATATGTGTGTTATTTGAGCTTTATACTGTAATATATGTGAGTGAATCGATGATAAATGTAAACAGTCTTTATGGTATCCTTGCGCTGTGCGTCGCTAGGCCTCGTCCCCTCACTGTGTGTTCTTCGTCCTCTTCCTTCACTTTTACCCGTGGAATCGTGGACTTGCACCAAATCAGACAATAGCTGAGGAAAGGTAAACTACCAGGCTAACGCATATGATATGTGAATTTATAATTTAGTTGAATGAGGACATCCCATATTTCCAGATCTAAAAGAATGCTTACTTCTCTCGTCTAACCTCGCATCATTTGTGGCTTAATTTAGTCATCAATGAAAGCTTTTGTCTTCACCCAACACATTTTGATAATTTTTTTTTTTTTAAAGAACAAACCTAGGCAATTTAGCAAAGCCATAAAACATAAATTTACTAATAAAATGATCTGCTGCACAATAATACTAATAAGAAGAAATTTAATACATAAATATGATTCCCACTGTTTTAATCTTCCAAGTTATATCGGATCAAACACGCTGACACCAGCTTTTACTTCCATCACCTTTACTCTTCATCCATTTTCGTCCTGACGTCGATGACGTCACATCAATACACAACACCCACCTAAATTTTAGATCTCTCAGAAAGTGTTTATGTTAAGTGAATATCTGTGTAATAATACTGTACCGCATATACTGTACCTTGTTTGAAAAATTTATATTCGTTTTGCAGATCCCCTCATGAGCACATACAATGTTTTGTTACATTTTCTGAACTTATGGCCTTTACACAAGTTAATTGTTTGTTTTTCTGATCAGATGGCCCTGAAATACATCACAAAGACGAAAGACATGGAATGTATATGATGGAAATGATCACCCCAAACCATGATAGAAACTGATCACCCCAAACCCCTTTCAAAGGAGATCACCCTCACGATATTTGCGAATAAAGGCCAGGGCATGCCAGAGATCCTCGAGCTGCTGGACTGGCAGGACCACCCTGACACCCTTTTTCATGGTCCTCGGATGTCCCTCTCCCTGTGAGAATTTGGTGGACTTCCTAAGGCATCATGGTGGAAGCCTCAAAGAGGGGCTAGCATGACGAGGCTGCACACACGTGCCGCTTCCGTAGGGTGCTCCACTGTGACATCAAACTGGAGAACCTTCCATTAAAAGGGAGACATCCGAAGTATGCAAGGACATTCTCGCCCTACAGGTCATACTGAGGTATGTATTATACAATTCTCATTTCTTGCAGGGTTATTTTTCTGTATATTATAACACATCAGACAGAATATCTTTTCTCCAGGCATAGGAAGGTGGAAGTACTACGGCAGGAAGGAGACAGGGAGAGGAGGGAAAAAAAGAGAAAGTAGTACCAGTAGAGGCTTCCTTCTTTCTTTAGAGTAGCCAAAAAACAGCCTCCAGAGAGCAACTCAAGACAACATGGTCACTAGGGGTCTTGCTTGCAATAATGTGCGGACATTTTCCAAGGGACTGTGATCTGTACATGCTGAAACAGAACCGCTGGTCCAAACCTGGTCTGTCGAAAATAGTTAGAGCTAATGGTAAGAGTTAATTAAAAAAAAATAAAATGGCTTTATAAAAGATCGCCAGTTGGAAAATGAAGAGATTTTCCCTGTTTTTCTGACCTAAAGTCTTAGAATAAAATGATCAAATAGGGCAGATATAGGTCTAGTCTTAGGCCAGATGTCCCTCATGTCTTCCTGCACAAAATGCTGCCATTTGCTCAGGTCTCTTCTGCAGGAAAAGCCAAGACGCCAACGGAGTCAAATCCTGTCCCACACCTGGTTCAAGGTACTGAATCTAAGATCAGAAAAATATCTCCATCTCCATCTCAGAAAGTCCATCTCTTCTTTCACCTTTGCGTTTTGTGGGACAAGCAAGCAGCATCTTGAACCTTGGCTTGAGGCCACATTATGTGCGTCTGGCGGTGTTGCTTCCGGAGGGATTTGTACATATTGTATTTTTGTACATAGTTCTTTTGGTAGCTTTTTGAATTGGTTTGCTTGGCTTGCTTAGTGCAAGAGGTTTCCGCAGTCTTCTGAACGCCAGAGTTTTCTGCCTCCCCAGTGTCAGAGCTGCCTTTCTTTGTCGCCTCAGTGCTACTGTTGATACAGCTGCTAAAGAGGTTCATGATATCACTGTCACTGAGCTGTGTCTCTGCCTCCTGGCTGCCCCAATAAATCACCTCCAGTAACTGCCCCAGCACCCAAAGCCAAAAGCTCCCATCTTAGCCACCCTGGTCACCAAGCTCAGAAGCATCTGTCATGGCCTCCTAGTCACAGAAGTTCCAGCAACTGCAGAAATTCAGTGGCCTCTTCAAAAGCCAATACTTGTCCATCTCAGTGCCAGAGGTTCTTGTTATAACTGCTACAGAGGGTGCTGTCATGGGCACCTCATCTCCAAGCTCCTTGCTATATCATCTCAGTCCTAGAATTCCATGTCATGTCTGCTCCAATGGGTCCTGTCATGGTCTCCCCACTGCTGGCTCAGAAATGTTTGGCATGGATGCGCGGAGCTTTCTCAGCCTCTCCGATGCCAGTACTCCCTGTCATTGCTACCCTAGCATTTCCTGCCACAGGCACTCCAAAGGCTCCTGTTGTTGCTGCCTCAGAAGTTCTTGTATTGGCCCCAGAACTCCCAGTCTCTGCCACCATTGTCTCCAAGCACCCTGTCGTGTCTGTCAAGGCCCAGAGGTTCCCATCATGGCTTCCTCAGAGGTTCCATGACCATTCAAAATAAGAGGGGACAAAATAACTGAATTTATAAAAATGTACATACCCTTGAATCTTAACTGTCTGTCGTTACCTGGGTGATCCACGACTGATTTCATGTTTTGTGAGACCCTTGTTTGTCCTAAACTGCCCGCTGTTCTTCAGAAAAATCCTTCAGGTCCTGCACATTCTCAGGTTTTCCAGCATCTTCTGCATATTTGACACCCTTTCCAACAATGACTGTATTATTTTGAGATCTATCTTTTCACACTGAGGACAATTGAGTGACTCATACACAACTGTAAGAAAAGGTGAAACATGCTGATGCTCAAGAAGGAAACAATGCATTAAGAGCAGGATGATGATGATGATGATGATGATGATGAATTTGTAAATTTTGTTTAAAGATCATATTTTTTTCCATTAAGTACTGCCCTTTAGCAGCTAATACTTCCATGATTACCAGCAGACAAAATAATTACATTTCCATGCATTTAAAAAAATGTACACGCTCAGCTCTTCATGCATTGTGTTGCATAAGTCTTTTTTTTTTAGGTTGTCTGCATTTTTCCCTTTAAGAAATACAGTGGGAAAACTGATGTTGTTAAAGATAATTTGCAGAAGAAAAACCAAGCCCTGTGTTTGGTGGTCCCTTTGTGTAACTTACATACCTTATTAGTATTCCAAAGTATTTTAAAGTATTTAGTGTAATCTGTAGTGAAATACATTTTAAAGGTAACCTTCCCAATAAGCACTGGGTAGCTTTGATAATGTTTCTGTGTGCAAGCATTAATATAGGACGGTGATTAAACCGACTTGAACTACCTCTGTGCAAATAAACCATATTGCACACCTTCCAGCCAATCAGAGTTGAGTATTCAGAGAGGCCATGGTTTAATAATTATGTGCTTCATCTCAGTGTTTCACTGATTTTAAATTTTACAAATAAAAATATTACACAAAAAACATTAAGGATGCCTTTCTGTGTGGAGTTTGCATGTTCCAGTGTCTCTAGATGCTTCGGTTTACTCCATAATCCAAAGACATATGGCCTTGGAGACACTAAATTAGTAATGGATGGTGAGTTATCTTTGTCTGGTTTAAAATGTAAATTTATTTTTTATACATAAAAGTTGAATGATAATGATAATTTGAACTGAGTGACGATTACTCGTGTATTTGTTAGTTTCTCCTCTAGATGGCGTCTCTTTAACATGTAATGTTCATATTTAATCAGTCTGTGGAGGGCTTTTTGGCGTAGATCTGTCATACTAAATTATGTTTTTACTCTGTAAAATTGCTGTGCTATACATTTAACTACGATTGTCAACTGTAAATATAAATCCACACTCTGCTCTCTTATAATGCCCAAATTCACCCAAATTGGGGTGACAAGGGAAAGTTATTTTATATGTGCTTTATTCTAATGTTTTAAATGATGTACAAATATAGTAGTAGTAGGTTAATATATGTTCCTAATATATCATATTACACAATAATCAGAAGAGTTATCTTGATATTTATTTTTTCTTCACACTTTAATTGTCTTATTTTTCAACTCCAAAAAGGAGTTCTTCCTTTGTATACTAATCTTTGGGGAAACCTTATTAAAGGAGCAAAATCTTTCGTTGTACTGGAAATTACATCACAACTGTAGGTACACAATATCTTCTTTTTTTTTCAAGTCGTGTCAAGATAGTAATTGTGCGATATAAAGTCATAATTGTGTGATATAAAGTCATAATTGTGTGATATAATGTCATAATTGTGCGATATAAAGTCAGAATTGTGCGATATAAAGTCAGAATTGTGTGATATAAAGTCAGAATTGTGAGATATAAAGTCAGAATTGTGTGATATAAAGTCAGAATTGTGTGATATAAAGTCAGAATTGTGTGATATAAAGTCAGAATTGTGTGATATAAAGTCAGAATTGTGAGATATAAAGTCAGAATTGTGTGATATAAAGTCAGAATTGTGTGATATAAAGTCAGAATTGTGTGATATAAATTCAGAATTGTGAGATATAAAGTCAGAATTGTGTGATATAAAGTCAGAATTGTGAGATATAAAGTCAGAATTGTGTGATATAAAGTCAGAATTGTGAGATATAAAGTCAGAATTGTGTGATATAAAGTCAGAATTGTGAGATATAAAGTCAATCAATCAACTTTATTTATATAGCGCTTTTACAATGACGATTGTTTCAAAGCAGCTTCACAGTGTTAAACAGGACAACATTGCAACAAAATTTGATTTGGCTAGTTTAATTTGGATAGTTTATAGAATTATATATGACCAAATTAATAAATTCTATTTGTATATTTAGTTGAGTAACTTGGATCATAATTTGAGTGTCCCCAACTGAGCAAGCCAAGACAAAGGCGACAGTGGCAAGGAACCAAAACTCCATCAGGGCATGATGGAGAAAAATAAACCTTGGGAGAAACCAGACTCAGTCGGGTGCCAGTTCTCCTCTGGCCTATTATCAACAGTGTATAATTATTACTCTGGCAACCTTGCAGGTCATAAATCATATTAGATAGGAATATTCGAAATTTTGGGTATGACGTGAGACGGGTTCATTTAGGATGGCGTCGATTACACAAGGATATGAATACTTGAAAGATCGGAGTTATTGCGCTGGAGACGGGTTAATTGAGGATGACGTTCGGTGAGGCGAATTCAGAGGAGACACTAATGGACACGGTCTCAGCAGACACTCCAGGATGAGCTGGTCATGTCCAGATGCAGGTCCACCATCCGATCCGGACACGGCCTGATCCGCCGACTGCAGTAAACCTCGGGATAAACAGAGAGACTAACATTAGTGTGGATGCCACTCTTTTATGATGTAACGAGTACATCAGGTGTTATGGGAAGTGTTCGGTTCCGGCTGACCTAGTTAATGCAGCCTAACAATCAGTCATTTGATTTGAATAAAGAAAGTTAAAAATGTTCTATGTGTATGCCATAGTAAAGAGATGTGTTTTTAGTCTAGATTTAAACTGACAGAGTGTGTCTGCTTCCCGAACAATGCTAGGAAGACTGTTCCAGAGTTTAGGTGCTAAATAGGAAAAGGATCGACCGCCTGCAGTTGATTTAGATATTCTAGGTATTTTCAACTGGCCAGAGTTTAGAGACCGCAATTGACGTGATGGAGTATAATGCGTTAAGAGCTCGCTTAAGTACTGGGAGCTAAACCATTTATTGCTTTATAAGTAATAAGCAAGATTTTAAAATGTATGCGATGTTTAATAGGAGCCAGTGCAGTGTTGACAGAACTGGATTAATATGATCGTACTTCCTGGTTCTAGTAAGAACTCGAGCTGCTGCGTTTTGGACCAGCTGGAGTTTATTTATTAGGCGAGCAGGGCAACCACCCAGTAGAGCATTACAATAATCTAGCCTTGAGCTCATGAACGCATGTACTAATTGTTCAGCATTTTGCATTGAAAGCATGTGACGTAATTTAGATATATTTTTAAGATGGTAGAATGCAGTTTTACAGATGCTAGAAACGTGGCTTTCAAATGAAAGATTGGTATCAAAGAGCACACCCAGGTTCCTCACTGACGACGAGGACTTGACAGAGCAGCCATCGAGGGTTAGATAGTATTCTAGGGCACTACTTGTGGAGCTTTTCTGTCCAATAATTAAAAATTCAGTTTTATCTGAATTAAGTTGCAGGAAATTACTATTCATCCAATTTTTATATCAGCTATGCATTCCGTTAATCTTGTGAATTGGTAAGTTTCGTCAGGGCGTGAAGAAATATAGAGCTGAGTATCATCAGCATAACAATGAAAACTAACACCATGCTTCCTAATGATATCTCCCAGTGGTAGCATATACAGGGTGAAAAGCAACGGTCCAAACACTGAGCCTTGCGGTACTCCATACTGAACTTGTGATCGTGTGACATCTCTTCATTTACTGCTACAAACTGATAACGGTCAGATAAGTAAGATTTAAACCATGCCAATGCAGTTCCACTAATGCCAACATAATTTTCGAGTCTATTCAAAAGAATATTGTGATCGATAGTGTCAAATGCAACGCTAAGATCGAGTAACACTAATAGAGAGATACAACCACGATCAGATGATAAGAGTAAATCATTTGTAACTCTAATTAGAGCAGTCTCAGTACTATGATACGGCCTAAATCCTGACTGGAAATCCTCACATATACCATTTCTTTCTAAAAAGGAACATAATTGTGAAGACACAGCCTTTTCTAATATTTTTGATAGAAACGGTAGATTCGAGATTGGTCTGTAATTGACTAATTCTTTAGGATCAAGTTGCGGTTTTTAATAAGTGGTTTAATTACAGCCAACTTTAAAGTTTTTGGTACATATCCTAATGTCAAGGATGAATTAATAATATTAAGCAGAGGATCTATGACCTCTGGAAGCATCTCTTTAATAGCCTAGTCGGTATAGGGTCAAGCATACATGTTGTTGATTTTGATGATTTAACAAGTTTAGCCAATTCTTCTCCTCCTATAGCAGTGAATGAGTGTAATTTTTCCTCAGTGAGACTACAATGTTCTGTCTGAAGTGATACTGTAGTAGACGGCTGCATGGTTATAATTTTATTCCTAATGTTATCAATCTTACTAGTAAAGAAGATCATAAAGTTATTACTGCTGTGTTGTTTACAAACGTCAGAAGTTGAAGCTTTATCCTTTGTTAATTTAGCCACTGTATCGAATAAATACCTAGGGTTGTGTTTGTTTTCTTCTAAAAGAGTTGAGAAATAAGCAGATCTAGCAGTTTTTATGGCCTTTCTTTATGCAATCATGCTCTCTTTCCACAAATTGCGAAAAACCTCCAGTTTTGTTTTCTTCCAGCTGCGCTCCATTTTTCTGGCTGCTGTTTTAAGGGCCCGAGTGTGCTCGTTGTACCATGCGTTGGATTATTTGCTTTAATCTTCTTTAGCGCCGAGGAGCAACTATGTCTAAAGTGCTAGTAAAGAGAGAGTCAGTAGTTTCTGTTGCAACATCAAGTTCCTCTTGGCTATCTGTAATTCTGAGGAGATGGAACTGATGAGGAAGATTATGTATAAAGCAATCTTTAGTCGCAGTGTTATAGTCCTGCCATATTTGAAGCGAGGGGATGGCTTTGCAGCCTTAGCTATATTAAGTATACATGATATTAGGTAATGATCTGAGATGTCATCGCTCTGCTGCAGAATTTTAATGGTATCGACATTTAGTCCATGTGACAGTATTAGATCTAAAGTATGATTAAGGCGATGAGTGGGTCCAGATACGTGTTGTCTAACTCCAATAGAGTTTATAATGTCTTTAAATGCCAATCCCAATGCGTCTTTTTCATTGTCAACATGGATATTAAAATCACCAACAATTAGTACTTTATCTGCAGCCAGTACTAACTCTGATAGAAAACCAGCAAATTCTTTGATAAAGTCTGTATTGTGCCCTGGTGGCCTGTATACAGTAGCCAACACAAATGTCAAACGGATTTATCATTTACACTAAACAATGTTACATAAAGCACCAAAACTTCAAAGGAATTATATTTGAAACTAGACTTCTGAGTAATACTGAAGTTATCATTATAAATTACAGCAACACCTCCCCTTTTCCTTTCAGACGCGCTCGTGTTTATAACAATAATCTTGGGGAGTGGACTCATTTAAAGTAATGTAGTCGTCAGGTTTTAGCCAGGTTTCTGTCAAACACAGCACATCTAGGTTATGATCTATAATCATATCATTAACAATAAGCGTTTTTGGCGAAAGGGATCGAATATTCAGCAACCCGAGATTTATCAATTGTTCATCCGTATTATATCTGTTGTTTATTTGTTGGACATCAATTAAATTTTTACTGTTGAATGGTTTTGATGGTTTTTTGTATTTACTGATTCGGGAACAGACACAGTCTCTATGTGATAATATCTAGGTGAAAGCGCTCTATGTGCTGGGATTTAGCTGACTCTGGTGACGTGAGACAGCTAGCAGACGGTTGGTTTAGCCAGTTTGTCTGCTTCCTGACCTGGGCCCCAGTGAGTCAAGGTTTAGCTCTAAGATTATGTGCCAAATTACTAGAGAGAAGAGCAGCACCAGCCCGGTAGGATGAATGCCGCCTATCTTCAACAGGTCGGGTCTGCCCCAAAACTTTTCCAATTGTCTATGAACCCTATGTTATTTTATGGACACCACTTAGACAACCAGCCATTGAGTGATGATAATCTGCTAACTATTTCATCACTCCTTTAACAGGAGGGGGCCAGATAAACAGACTGCCGTGACATCGCATTTGGCAGTTTACACACCTCTTTAATGTTAATTTTGGTGATCTCCGACTGACGGTTTAACATCATTAGTGCCGACGTGAATAATAATCTTAGAGAATTTACGATTAGCTTTAGCCAGCACTTTTAAATTTGCTTTGATGTCAGGCGCTCTGGCTCCCGGTAAACATGTGACTATGGTGGCTGGTGTCTCTATTTTCACGTTCCGTGTAATAGAATAGCCAATAACTAGGGCACTTTCAACAGGATCCTCAGTGGGTGCATCACTGAGTGAGGAGAACCTGTTTGATGTTCCTAATCGGAACGGCAGAGTGGTTTTTAGATCCGCGACTATGCTGTCTCACAGTCACCCAATTGCCCTGCTGCGGGCTCAGCCGGAACCAAACAATGAGTGTTCACTAAGCTAGTCGCATCCAAAACAGTATCTAAAGCTGTTCTCACTACTCTCACATAAAGTCTGGATGCGTGTCTCTAAATCTGAAATCTTCTCCGTCAGCCTGATTAATTCCTTACGTTTAACACATGTGAAGCCCTGTTCGCCAACGGAGATAGATATGCTAAACATGTAGCATGCAGTGCAAGTGACAATGACAGGAGAAGAAGACATGGCTTACCGTATTTGTTGATGAATCCAAAACTTACCACACAACTTACTCCACTTACTTTGTTTGATGGAGTCTATTTAATAATCCAACTCACCACAGTTGTCTAATGAACTCAGAAAACAGGAGACCCGGGTGCCGGGTGGAAAGCTACCAGGCTAGCGAAAAGCTAACACGTGGTAGTGATTTAGATTAAAAGCTAGTGATGTCAAATTTAACTTGATAGGCTATATTAAACAATATATGGTGATGAGTAAGTTATTTTTAGCAGTATAGATAACAAAGAAAATATATCAAATAGAGATTCAAACGCAGCTATACAGAGCTACAAACACTGACGCATGCAGCAGCAGCAGTAGGTAGACTGGAGCAATCGACCAGGAGCAATCGATCAATAAACGCTCAGTAGTGTCAGCCGGGCCTAAAGTCAGAATTGTGATATATAAAGTCAGAATTGTGATATATAAAGTCAGAATTGTGATATATAAAGTCAGAATTGTGTGATATAAAGTCAGAATTGTGTGATATAAAGTCAGAATTGTGTGATATAAAGTCAGAATTGTGAGATATAAAGTCAGAATTGTGTGATATAAAGTCAGAATTGTGAGATATAAAGTCAGAATTGTGTGATATAAAGTCAGAATTGTGTGATATAAAGTCAGAATTGTGTGATATAAAGACAGAATTGTGTGATATAAAGTCTGAATTGTGTGATACAAAGTCAGAATTACGTGTTATAAAGTCAGAATTGTGTGATATAAAGTCAGAATTGTGTGATATAAAGTCATAATTGTGTGATATAATGTCATAATTGTGTGATATATAGTCAGAATTGTGTGATATAAGTTCAGAATTGCGTGTTATAAAGTCAGAATTGTGAGATATAAAGTCAGAATTGTGTGTTATAAAATCAGAATTGTGTGATATAAAGACAGAATTGTGTGATATAAAGTCAGAATTGTGTGATATAAAGTCAGAATTGTGTGATTAAGTCAGAATTGTGTGATATAAAGTCAGAATTGTGTGATACAAAGTCAGAATTACGTGTTATAAAGTCAGAATTGTGTGATATAAAGTCATAATTGTGTGATATAAAGTCATAATTGTGTGATATAATGTCATAATTGTGCGATATAAAGTCAGAATTGTGCGATATAAAGTCAGAATTGTGTGATGATTTCCTTGCCACTGTCGCCTCTGGCTTGGCTTGCTCAGTTGGGGAAAAAACTATTTTTCAAATATATTTCAAAATAAATCTAATTATTAAACTAAATTAACCATATAGACCAAATTACTTATCTAATTACTGATCTAAAGCCCACATTGTTACTGTATGATCAGAATTGTGTGATATAAAGTCAGAATTGTGAGATATAAAGCCAGAATTGTGATATAAAGTCAGAATTGTGTGATATAAAATCAGAATTGTGAGATATAAAGTCAGAATTGTGTGATATAAAATCAGAATTGTGTGATATAAAGTCAGAATTGTGAGATATAAAGTCAGAATTGTGTGATATAAAGTCAGAATTGTGTGATATAAAGTCAGAATTGTGTGATATAAAGTCAGAATTGTGAGATATAAAGTCAGAATTGTGTGTTATAAAGTCAGAATTGTGTGATATAAAGTCAGAATTGTGTGATATAAAGTCAGAATTGTGATATATAAAGTCAGAATTGTGTGATATAAAGTCAGAATTGTGTGATACAACGTCAGAATTGTGTGATATAAGTTCAGAATTGTGTGATATAAAGTCAGAATTGTGTGATATAAAGTCAGAATTGTGTGATATAAAGTCAGAATTGTGAGATATAAAGTCAGAATTGTGTGATATAAAGTCAGAATTGTGTGATATAAAGTCAGAATTGTGAGATATAAAGTCAGAATTGTGAGATATAAAGTCAGAATTGTGTGATATAAAGTCAGAATTGTGTGATATAAAGTCAGAATTGTGTGATATAAAGTCAGAATTGTGAGATATAAAGTCAGAATTGTGTGATACAACGTCAGAATTGTGTGATATAAGTTCAGAATTGCGTGATATAAAGTCAGAATTGTGTGATATAAAGTCAGAATTGTGTGATATAAAGTCAGAATTGTGAGATATAAAGTCAGAATTGTGTGATATAAAGTCAGAATTGTGTGATATAAAGTCAGAATTGTGAGATATAAAGTCAGAATTGTGAGATATAATGTCAGAATTGTGTGATATAAAGTCAGAATTGTGAGATATAAAGTCAGAATTGTGTGATATAAAGTCAGAATTACGTGATACAAAGTCAGAATTACGTGTTATAAAGTCAGAATTGTGTGATATAAAGTCAGAATTGTGTGATATAAAGTCAGAATTGTGTGATATAAAGTCAGAATTGTGTGATATAAAGTCAGAATTGTGTGATATAAAGTCAGAATTGTGAGATATAAAGTCAGAATTGTGAGATATAATGTCAGAATTGTGTGATATAAAGTCAGAATTGTGTGATATAAAGTCAGAATTGTGAGATATAAAGTCAGATTTGTGTGATATAAAGACAGAATTGTGTGATATAAAGTCAGAATTGTGTTATAAAGTCAGAATTGTGAGATATAAAGTCAGAATTGTGAGATATAAAGTCAGAATTGTGTGATATAAAGTCAGAATTGTGTGATATAAAGTCAGAATTGTGAGATATAAAGTCAGAATTGTGTGATATAAAGTCAGAATTGTGAGATATAAAGTCAGAATTGTGTGATATAAAGCCAGAATTGTGTGATATAAAGTCAGAATTGTGTGATATAAAGTCAGAATTGTGAGATATAAAGTCAGAATTGTGTGATATAAAGTCAGAATTGTGTGATATAAAGTCAGAATTGTGAGATATAAAGTCAGAATTGTGAGATATAAAGTCAGAATTGTGTGATATAAAGTCAGAAGTGTGTGATATAAAGTCAGAATTGTGTGATATAAAGTCAGAATTGTGTGATATAAAGTCAGAATTGTGTGATATAAAGTCAAAATTGTGAGATATAAAGTCAGAATTGTGTTATAAAGTCAGAATTGTGAGATATAAAGTCAGAATTGTGTGATATAAAGACAGAATTGTGTGATATAAAGTCGGAATTGTGATATAAAGTCAGAATTGTGAGATATAAAGTCAGAATTGTGTGATAAAAAGTCAGAATTGTGTGATATAAAGTCAGAATTGTGTGATATAAAGTCAGAATTGTGTGATATAAAGTCAGAATTGTGAGATATAAAGTCAGAATTGTGAGATATAAAGTCAGAATTGTGTGATATAAAGTCAGAATTGTGTGATATAAAGTCAGAATTGTGAGATATAAAGTCAGAATTGTGTGATATAAAGTCAGAATTGTGTGATATAAAGTCAGAATTGTGAGATATAAAGTCAGAATTGTGAGATATAAAGTCAGAATTGTGTGATATAAAGTCAGAATTGTGTGATATAAAGTCAGAATTGTGAGATATAAAGTCAGAATTGTGTGATATAAAGTCAGAATTGTGTGATATAAAGTCAGAATTGTGTGATATAAAGTCAAAATTGTGAGATATAAAGTCAGAATTGTGTGATATAAAGTCAGAATTGTGTGATATAAAGTCAGAATTGTGAGATATAAAGTCAGAATTGTGTGATATAAAGACAGAATTGTGTGATATAAAGTCAGAATTGTGTTATAAAGTCAGAATTGTGAGATATAAAGTCAGAATTGTGTGATAAAAAGTCAGAATTGTGTGACATAAAGTCAGAATTGTGAGATATAAAGTCAGAATTGTGAGATATAAAGTCAGAATTGTGAGATATAAAGTCAGAATTATGAGATATAAAGTCAGAATTGTGAGATATAAAGTCAGAATTGTGTGATAAAAAGTCAGAATTGTGTGATATAAAGTCAGAATTGTGAGATATAAAGTCAGAATTGTGAGATATAAAGTCAGAATTGTGAGATATAAAGTCAGAATTGTGAGATATAAAGTCAGAATTGTGTGATATAAAGTCAGAATTGTGAGATATAAAGTCAGAATTGTGTGATATAAAGTCAGAATTGTGATATAAAGTCAGAATTGTGTGATATAAAATCAGAATTATGAGATATAAAGTCAGAATTGTGAGATATAAAGTCAGAATTGTGAGATATAAAGTCAGAATTGTGAGATATAAAGTCAGAATTGTGTGATATAAAGTCAGAATTGTGTTATAAAGTCAGAATTGTGTGATATGAAGTCAGAATTGTGTGATATAAAGTCAGAATTGTGAGATATAAAGTCAGAATTGTGTGATATAAAGTCAGAATTGTGATATAAAGTCAGAATTGTGTGATATAAAGTCAGAATTGTGAGATATAAAGTCAGAATTGTGAGATATAAAGTCAGAATTGTGAGATATAAAGTCAGAATTGTGAGATATAAAGTCAGAATTGTGTGATATAAAGTCAGAATTGTGTTATAAAGTCAGAATTGTGAGATATAAAGTCAGAATTGTGTGATATAAAGTCAGAATTGTGTTATAAAGTCAGAATTATGAGATATAAAGTCAGAATTGTGAGACATAAAGTCAGAATTGTGTGATATAAAGTCAGAATTGTGTTATAAAGTCAGAATTATGAGATATAAAGTCAGAATTGTGAGATATAAAGTCAGAATTGTGTTATAAAGTCAGAATTATGAGATATAAAGTCAGAATTGTGAGACATAAAGTCAGAATTGTGTGATATAAAGACAGAATTGTGTGATATAAAGTCAGAATTGTGTTATAAAGTCAGAATTATGAGACATAAAGTCAGAATTGTGAGATATAAAGTCAGAATTGTGTTATAAAGTCAGAATTGTGAGATATAAAGTCAGAATTGTGTGATATAAAGTCAGAATTGTGAGATATAAAGTCAGAATTGTGAGATATAAAGTCAGAATTGTGAGATATAAAGTCAGAATTGTGAGATATAAAGTCAGAATTGTGATATAAAGTCAGAATTGTGTGATATAAAGTCAGAATTGTGTGATATAAAGTCAGAATTGTGTTATAAAGTCAGAATTATGAGATATAAAGTCAGAATTGTGAGATATAAAGTCAGAATTGTGTTATAAAGTCAGAATTGTGAGATATAAAGTCAGAATTGTGTGATATAAAGTCAGAATTGTGAGATATAAAGTCAGAATTGTGTTATAAAGTCAGAATTGTGAGATATAAAGTCAGAATTGTGAGATATAAAGTCAGAATTGTGTTATAAAGTCAGAATTGTGAGATATAAAGTCAGAATTGTGTGATATAAAGTCAGAATTGTGAGATATAAAGTCAGAATTGTGAGATATAAAGTCAGAATTGTGAGATATAAAGTCAGAATTGTGAGATATAAAGTCAGAATTGTGAGATATAAAGTCAGAATTGTGAGATATAAAGTCAGAATTGTGTGATATAAAGTCAGAATTGTGAGATATAAAGTCAGAATTGTGTGATATAAAGTCAAAATTGTGAGATATAAAGTCAGAATTGTGTGATATAAAGTCAGAATTGTGAGATATAAAGTCAGAATTGTGTGATATAAAGACAGAATTGTGTGATATAAAGTCAGAATTGTGTTATAAAGTCAGAATTGTGAGATATAAAGTCAGAATTGTGTGATAAAAAGTCAGAATTGTGTGATATAAAGTCAGAATTGTGTGATATAAAGTCAGAATTGTGTGATAAAGTCAGAATTGTGAGATATAAAGTCAGAATTGTGAGATATAAAGTCAGAATTGTGTGATATAAAGTCAGAATTGTGTGATATAAAGTCAGAATTGTGAGATATAAAGTCAGAATTGTGTGATATAAAGTCAAAATTGTGAGGTATAAAGTCAGAATTGTGAGATATAAAGTCAGAACTGTGAGATATAAAGTCAGAATTGTGTGATATAAAGTCAGAATTGTGAGATATAAAGTCAGAATTGTGAGATATAAAGTCAGAATTGTGTGATATAAAGTCAGAATTGTGAGATATAAAGTCAGAATTGTGTGATATAAAGTCAGAATTGTGTGATATAAAGTCAGAATTGTGAGATATAAAGTCAGAATTGTGAGATATAAAGTCAGAATTGTGTGATATAAAGTCAGAATTGTGAGATATAAAGTCAGAATTGTGAGATATAAAGTCAGAATTGTGTGATATAAAGTCAGAATTGTGTGATATAAAGTCAGAATTGTGAGATATAAAGTCAGAATTGTGAGATATAAAGTCAGAATTGTGTGATATAAAGTCAGAATTGTGTGATATAAAGTCAGAATTGTGTGATATAAAGTCAGAATTGTGTGATATAAAGTCAGAATTGTGTGATATAAAGTCAAAATTGTGAGGTATAAAGTCAGAATTGTGTGATATAAAGTCAGAATTGTGTGATATAAAGTCAAAATTGTGAGATATAAAGTCAGAATTGTGTTATATAAAGTCAGAATTGTGTGATATAAAGTCAGAATTGTGATATATAAAGTCAGAATTGTGTGATATAAAGACAGAATTGTGTGATATAAAGTCAGAATTGTGTTATAAAGTCAGAATTGTGAGATATAAAGTCAGAATTGTGTGATAAAAGTCAGAATTGTGTGATATAAAGTCAGAATTGTGTGATATAGTCAGAATTGTGTGATATAAAGTCAGAATTGTGAGATATAAAGTCAGAATTGTGAGATATAAAGTCAGAATTGTGTGATATAAAGTCAGAATTGTGAGATATAAAGTCAGAATTGTGTGATATAAAGTCAGAATTGTGTGATATAAAGTCAGAATTGTGAGATATAAAGTCAGAATTGTGAGATATAAAGTCAGAATTGTGTGATATAAAGTCAGAATTGTGTGATATAAAGTCAGAATTGTGAGATATAAAGTCAGAATTGTGTGATATAAAGTCAGAATTGTGTGATATAAAGTCAGAATTTTTAGATATAAAGTCAGAATTGTGTGATATAAAGTCAGAATTGTGTGATATAAAGTCAGAATTGTGAGATATAAAGTCAGAATTGTGTGATATAAAGTCAGAATTGTGTGATATAAAGTCAGAATTGTGTGATATAAAGTCAGAATTGTGTGATATAAAGTCAGAATTGTGTGATATAAAGTCAGAATTGTGTGATATAAAGTCAGAATTGTGTGATATAAAGTCAGAATTGTGATATATAAAGTCAGAATTGTGTGATATAAAGTCAGAATTGTGTGATACAACGTCAGAATTGTGTGATATAAGTTCAGAATTGTGTGATATAAAGTCAGAATTGTGTGATATAAAGTCAGAATTGTGTGATGTAAAGTCAGAATTGTGAGATATAAAGTCAGAATTGTGTGATATAAAGTCAGAATTGTGTGATATAAAGTCAGAATTGTGTGATATAAAGTCAGAATTGTGTGATACAACGTCAGAATTGTGTGATATAAGTTCAGAATTGCGTGATATAAAGTCAGAATTGTGTGATATAAAGTCAGAATTGTGTGATATAAAGTCAGAATTGTGAGATATAAAGTCAGAATTGTGTGATATAAAGTCAGAATTGTGTGATATAAAGTCAGAATTGTGAGATATAAAGTCAGAATTGTGAGATATAATGTCAGAATTGTGTGATATAAAGTCAGAATTGTGTGATATAAAGTCAGAATTGTGTGATATAAAGTCAGAATTACGTGATACAAAGTCAGAATTACGTGTTATAAAGTCAGAATTGTGTGATATAAAGTCAGAATTGTGTGATATAAAGTCAGAATTGTGTGATATAAAGTCAGAATTGTGTGATATAAAGTCAGAATTGTGTGATATAAAGTCAGAATTGTGAGATATAAAGTCAGAATTGTGAGATATAATGTCAGAATTGTGTGATATAAAGACAGAATTGTGTGATATAAAGTCAGAATTGTGTGATATAAAGTCAGAATTGTGTGATATAAAGACAGAATTGTGTGATATAAAGTCAGAATTGTGTTATAAAGTCAGAATTGTGAGATATAAAGTCAGAATTGTGAGATATAAAGTCAGAATTGTGTGATATAAAGTCAGAATTGTGTGATATAAAGTCAGAATTGTGAGATATAAAGTCAGAATTGTGTGATATAAAGTCAGAATTGTGAGATATAAAGTCAGAATTGTGTGATATAAAGCCAGAATTGTGTGATATAAAGTCAGAATTGTGTGATATAAAGTCAGAATTGTGAGATATAAAGTCAGAATTGTGTGATATAAAGTCAGAATTGTGAGATATAAAGTCAGAATTGTGTGATATAAAGTCAGAATTGTGAGATATAAAGTCAGAATTGTGTGATATAAAGTCAGAATTGTGAGATATAAAGTCAGAATTGTGAGATATAAAGTCAGAATTGTGTGATATAAAGTCAGAATTGTGTGATATAAAGTCAGAATTGTGAGATATAAAGTCAGAATTGTGAGATATAAAGTCAGAATTGTGTGATATAAAGTCAGAATTGTGTGATATAAAGTCAGAATTGTGTGATATAAAGTCAGAATTGTGTGATATAAAGTCAGAATTGTGTGATATAAAGTCAAAATTGTGAGATATAAAGTCAGAATTGTGTGATATAAAGTCAGAATTGTGTGATATAGTCAGAATTGTGAGATATAAAGTCAGAATTGTGTGATATAAAGACAGAATTGTGTGATATAAAGTCAGAATTGTGTTATAAAGTCAGAATTGTGAGATATAAAGTCAGAATTGTGTGATAAAAGTCAGAATTGTGTGATATAAAGTCAGAATTGTGTGATATAAAGTCAGAATTGTGTGATATAAAGTCAGAATTGTGAGATATAAAGTCAGAATTGTGAGATATAAAGTCAGAATTGTGTGATATAAAGTCAGAATTGTGTGATATAAAGTCAGAATTGTGAGATATAAAGTCAGAATTGTGTGATATAAAGTCAGAATTGTGTGATATAAAGTCAGAATTGTGAGATATAAAGTCAGAATTGTGTGATATAAAGTCAGAATTGTGTGATATAAAGTCAGAATTGTGTGATATAAAGTCAAAATTGTGAGATATAAAGTCAGAATTGTGTGATATAAAGTCAGAATTGTGTGATATAAAGTCAGAATTGTGAGATATAAAGTCAGAATTGTGTGATATAAAGACAGAATTGTGTGATATAAAGTCAGAATTGTGTTATAAAGTCAGAATTGTGAGATATAAAGTCAGAATTGTGTGATAAAAAGTCAGAATTGTGTGATATAAAGTCAGAATTGTGAGATATAAAGTCAGAATTGTGAGATATAAAGTCAGAATTGTGAGATATAAAGTCAGAATTATGAGATATAAAGTCAGAATTGTGAGATATAAAGTCAGAATTGTGTGATAAAAGTCAGAATTGTGTGATATAAAGTCAGAATTGTGAGATATAAAGTCAGAATTGTGAGATATAAAGTCAGAATTGTGAGATATAAAGTCAGAATTGTGAGATATAAAGTCAGAATTGTGTGATATAAAGTCAGAATTGTGAGATATAAAGTCAGAATTGTGTGATATAAAGTCAGAATTGTGATATAAAGTCAGAATTGTGTGATATAAAATCAGAATTATGAGATATAAAGTCAGAATTGTGAGATATAAAGTCAGAATTGTGAGATATAAAGTCAGAATTGTGAGATATAAAGTCAGAATTGTGTGATATAAAGTCAGAATTGTGTGATATAAAGTCAGAATTGTGTTATAAAGTCAGAATTGTGTGATATAAAGTCAGAATTGTGTGATATAAAGTCAGAATTGTGAGATATAAAGTCAGAATTGTGAGATATAAAGTCAGAATTGTGAGATATGAAGTCAGAATTGTGTGATATAAAGTCAGAATTGTGAGATATAAAGTCAGAATTGTGTGATATAAAGTCAGAATTGTGATATAAAGTCAGAATTGTGTGATATAAAGTCAGAATTGTGAGATATAAAGTCAGAATTGTGAGATATAAAGTCAGAATTGTGTGATATAAAGTCAGAATTGTGTTATAAAGTCAGAATTGTGAGATATAAAGTCAGAATTGTGTGATATAAAGTCAGAATTGTGTTATAAAGTCAGAATTATGAGATATAAAGTCAGAATTGTGAGACATAAAGTCAGAATTGTGTGATATAAAGTCAGAATTGTGTTATAAAGTCAGAATTATGAGATATAAAGTCAGAATTGTGAGATATAAAGTCAGAATTGTGTTATAAAGTCAGAATTATGAGCTATAAAGTCAGAATTGTGAGACATAAAGTCAGAATTGTTTGATATAAAGACAGAATTGTGTGATATAAAGTCAGAATTGTGTTATAAAGTCAGAATTATGAGATATAAAGTCAGAATTGTGAGATATAAAGTCAGAATTGTGTTATAAAGTCAGAATTGTGAGATATAAAGTCAGAATTGTGTGATATAAAGTCAGAATTGTGAGATATAAAGTCAGAATTGTGAGATATAAAGTCAGAATTGTGAGATATAAAGTCAGAATTGTGAGATATAAAGTCAGAATTGTGAGATATAAAGTCAGAATTGTGAGATATAAAGTCAGAATTGTGATATAAAGTCAGAATTGTGTGATATAAAGTCAGAATTGTGTGATATAAAGTCAGAATTGTGTTATAAAGTCAGAATTATGAGATATAAAGTCAGAATTGTGAGATATAAAGTCAGAATTGTGTTATAAAGTCAGAATTATGAGATATAAAGTCGGAATTGTGAGATATAAAGTCAGAATTGTGTGATAAAGTCAGAATTGTGAGATATAAAGTCAGAATTGTGTGATATAGTCAGAATTGTGAGATATAAAGTCAGAATTGTGTTATAAAGTCAGAATTATGAGATATAAAGTCAGAATTGTGAGATATAAAGTCAGAATTGTGTTATAAAGTCAGAATTGTGAGATATAAAGTCAGAATTGTGTGATATAAAGTCAGAATTGTGAGATATAAAGTCAGAATTGTGAGATATAAAGTCAGAATTGTGAGATATAAAGTCAGAATTGTGAGATATAAAGTCAGAATTGTGAGATATAAAGTCAGAATTGTGTGATATAAAGTCAGAATTGTGAGATATAAAGTCAGAATTGTGAGATATAAAGTCAGAATTGTGAGATATAAAGTCAGAATTGTGTGATATAAAGTCAGAATTGTGATATAAAGTCAGAATTGTGTGATATAAAGTCAGAATTGTGTGATATAAAGTCAGAATTATGAGATATAAAGTCAGAATTGTGTGATATAAAGTCAGAATTGTGAGATATAAAGTCAGAATTGTGTGATATAAAGTCAGAATTGTGTGATATAAAGTCAGAATTGTGAGATATAAAGTCAGAATTGTGATATAAAGTCAGAATTACGTAATTACCTTTTTAATTTTTTTTTCATTCTGTGGCGGAAACAAGCTTCTATACATATAATATTGCTCGTTTCTGCTTCTTCTTCACCTGTGTTTTGATCTGGAGATACTGTACTCATTCAGGAGATGCGTTATAGCGCCCGTACCATATAACCGTGATAACACAGGAAGCCGTAAAAACTCGCCAATGGCACTGAAGCATTTTCTCATGATTGATGAGCTAACTCTTCAATGGCAGAGAAAGAGTTAACAGCGATTAAAATGGTAAGTCTCAAGTATACAACAGGCCTTAATTATATTCCCAGTGAAGATTGCCGGTTCTCATTTGACAATGCATGGAAGCATTCAAGTAAAGGGAACTGTAGAAAGGCCAGTTCCATGGTACCAGTAGTCCTAATAGCCTGCATCCTATTTCTAATGCATAGACAGCTGTACCACAGTGCAGTATAGGATATTCTGTTGGTCCTCAGATACTGTATATCAGGCAGACTCCTAAAACCATTGCAAGGTGACAAATATCTCAAGAGGGCAAAAAAGGAAGCACACACATTTTCTCTACAGTGTTATTCCCAGTGAAGACATTCAATAACCCATTTCCGCTGCAGCTTATATTTCGGATTGCGTTCTTGTCTGCCAAGACCATCAACACTTTTAACTTGAATTTGGGGGATGTTTATATTAGGTACCATTCTTAAAGGTGCATTCAGTAGTTTTCTTTTTTCTTATTTAGGAGTTTTATAAATGAAGTCATCTAAATCGTGTACACTTACACAAGACTATCCTCAAGATACATTTCTATAAAAAGTTTAAATATGTATGGCGCAGCTCGCATCCCTCAGTGTATTTCGCCTTGTTGTAATGAAATGGTGTTAAAACTAAACGTCTGAGAGAATTCTCACGCTAATAGGTTGGCACTTCTGCTAGTAGCGTAGTGTTGTTTAGTGATGTGAAGAGCAAAAATTAAACAGTGGAACGTCTTTATTTTCACGCTTTACCAGTTGAGACGACGGCAGAATCAGAACGCGTACAGCTGAAGAAGAAGAAGAAAAGATTTGAATTCACAATTCAACACAGAAATACCGACACACACACAACAACAACAACAACAACAACATAAAACCTAGAATAAACATCCCTACGGCAAAATCAAGGTAGAAAGATTTGATGTTTGAGAAAATAGCATTATAAAAGTATCTAATTTTTTTATGAAAATATGAAAAACTTTTTGATAACTGTGTGATAAGTCTGAGACCGCTCTCTAAAACTCACTAGAACTATCAGTGTAATTTACATTAAACTCACAGACGATCGTGCTAATGTCCGTTGTGGTATAGGTAGTTCAAGGCGTAACGTGTAAGGTTCACCGCTAGAGGTCTTTTTATTCAAAACAAAGGCGTGGCTTGATGACACCGTGAATGAGCGTGGAATCATGGGAGTTGTAGTCTTGATTCTTCACCTCCACAGCCGATGCAAAGAAATCCGACGGACTCATGAAATCATGTTCATTAATGAGTGAAAGTGTATTAAAGTTTTATTAACATTACGGTGGTACGAAGCAGGATGCGACGAGAGCCGTGTGAGCAAAGCTTATGCTCTTTACACTGTGTATGTGGGGTGACGCAGCGCTGGTTTACACGCTCAAAACAATCAAACTAAATTCGTTTGAGTGTGTTGAAAGTTGTCATAATGCTACTCTGTGAATTCGCTCGGTGGCTGCTATGAGAGACTTGTTGCAACTCTGAGGCAACGTTACTCGTCGTGAATCAAGAAAACAAGCGATTCAAACAATAACCGTGTTGCGCTGTACAGCAATGATTCGTTTTCTGTTGATAAATGTTTTCAAACAGTTGCTCGCCTGTCTAATAAAATACATATTATATTAAAGCGTCTTTGGTGTTTTCCTTGATTCTACAGCAATCAAGGGTAGTGAGGCTACAATGTCATTGACAGACTCTTTAAACCTAAAAGTAGTATCAGTCCACAATTTCACAACTAGTGTAGTTTGTATGCAGCGTTGGAGGAAAGACATTTGTATTTTATTTAGCTGTATGATGTGACTCTTATCTGATGAACTCATGGGCTTCGTGCGTGAAACTTCAGGTTAGCTAATTTTTGAATGTTCATAAACCATTCACACAGGTGAAATTTGTCTTTTTCTTTTCAGTGTTACAATACTCTCACCTATACTGACAACTATAAGCCATTCAGAAGTTGATTGGTCTCCTTAAAAAGTGTAACAGCAGCATAGGCTTAACCAGTGGTGTAAGGTTGGGGGTGTGGCTACCTGATTAATTGACCAATGGCAAAAAAAAACAATAGCATTTAATACTATGATAAACATAAACTTAATATTGAATAAGTAGTGAAGGTAACATTTCTTTGTGATTATGTCTGTGTGTGCCTTCAATGGAATTGGTAGGGGCCCCTGAATGTGTTTTCCATATGATTCCATTTGCATGCTCTCTCCTACACTATAAATAATTTATATTGGGTTTAAGTGGAATTAGTGCTGGTGTTCATGGTCAGCAGAGCCACTGATACTTTGAGAGTATAGACGCTCACTTAAATATCCCTGTGTTTATTGAAGGGTCAGATGGTGGCTACTTCTACAATGACAAATGTGGGAATTCCAGCGCCCTGTCAAACAGATCACGTCTCTAAATGAGTGTATTTCTATTTGCATGCAATACAACACACAGTAGTTGTGTTTGAGACTTAAGTGTCACCTCAATATCAAGAAAAAAAAATAATATATATATATATATATATATATATATATATATATATATATATATATATATAAAAATATATATGAAGCCACTGTAAACCCGAATATGTTGGCAAAACTAAAAAAAAATAGGCAATCAGTTGCCTTCAGCTTTTTTAAGTTAAGAAATGTAAAGTGTAAGTAAGAACTTGCAGATTTTTATTTTGTTATCATACATGTTATTTGCTCTGAACTTGAAATATTTGAGTAAGCTAATTCATACCTTTAACTTAAAAATATCATGTAATCTCACATTTTTAGTGGTGGAAACGTGACTATCTTTAACTAGCTAATTCAATAAATGTCACCTTGCTAATTGGTTACACTATATTTTGGTAGTTTTAGCATAGTACTTGCTGAATGAGGACAGCAATATAATGCATTTAACATATATCTGTTCTCAAACTAATCTCATGCTCCACTTATCACCATGATGGTAACACGGCGCAAATGTGAGTGTGCAAAATGGCAGGTGTAAAAGCGGTATTTTAAAAAAAACGCCTCGGTTCGTTTTTTTTTATTTGCCGCACTTCGTTAAAAACTGGCCGACCAATGAAATTGGCGCTTTTGTTTCACATGCTTGGAGCTGCTGAAGTTACAGTAAAACACGACTTGGTGGCGCTCAAGCGCAAAACGGTCTTGCTGAGCACACATTGATACCTAAGAACGACGAAGAGGAAGTAAGTAGACGAAGAAGAAGATGCAACGAGGCTAGATGAATGTAGAGCTGCTGGTCTCTTTAGTGTCTGGACACAAAGTTTATGACAAATGCCACAGCGACTACAAAAATCTTGATAAGAGGGAGTTGTTATGGAGAGGAATTGCAGATCTAATAGGATTCCATGGTGAGTTTCCATCGAATCCTTTGATCTGCAATCAAATCCAAAGCGCCATCTACTGTCAGGGAGTGAATTTGCACGTTCACTCGGTGCATCTTTGTTTATACCCAATCAATTTTAACTTGACGTCTCGAAAAACTATGATGATAAACATGCGCGATAATCGTCCTGGTGTGCATATTTTTTATTCTACATATAATATACATGTTTACATAACATAACATTTTAAATAGTACATTTTTTCCTCCCCAATTCAAAACAGAAAAGCTATTTTCTATAAAATTTCTCCAAGCCTTCTTCTTTGCTTCTTTTGACTTTGGGGTAGAATGGGACATGATCTTGACAGGTTTCATTGGATTTAGTCTGCAAACAACAGGCTCCTATACAGTAACAAAATGTAAACTTTATTTCAGATTGACATCTCTTTTTCAGATTAACAGAAGACAGAAAAGTTGAATGGCACAGTCATATGATATATGCATATTGCTGATTGGCTTGCGGCACCTGATTTCAAAAAAAAAAAAAAAAAACGTCAAAGATTGCTCAGCAGGGAACTTTTCAGAATATCATTTTCATAGCGCAGCATTTGAATATAAAATACAAGCAAAACAAGGCTCCCAAAACCACTCTATATAAGATCATCACAATTAGTCTCTTATGTAAATGCTCAAATGAAAAGAGCATCAAGAGATTAAGACGTAGACAGTGCGCTGGGGCGTAAGACATTTTCTTTCTCTTGGATTTGATATCTTTGACCTGAGAAACCTGCGGATACAGTAAACATTCAAAATCACAGTGAGGATTAAGAGGACATTCCCAGTAGGCCACGCGTATCAGGTGATACTGATCAGGTTCTCCTTCTCTCTCTGCACTGTAGATTCACACGGCGGGGATTGTGATTTAGTGTTTTAGCACGGGGACTAATGCTCCAAGGTTGGACCTTGTCGAGGCTTGAGAGATTCACAAGTTGAGTAGCAGCACCTCTATCAAATGATTATAAAAATTAATCTGCATTTTGCCTAACTCAATTAAAGTGCCCGTATTATACTTTTTCGAATATATTACCATTCATGCAGTGTGTAAAATAGCTGTTTGTGAATGTAAAAGGTCTCCAAAGTTCACGACAAAGTTATTGTCTCCTAAAAGAAAGAATCTATTCTGAAGTGCCGAAACAGTGTCACTTCCTGTCACAAACCCTAGGTTTGGAATACATTTGCATAATGCCAACCTATGGTCTTCTACTTTGACCTACCCTCAAACACTTAAGTTGTAGATGAGGCCTGGAAAATGCAGAGAAAATGTTTTCTACTCTGCGAAAGCACATCCACTTTGCATGCACTTATAAAAGATGCATAATAGGAGCACTTTAAACCACAATTCTATAGGACAAATGTTCCCCTCAGGCCGTAAAAAAATCTTTATCTTTCGAAAAATTTGAAACTAAATTTAGTAAAACCAGGTATTTTAAACATGACCACAAAATGTACAAATGCCGCTACAATCATCAAATCACAATCAAAGTTTTTCTAAAGTTAAGGCAGACGTCGTCAATGAATGATCAAGTTTAGTCTGAAGTGATATAAATACAAAACTCTAATTCTACCTTCAATAATGTCCTACAGTATGAATTACTTAATATCTAGAAATACCATATTGGTTAATCTGGTCAATTGTAAGAAGCTAAACAAATAATTATTAAAATCAGCGTATCAAAATCTCTCAAAAACATTATGAAGTAACAATTTGTCCTTTGTGTGTTGCATTAAAACTAAGACTGTACAGCTATGAAAAAAATGTTTGACATTGGCTCATATTCTACTACTACTGATTGATCTTCAATATTCATGTATATGAAGTAAAAAAGATTTGTGCTAGTCACATTAAAAGCCCTTAATTTTCAGTCTCCTCTATCAATAAGTGCTTCTCTCACAGTTCATGTCGAAACATTTGCATCCCCAAAAAAAAAACACCATGAGAACTTGAGGTACAGTTAAAACATTACAAACTACAGCAAATATTCAGCAAAGTTCAAGTAAAACCCCGCAGTGATGAGTGATCTTATAGGTATTTTCATCTTCATCCATTTAGCGCATTGGTTTGTCCTTGTAGAGTCTGTCTCAATTTTTTTCGATAGTTTGGTCTTCGTAAAATTCCATTGATTGTTTTTAAGCAAAGGGTTTGATTTCTAGCTCCATATCATGGTAACAATTTAACTTTAAGAGGCTATTAGAATTTATCAAATGTAAACGGCGTTCTGAAGAAAATAAATCCCGAAATCTCATGAATTAACAAAACAAGTAGCAGAGAAAAACAAGAGGGATCTAAAAATCATGAGAAAATATAAATGACTTTGATTTTTAAAGTGCAAATGTAAAACTATCTTCTACCTAATCTCAAGATTCCTTGAGACACAGATAATGGTCTTTATGGAAAGTGCAATTTGAGATCAGCACAAGTGAAAATGTCAAAAATAGAAAAAAAGTTGTAAGTAAGCCTCAGGATCTCTGTCGTACAAAAACCGGCACGTCCCCAAGGCCGACCGGGTAACTTTCCAGAAACGTCCCTCCATCGAACACTTGAGCATTGTTCGTGTCCTGCCACTGAAAGCCACTCTCTGGCAGGTAAATGTCTCTTTGTACAGCTCCTTTTTCTGTAACCGGAGCAACAAGAACCTAGAAAAAAAGGGAACAATTGTGGTGATTTTGCCAGGTAGGATTTGATCAACATCCTTGTTAGTCCTGGAACAACATTCTTTTGACCCAGAAGGTTTATAGGATTAGGATTTGACTTTGGGTTGGGTTTTAACCACGCCTCAAGCAGGTGACTTTCTTTCAGACGAACACAATCAGAGTTGTATTAAAAAATACCATTGCTCTTCCAAGCTTTATAATGGCGGTCCTGATTTTGAAGATTGTGAATCCATCCTTTATAAAAGTAATCGCCTCCAGGAGGTTAATAAAGGCCTTCTGAAGTGAAGCTATGCATTTGTGTAAGAAAAATATATAAACTTTATAAACTAAAATAACTAGCTTCCGGTCAATGGCCTACGCAAGTCGGGTTACGCCAATAGAGTAACCCCTGACGCGATCTAGGAGTAGGCCGTCTGTCAGCAGCTAGTTATTTTAGTTTATAAAGGTATAAATATGGATTAACAAACGCATGGCTTTGCTTCAGAAGGCCTTTATTAACCTCCTTTAGCCGATAACTTTTATGATGGATGCACTTTTTTGGGCTTCAAAATCAGGACCGCCATTCACTACCATCATAAATAGCCAGGATAATTTTTTTTTATGTAACTCCGATTGTATTCGTCTGAAAGAAGAATGTCATATAAACCAAGGATGGCTTGAGGGTTAGTAAATCATGACCTTGTGAACTATCCATTTAAATGTGCTAAAGTTGTAGTTGACTAGAATAACATTTTAGTGAATGAAAGTGCGAATTAATCTGTGGGATGTGTTTTGATGAAGTTTTCATGGGGCCTAAAAACACAAACTTTTGAAAACTTCATAGTGGAAGTTTTTGAAAGCGATAGTGTTTTAACTCCAAAAATGCAAATTTGTGAAAACGGTGATAGTCTATTGGTGCGTAGTGTTTCTTTATAAAGTGACATCGCCATCTACTGGCCTGGCTGTAAAAATACAGCATTTTTTTAAAACGGGGATCATTTTGACAACGTTGTTGCTAAGCGAAAAACACAAAGTAAAAATTTAATTTTTTCCAGTGTTCATTCACTGTTTCGCTTCAGCTCAAGCACATATCAAAAGTAACCTGCTCTGTCCTGTCTTTCGGCGCATTCTCGTAACTTAGAGCGTAAATGGAAACAAACTAATTTAGAGGTCTTTAGAATCGCGTGGAAAGATAGTACGTCACGTTATAAAAAGGCCCTAAAAGCAGCCAGGGCTGAGCATCTCCGCAAACTAATAGAAAATAACCAAAATAATCCAAGGTTTTTATTTAACACCGTGGCTAGATTAACAAATAAACAAGCATCGCCTGAGCAAAATATTCCGTTACAGTTTAGTAGTAATGATTTTATGAATTTCTTCACTGAGAAAATAGAAAGCATCAGAAACAGAATTGTAAATGTACAACCTTTAATGATGTCTTATGATTCAACCTCAATTATCGCCCCTCAAGAACTACTACACCGCTTTACAACTATAGGACAGGAAGAGCTAAATAAACTTATCATTGCATCTAAATCAACAACATGTTTATTAGATGCAATACCCACTAAACTGAAAGAGCTGTTACCTGTAGTGGAAGAGCCTCTTCTCAATATTATTAACTCGTCTTTATCTTTAGGTCATGTTCCAAGAATATTCAAGTTGGCAGTCATAAAACCTCTCATTAAGAAGCCACAATTAGATCATAATAACCTAGCAAATTACAGACCCATTTCAAATCTTCCATTTATGTCTAAAATACTAGAAAAGGTTGTGTCTGCTCAATTGTGCTCTTTCTTGCAAGAAAATGATATCTATGAAAAATTTCAATCAGGATTCAGGCCGCATCATAGCACAGAAACTGCACTCGTTAAAATCACAAATGATTTACTTCTAGCTTCTGACCAAGGCTGTATCTCAATACTAGTTCTTCTCGATCTTAGTGCTGCGTTCGATACTATAGATCATAAAATACTCTTAGATCGACTTCAAAATTACACTGGTGTTCAGGGAAAGGCATTAAACTGGTTTAGATCGTACTTATCAGACCGCTACCATTTTGTCTGTCTAAATGGGGAAAAATCAAAGATAACGTCAGTAGACTATGGGGTGCCGCAAGGATCTGTGTTAGGCCCTCTGCTATTCTCAATATATATGCTGCCACTTGGTAATATTATAAGAAAACATGGAATTAATTTCCACTGTTATGCTGATGACACTCAATTATATATTTCATCACGACCAGATGAAAACGCTAAATTATCTAAACTGACAGCGTGTGTTGAAGATATTAAATACTGGATGACGTGTAATTTTCTGCTATTAAATTCAGATAAAACAGAGGTATTACTTATTGGTCCAAAAACTGCCCACAAAACCTCTCACAATACAACTTTAACTTGGAAGGACGTCCTGTCACTTTATCCACTACAGTAAAAGACCTGGGTGTTATATTAGATCAACTTGTCTTTGAAAATCATATTTCATATGTTACAAGAACAGCATTTTCCACCTTAGAAACATTGCTAAGCTCGTAACATGCTATCTATTTCTGATGCAGAAAAGTTAGTTCATGCATTCATGACCTCGAGACTAGATTACTGTAATGCTTTATTAGCTGGTTGTCCTGCATCCTCAATAAACAAGCTACAGTTAGTCCAAAAGCAGCTGCTAGAGTTCTTACTAGGTCAAGAAAATATGATCATATAACACCAATTTTATCATCTCTACACTGGTTACCTATTAAGTTTAGTATCAATTACAAAGTATTGCTACTGACCTATAAAGCCCTAAATGGTTTAGCTCCAGTGTATTTAACGGATCTTCTATCGCCCTACAATCCATCGCGCTCTTTAAGATCACTAAACTCGAGGCTTCTGGTGGTCGTTCTAGGATATCTAAGTCCACTAAAGGAGGAGGGCATTTTCACATTTAGCTCTAAACTCTGGAATAGTCTTCCTGATATTGTTCGAGGTTCAGACTCGCTGTCCCAGTTTAAAACTAGATTAAAGACGCATCTCTTTAGCCAAGCATTCACATTATAATTACCTTTTATACTACAGTTAAATCGGATCAAAAGCATTAATATTCTGAACAGCAGCTATGCTAATTATTTCCCATCTGCTTTTCTGTTGTTATCTCGGGACACTAGTCCTGAGGTAAATAGTTGGTCAGCTCCAGTTTGTATCCAGCCTCTCATGGAGACTTCAGATACCCCAACACCTGTGATGAGATGACTCAACGCCAGCGCTGTTATGGCCTAAAATAATACATGATTGATTAACTTTTTCTAACATTTTTCAATGTACATTTATAAAATGCACTTTCTGTAAAGCTGCTTTGAAACAATGTGTATTGTGAAAAGCGCTATACAAATATATTTTAATTGAATTGAATTGAATTCTCAGTGTCTTCTTTGCTCCGTTATGTTATTTTTACTGCGTGAGAACATGATGTGTGGCGTGAGAGTGACCAGGCTTGTCGGACATAGCAACAGTAACTAAAGGGGGCGGGTCTTTGTGAATTTCTCATCAGAAATTGAATTGACGAGTTAACACTGAAAACATATAGGGCCCTATAATACACCTGGTGCAATGCGACGGCAGTGTTTTTTGCTAGTTTTTCATTTTCACGTGTATTTTATTTCCTGATTGAGCAACATCTATTTCAGACTCTTAAAGACAGTGCAAATGTATGCCGTTTACAGTTTCCATATGTGTTATGTGAGTATTCCAAGTGTTACGTATACCGCGTTGTTGAATTAAATATTTATTTAATCATTGTTTAAATCATTAAACAATGCTTCAAAATGCATGTTGTTAACAAAATCATTATTGAAACATTTGCAGTTAGCCTACTGTATGGATAAAAACAATACTACAGCACAACATGAATACATAAACACAACAATACAATGCGATTTCAGGTTACATGTCATAAATCTTTATTCCAATTTCAAAATTTGCGCTTTTGACATTTGTTATAAATACGCTGAAGTGTCTCGTCCGCTCGCCATGCTGATGTTCTGTACTATAATGAATATGAACGTAACTTTTTAATAAGCAGGACGTTTGTGTTGTAAGAATGTACAGGGAGAATTGTCTCCTTAGGCAATGTTTTCTCAGTAAAATCATATAATTTCTTATTGATTCAACAGAACACATGAGTTTATGAGGGAATACAAATATGGCGGCGCCTTCACTATTCATGACGTCATGAGCAATCCAGTCATTTATATAGATCAGTGGGTACAACCCGTTTTTTTTTTTCCGTCGTTAAACCAGCAAAAGTGGATTCGGACACACCTGAAGTACACCTGTGCTTCAGACCACGTGCTCAGATCATTAAAATAGGGCCCATAATCTCCTTCTGATTTTAGGTTAGGGTTGGAGGTTTGGACTGTGTTGTTCCAAAACCAACAAATGATCCAGGAACATGTCTCACTTGGTAAAATCATGGTCACTGTCTTTGAGAAATTAGCTTAAACTCAGGTTACTCCTAAATGGGCCGATTAGAAGCAGCTTACCTCATCTCCAATGAGGAACTCATCATCAATGGTGAACGTGATTGGGTCATTTGGACTAAGCCACCACAGAGGTCTGTAGATGGGGTTTCCAGCATCTTGCCATTCCTCTGCGTATTTCAGTATCAAAGGAACGACAAAGTCTTGGTGCTTGGCTACGTAGAATCTGGTGAGGTTTAGGACCTAGATGGAAGGTGAGACTGTCAGTGAATGCTTAAAACGTATGTTTTGTTCGACACGGTTCTCGTCTAGTTCTGCTGTGGTTCGTTTCTAACATTCCTTGAGAGGTCACATCCTTCAGTTAACATCCTAGCCAGCCTCTGGTGACGGAAACAAAGCAAAACCACGTTCATAAAAAATGTATTCTCTAGATGAAAAAAAGTTTCATGAGATGAATTTTGAATAACTGCCTGAGTTCGGTTTAATTTTAAATGGGGAAAACAGGCCTGTGGCTTTCATTCCCATTTTCCTCCTATTTAGACCTAACATAGTCATTGAATCTCTAATGGCTGTTGGGTAATCGCACAAAAGCTACACACACACACACACACACACACACACACACACACACACACACACAATGCCTGCAGAAGCCAATCAAACAGGATGGAAAATAAAAGTAAAGCTTTTCAGTATGATAAGCACATTTAACATTAATACTAATTAATTATGATTTTAAAGGGGTTAAGACTGTTCAGGTAATATCCATGAGCCAAGACCATTGCACGTTCCAATACTATTTTCTCACTGCTAAAATAGAAGTCATAACATTCTTAAAGGGATTGTTCACCATAAAATTGTCATAATGTATTCTCCCTTATGCCATTCTAAATGCATCTGACTAGTTTCCTCAGACACAAAATGAGAATTTTAAGTAGTCGTAAAAATACTTTTAGAATACTTTAGAATGTTGATTTTGTCTTATTATATTATAGCCAAAAAAAAAAAAAGTCATCATTTATTCACCCTGGTTTGTTCCAATGCCTAATGGCCTTGTTTTTTTGGGTTTTTTTTTTTTTTGGTTTGGACCACAAAGGGAGCATTTATAAAAAATAGCAACCAGCATCAAGTTTTAAAAAAATTATGCAAAAGTATCACAGAATAATCCCATGAGAAACATACCTTGGATTCCAACACTTGGAATATATGACACGTGCTCGGCTAGCATATGCGCTGTTACAATGATGTACAAATTGGTTTGTTGATGGAGATACACTTGTTAATGCTCATGAGGAATTACAGTTGCAACATCTCATAATGTACCTCAAATTGAGTAATGTATCACTGAGAAACATCCTGCTCAAGTCGTCCTTGCGACGGTGGGTTGGGTGAATAACTAGTTCTTCCGGACTCGTGTTCAAATTGATTTGGTAAAATCAACATCATTGTTACTCTCTTTACAGTGTGTACAATCGCTGAGCTTTAGGAAGCCTCCAGAGCTGAAGTTCAGTTATGGTAATGGAATGTAAGTGGTAGACCAATCACAAAAGAGTGGGCCATCTGACCAATCAGAGCAGAGTTGCTCACAGAAAGGAGGGATTTAAAGAGACTGATTCATCCGTCAAGTTGTTTGAGAATCATTGAAAAATGTGGTGAAGTCCAATGTGTATTATGAGAAAATTAAAGTGTTTTTTTTTTTTTTTACCTTTGATGCCTGTAAACCTGTTGAATAATACCTCCAAAAACGAAATCAGGAGCCTTTAAAATAGCATAATAGGGGCACTTCAAGCATGATGCTAATGTTACATAATTTAAACACTGTCAGATTTTGTGATGCTGAGGGCAGCACATTTTATATGGCTTCTATCAATCTGAGTGAACTGACTTAACTGCAGTTCAAAGTGCGTTCTGATCTGTCTTTTTTCTATTTCCTCTGACTTAGTTGGTTCACTCTGTTGGACCCTGTCTCTTCATCTCCTGCTGTTGTCTTCTTTGAAAAAGGAAGACATTATAAGTCAAATGTCAGTCCTGGGAAATATTTAGTCCTGGTTCAAGTACTACAGGCATGAATGAAAAGTTGTTATTCACTGTGCAAGCAGGAAATGTAAAAAAAAAAAAATTCTCCTTTTGTGGTCTTAAAAAGTAAAAAGATGGGCGTACAGCATTGAAACAACATCAGGGTGAGTAAATGATGACTTAATTTTAATTTCTGGGTGAATTAACCCTCTAGGTTGAAACTCCACTGCCTGTTCATTGGCAGTGATTAATGATCAGAATTTGAATTATCAAATTCAGCTGTCCCTCTACTTTTTGCTAAATATAACCACATTTGCCCAACTGTAGCAATGAAATCCATTGAAAGATCTATTTCTACCAGTGATTAGAAAAAAGAACCACCCCCTAGTCTGAACTGCAAAGTCAAATCACAAATGAAACCTGTAATTGTCTCTGGAAATTTTCTTTTCCACTTATCCAGCGATTCATTATTCCTGGTGCAGCGGTTCTCATTACAGTTAAGATTGAGAGTCATAAATTTGAAAGAGACACTAATGCAGACCAGATGGACCCTTAACCACAGGTGATGTTGGGGAAAGGCCAAGAAATTACACCCTGAAATGCAAGAAAAACGGCCACCTGGAGGATTCTCTGTGCCGGTCCTAAACTTAAACTGTGCTCTATGGGCTCAAATATATCAGTGTTTGAGACTAGATATTCTGCTATGTATTTAGCTAGTATTTGGAGGAGGGCATTCTCATGATACACCATGGAGGGGATGAGTATTAGGTTCCTAATGTTTTGTTAAGAATGAAACAGAAATCTCTCATTCTGAGGCGTTTAACTCTCAATGGTCAACATATTGCGCCCAGTTTTCCAACCAGGGAACTCAGTCTTTATTACACTTAGCTTCATGTTATACCTTCTGACCACAACGAGAAAAAAACTGGACCGAAAGCTAAACCCGAAAAGGGCTGAGGACCCGTCCTTGTTGCACTCACCCATTCCTTCTCAAAGACCCAAGGAGGTGTCTGGAAGCTGATGACCGGAAGAAAGGCTGCTATTCCCAGCCAGCGGACGAAGAGCTCATCGTCTGCAACCAGTTCAGCAGAGAGAGAGCCTCCTGCGATTGAGGAATGCAAATGCATTCACATGTAAAAATAAATAAATATATTATCATATGGGATTATTCAAAACTGTTTATACAAAATTGTATATGATATAATATAAAGTACTCTTTATATACATATATTGTTACGCAGGGGTCTCCAACCCTGCTCCAACCATCCTGCAGAGTTCAGCTCCAACCCTAATCAAACACATCTGAACCAGCTAATCAATAGGGGCGATCCAAAGCCACTAAGGCCCTGTCTCAAAAGGCACTCTAAACCCTCACGGTCTTCCTCTGAGTCCACACTTTCACAACGTAATGCCGCTTTGACTGCCAGGTAGAAGTCCTCTGCGTAGCTCGCGAACTTGCGGACTCAGCTGAAGTGTGCATCGAGAATGCATAGCAGCCGCAAAGGGGTGCTCACGAGCATTCTTCTTTAAGCTTAAACGACGAATGGGACACCCTACGGTCTTGTGGACTTAACGGACACGCACACGCAGCGGCCATTGTAAGTCCACAAGCGCGAAAGTGCACATGAAGTGTGCCATTTAGGCCAGGCCTATGGCAAGCCTGCAACCTTTAGCTAAAAAAGCGCAACAGCTAATGCTAACTGTGTCGGTACACAGGGAAGGAGACCAGAATGGATGTCAATGGAGAAGAGGCTTCACTACACTGAATAAATGCTTTTGTGAGGAAATAGCTTATCACTTTATCATTTACGCGAAACAATACTTTTGTTTGGGAACGATATGTAGATTTTACTATGGTAAAAGGGTTATTTTATAAGAGAAGGACATTTTGTGTCTTCATTCGTTTACGATCTGTCTAACAGTCATGTCTGATACGCTATATGATAGAACTGTTATATAAAGAAAGTAGACGCTTGCCGTGTGTTTGATGTCCAATGTCGCTAGCTGAGCAGAAATACATGTTTCTCTTGGTCCCCTCAAAGATGCGTTGGATTTCTCTTTAAAGGTTTTGTAAAGGTTGAGAGGTCCATCTATCACTGTTTTCCCAAAGGACGTTCCTAGAACTAAAATGTCCTAGTTCCTGCTGTGCGAACACGCCAAAATCCGGGTACTTCAGCTAATAGTTCTAGGAACTAAGAAGAGATTCCTCCGGTGCGAAAGCTGCTAATGTGTTCAAGGTATAACCAAGCCTGCCACACTCGGGTTGAAAACTGAAGTCGAGGCGTCTCGATCGCCCCCATATGGTTGGTCCCAGTATAGCTCATAGGCACCAATGGACTTTTCTCTGGATTTTCGGGAGGAGATTGGAGCTTTATACAATAATGAGACACTTGCGAACGACTGACATCTCTCTCTTTTCATACAGATTACACAAACACAGAATATTTGTTTTCGATTTGATTTACATTATTTAAAACCTGACATTTCAGCATTTCTTTAGACATATGATAAGAAAAAACGTGAGTTGATCGCGTCGGCCGACTCCTGGGGGTTAATTTCTACATTTCCATAACTGTTTATTTCACACCAACATAATTAATTGTTCTGCATCTGCGAGAGTGTGGGTGGGCTTTTGATATTGCGGCTCTACTTCCTGCTCTTTACTGCGCAGATTCCGGTCTCGCACTTACTACTGCGCAGACTCTGTCCCAAATCTGTGCAAGATGTCAGCACCATATTCGGCATTGGCGGCTTCACTTTTCTTCAGTGGAAGGTAATGAAGACGCGTCCATATTTTTTTACGGTCTATGGGTATAACAGTTAAGTGTGTTGGGGCAGGGTTGAAACTGAAGTCTGCAGGAAGGTAACCCTCCAGGAGCATTGGCGATTCTGACAACTGTAATGCTTGTTTTTTTGTTTTGTTTTTTGCTGACAATATTATACATTTATATACATATGTTTATACAGTATATTATTACAGTAACGTGTGAATCTGTAAGTGAAATTTGCCTAAATGTCAAAGTAAAATTTGCCTAAATGTCAAAGTAAAAATGTCAAAGATGGTCCTAAAAACATGCTTAATTTTCTTCAAGCACAATATATATATATATGTGTATATATATTCCCTTTGATTTGTGGATGAAATGTGACCTGGACAGGTTTTACTGTGTGCTATTCAAATGTGTGCCAGTTACTGGTGAAGACCCTACTTTGTTTTTGTAAAGGATTTAAGAAGACTTGATTAAATGATAGTGTCTTTATCTATGGTATGTGTATTTATGTGTGTGTGGGCAGGTATTACCTACTGCATCAGGAATGAAAAAATGATATCCCAGAAGACTGTGATGCAGCAGGGATGGAATGATGCCCTTGAGGCCAGAGTAACTCCAGTCTGACTGCAGTGCACTCATACGGATGAAGAGCGGTTTGTGGCTGGACCTGTGCAAGAAAAAAACGGGCCAGTTCAAAAACAATTCAACCATTATTCAATATTTGTTCATATGGGAAAGTTGTTTATCAAATGAGTGACTGTCCACATGTGATTTTTGGCATATGTTAGATCTGATATCATAATCAATATAAGTTACACCTTGCCATGGTTAATGACATTAGAGTCGGTGGTTTGGATCAGACTAGTAAAAATCTGATTTTATGGACTTTTTTGGGAGGTTTAGACAGTACAACTACAGATTTGAGTTGGACATGCAAATAATGGATTGAACAAAGTCTTTCAATTGTTGTAGGTTGCAATTGGTGGTCATGATTTTGCCAAATGAGAAGAATTTTTGGATTAACATATTCAGTTGATCAACAACATTCCTGTGAAACCAATTGAACCGTACTATCTGTTAATCCCAACCCCAGTCCTAAATCTAACCTAAAATCTGATTGTTTTTAGGACCAGCAAGGATGCTGATCCATGACCTACTTTGCAAATTCAGTGATTGATCGGTATTATTTAAACAATTGAACCAAATACCTTGTTCCTGAAGTCACAATGGTATTGTCCCCTATCTTCTCTGCCAGGTCAGCAAGGAGTCTGATGTAGTCATCCCCGACCAATGCAAGAGGAGGGCGCAGGGCCTGTTCCTCGAGAGGGTTTCCCTCACCGCCTTCCAGGATGACATACTCCATGCCCAAATGGCTGTGTAAGCTGTCCACTTTGTCCAGAAACCAATTTGTGGCTTCTGGGTTGGTGATGTTGAGCTTCACACTGTACTTTCCTTTCCACTGAGTCAACATAGGCACCTTATGAAAGAGAAATAGTGTAAAAATAATAATATTAATAATGAAGAGGTAAACATATAGGTCAATAACAAATAAGAGTGTCCACAGAAAGAAATCTTTTGAAAAATCTAGTTTAAAATGTGGAATGTTGAGGTATGGTTCTGAAAAACTTGTATACAATTTTTAAGAAAAGTTTAGATTAAATGACTCATAAAGTTAATATTCATAAAGTTTTTAATTGTGTAAAGATATTTTTGCAGATACATTAATTTAAATCATAAAAATGTCTGTGCTTGTGGAGTCGCACCACATGACATTTTATAACCTGAACTAACATTGCCTTCTCAAAACTACTGTCAAACTACTTTTGGCAGTAGAATTTTAAAAATAATTGTATTCTTTTAATGAGGATTTTTTTTCTTCTTTTTTTTTATATCAGGACAGTTGCACCACCCTGACATTTTTACTTCATACTTAATGCCTCAAAAAATACCAAGTAATAGTTTCTTTGAATTAAAATTTTAATATATTTTTGAATAGCTTAAAGGGGTTAGTTCACCCAAAAACAAAATTATCCCATGATTTACTGGGAAGTTATTCTAGGTGTATTTGACATTCTTAAAAATGTTCAAACTACATTATATTACAACATTACGCTCATCTGACATAGAGTTGAACTGCAAGAGGCCTGCGCTACACTTTTTCCGTAAGTTTAATATACGGAAGGTGATTCGTCGGAAGCTAGATAATATATTTTATAAAGTTACATTTCCTACATTTCTTCTTGTTCGAGAAGCCGTTTCATATACACTCAACTAAAGGATTATTAGGAACACCATACTAATACTGTGTTTGACCCCCTTTAACCTTCAGAACTGCCTTAATTCTACGTGGCATTGATTCAACAAGGTGGTGAAAGCATTCTTTAGAAATGTTGGCCCATATTGATAGGATAGCATCTTGCAGTTGATGGAGATTTGTGGGATGCACATCCAGGGCACGAAGCTCCTGTTCCACCACATCCCAAAGATGCTCTATTGGGTTGAGATCTGGTGATTGTGGAGGCCATTTTAGGACAGTGAACTCATTGTCATGTTCAAGAAACCAATTTGAAATGATTTGAGCTTTGTGACATGGTGCATTATCCTGCTGGAAGTAGCCATCAGAGGATGGGTACATGGTGGTCATAAAGGGATGGACATGGTCAGAAACAATACTCAGGTAGGTCATGGCATTTAAACAATGTCCAATTGGCACTAAGGGGCCTAAAGTGTGCCAAGAACACCCCACACACACACACACACACACACACACACCATTACACCACCACCACGAGCCTGCACAGTGGTAACAAGGCATGATGGATCCATGTTCTCATTCTGTTTCACCAAATTCTGACAATCTGAATGTCTCAACAGAAATCGAGACTCATCAGAACATTTTTCCAGTCTTCAACTGTCCAATTTTGGTGAGCTTGTGCAAATTGTAGCCTCTTTTTCCTATTTGCAGTGGAGATGAGTGGTACCCGGTGGGGTCTTCTGCTGTTTTAGCCCATCCGCCTCAAGGTTGTGCGTGTTAAGCTTTGTGCATACCTCGGTTGTAACGAGTGGTTATTTCAGTAAAATTTGCTCTTCTATCAGCTTGAATCAGTCGGCCCATTCTCCTCTGACCTCTAGCATCAACAAGGCATTTTCGCCCCAAGGACTGCCGCATACTGGATGTTTTTCCCTTTTCACACCATTCTTTGTAAACCTTAGAAATGGTTGTGCGTGAAAATCCCAGTAACTGAGCAGATTGTGAAATATTCAGACCGGCCCATCTGGCATTCTGACATTCAGTTTGGAGTTCAGGAGATTGTCTTGATCAGGACCACACCCCTAAATGCACTGAAGCAACTGCCATGTGATTGGTTGATTAGATAATTGCATTAATGAGAAATTGAACAGGTGTTCCTAATAATCCTTTAGGTGAGTGTACATCACAATAGAGAAGAATAGACAAATCACAATTTCCGTTTCATGCCGACTTTACAACAAATAAATGAAAATTAATAAATAGACATTTTTAAATATACATAACGTTTAAAAATATTTACAAACCAGAAAGTTACAAAAACTTTAACTAAAATTGAATTAAAAATCAAGATACTAAAATAACTTGGGATCACATAAAAGATTATGCATAACAGACGAGACAGACAGAGTGCTAATCAAACAGACGGTTTTACCGGTCGGCCCTGTGGTCCTGAAGGCAGGCTCAGCCAATAGTCTTCAATGCCTGCTTGAATGGAGGTCTGAAACTGCTGCGAGTCCACGCTCAGGTACGGGGACAGGGTGATGGAAATGTTAAGAAGCTTTACAAAAGGGAGGTCCCTGGTCTGTCTCTTAGACGTCCTTTTCTTTCCGTTGAGGTAGCTGTGGTCCTACAAAGGCAAGAAATAATTAGCAAAGACGGCAAACAGTAGGGGCGGGACTATCTGTTTGTCTAGGCAACGGAACCTGCTAAAAACAGTGGTGCAGAAATTAAACATTGAACCTTACAAATCAGTGTTTGAAAAAAATATTTCAGGCCTACACAGGAAGAGATTGATGCTGTGAAAATGTAAAATTTGAAAGAGGTTTCATTGTAACCTAGATTAGTCAGGCTAATTCAGTCATATAAAATAATACTTCTGACTGGACAGAATCTAAAACAGAATATTTTTGATATTACAACATATATCAAACTTTTTATATACCAAAGACAACCAGATATGGTCAAATATGAATGTAGATATATACACATACATATACACTGATCAGACATAACATTATGATTAATATTGTGTTGGTCCCCCTTTTGCTGCCAAAACAGCCCTGACCCGTCGAGGCATGGACACCCTGAAGGTGTGCTGTGGTATCTGGCACCAAGATGTTAGCAGCATAACCTTTTAGTCCTGTAAGTTCTGAGGTGGGGCTCCCCATGGATCGGACTTGTTTGTTCAGCACATCCCACAGATGCTCGATTGGATTGAGATCTGGGGAATTTGGAGGCCTAGACAACACCGGCGTCTAAACCGTTTTTAGCTTGTCCACTTTCGACCACTTCCAGAGGTAGTCGAAAACACAGTAGTCGATGCTCATGTGGTCGAATGCGTTCAGTCAGTCGGGATTGAAACTGTCGGCTGAAGACCCAAGTTTGGTTTGAAGACGAAAAGCTTGGTTTCCTGATTTCTAACACACACTCACAACGTTCAGCTGGTCTTGCGGCTGTCAGAGCAGAAACGAAAGCTGATGCTCTCCGAATGTTTTTCACTGTTTGTGCGTTCATATTTAAATTGCGTGAGCTTATTTCGTCCATTAGATCGAAACATCTGGAAACCCCCTACTCAGGAAATCAGGACAGAAAATCAGGTTGAAAGTGGACAAAAGCGATGGACCTAAACGCTTAATACCAGATGTAAACAAGGCCTATAATACTGTGGCATTTGGCTAACATGACAAGTTTCACTGTTGATTTGTTCAAATCAGGGTTTCACTAACACACACAGTTTGCCGGTGAGTAGCAGCTTTTGTAGGCAGTCGGTATCACAGATGTTGGCAGCATTAACGTCTCAGAATTCTTATTTTGTTGATTATTTAAAATTACGGAAAATATTATTGTTTTACCATCACTGAAAATAATACTCCAGCCCCGATTAATGTTTTTACCATGACAGTCGCTAACAGTGCCACAATGTCTGAGAAAATATAACAATAATGTCATTTATATTAATCATATTGTACAGGCATACAGAGCACTGTGCTTATGAGGAATCTGTGCAATAAATAGCGAATACTGGCAAGTGTGTTTATAACCAAACTCATTCCAAGTCAAGCTGTTGGTTTCGCTTATGACTGTGTTATTTCAAGCTAAAATGGAAAATAGCAAAGAAAAAACACAGCATTGGGATTGTTTCCCAATTGGAGTTTTGTATAACTGTCACACAAAGGAAGGTTTTCCACTGCAATTTAGTGGTTTAAGACATTTATTCAGGTCGGGAAATGGGAAAGTGTGGTGCGCGTATCAGATACACATACAATTATGCTTCACTGACATATTTGTTATAAAGTCCTTGGCTTTTGTTAGTTTAGGTCATAATCTAAACATTTGAATTGTATGCATTATAAAACAAATTTCACAGAGAAATCGAGCCTAGCGCATCTGAAATATGAGTGTTTTCAAAACAGTTATTTTAAAACTCAAAACATATAAGTGGAATGTAATCGTGGATACAGGGATATGAAAAAAAATATTAATATGAAAATAAGAAATGAAAATGAGTAAAATCTCATAAGTCATGAGTTATTGTAAAAGGAGGGCTGCACTCAGCATTACATTGACGTTAATGTTTTGATAAGCCTTTTAAGTATTTGAGACATTGAGAACATTCTTTTCCTGGCAGAAAGATCCCATTTTTCCCTCTTTCACCTGCCTCTAATCTTTCTTGAGGAATTCAGCTGTAAAACCACTCAGAGTTATTTATACTGTTTTCAGATCAGTCGAGCATCCATGCTTAAGAACAATGTCTCTCTTAACTAGTCAAATTTTTAAAACTAGAATGTGTCATAATACATCATGAATTAATATAAAAAATAAATCAAGACAGACCTAAAATGGAAGTTCTTAAGCATTTTTCTGGTGATATAGATGTCAGTATTTTTTAGCCTAGAAATCTACACGCACCCTAGCGGCAGCAGATCTAATTGTAGTGTCGTCTAGCAACTCTCCGTCGGCTTGCGAGCTGGAAAAACCAAACTCTAGTCAGGCCAATCACATCGTGTATAGAGTCGGTGGGCGGGCTTAACATAATGACGGCAGAGTTGCGGAGGTTCTGCGTGCTTCTTAAAAACAAAGAAGCTGGCGAATAGTCATTCTTAAGAAAGGAAGATGTGTTCCGAGTTTTGCCGACCGGATACGGTGAAAGTTTAATCTATAAACTAGCTTCACCTTCTTCGTTGCTCTGGTTGGTTGTAGCGCTATCCAATTGCGTGCAGAGGGAATCAACTGTTTATCCCGCCTCTCGGATTGAGCCCTGCCAATGGTGAGTTCCCAGACCCAACATCTTGATGTCTTGTCAAGTATTTTTATGTCATGGCCGAAAACCAATATAAAGGGCATTATAAGTCTGGTTCGCCTGTTGTTGTCTTAGTATGCCTGTACAATATGATTAATATAAATGATATTATTTATTATTTTCTCAGACACCGTGGCACTGTTAGCGACTGTCATGGTAAAAACAGTTTGGGGCTGAAGTTTTTTTTATATATATTTAGTAACTTTAAACCAGTAAAATAAATGTCAATGGGTTAATCTTTTCTTTCTTAACCCTTTTCTGAATCTATTAGGGCATGTGGTGCAACTAACATGCAAATAAATAAAAGAAAATAATACAGGAAATCATATAATAGAGGACCCCAGCAGACCCTCATGTGTGACAAGGTCAATATATCTTAAAACTATTTATATTTATTTATGGCAATGTTAGTTCAGGATGTAAAATGCCATGTGATGCAACACTCAAAAAAACAACAACAACACTAATACATTGAAAAATATATATTTTAGAAAACTGAGGTAAAGATATATTCAGGATATAAGAAAAAATACATTACTCTTTATTCGGTGGTCACCACATGACATTTTTAGGGTCATTAAAAGTAAACTTTTTTTTTGAAAGTATAGAAATTTTCTGAAAGCAACATCAATACAAACACTCATTTGTCATTGGCCCAACTTATTGGGTTGTTGGAGTCGTGGCTTAAGCCGAGTTCACACTGCATGATTTTCAAAGTTGTCTGATCACTGTTCTTTTCAGTTACTGTTCTGTTCGCACTGACCGATGGATCGGCGAAGGGGGTTTTACATTGCATGGCTTTACAAGAGGAAGAATCGTTGACAACTTTGTCCCGTCCGCAAACTACGTTTCACAACCAAACACACGCGATATGTTCTCCCGCGAGACTGGAATTGTTATTAAAAATGATAGCCCGCAAGAAGCTTGCGATTCAAATTCTCTGTGCACTGATTTGCAGTGAAAAAGAAAAACAGATTATGGAGGAAATGGTTGGGGAGATGCGGGAATCAAGGATTGTGCTCTGCGAAGAGAGTTGGAGGTAAATTAATTAAAATCAGTCGCCTCTGGCTTGGCTTGCTCAGTTGGGGAAAAAAACTATTTTTCAAATATATTTCAAAATTAATCTAATTATTAAACTAAATTAACCATATAGACCAAATTACTTATCTAATTACTGATCTAAAGCCCACATTGTCACTGTATGATAATCAAAATATATTCTGTTGCATTTTTTTTCTGTTTAACACTGTGAAGCTGCTTTAAAACAATCTGCATTGTTAAAAGCGCTATATAAATAAAGTTGACTTGACTTGACTAAATAAATAATTTTGCAATGTGTGGTTGGTCTTGTTTGTGCATTGTTTCTGTTTGATATAATTGTAAATACATCTATTAGAACACTCATATTCTGGTCCAAATCTCCTCCCGGAACTTCCCGCTGCTCTATATCTTGCTCTCTCATTGGCTGTAGCCTGTAGGTCATCGCCAATGTAATTTTCAGTCAGAACACATTTCACACACATTTCACCTACAGGTCCAGATATTTAGCATGCCAAATATCTCACAGGCGTTTTTGATAATTCACACTGCGTGTTTGTCACTCGTGTGAACGAGCACCGGTTTGCCTATGATTTCGGCCATTTGTCGGCGGTTTCGCAAAACCTGCCGGCGAGTGAAAATCGGGCCTGAAGTCGGCATTAGTGGTTACAGCAAATGCTCCAGAGACGTTAAAGTCCCACTGAAGTGCTTTTAAACACGCAGCAATGTGTTGACGTAATTTACACTGAAACAGGAAGACAGGGCGGGACAAATTCAGCAGCTCCTCCCCTTTTAAAAAAATAGCCAATAATGTTTTGTTTATATCACAGCCAGAGCCATTGAGCTCGGTTACGCCACAGTTTCCCTCTAATCTCATTCATTTCGCTTTAAAATACAGAATTTTGTGCAGAATTCAATGGGACTGATAGGTTTTGTGGTCTACGCTGTCATTCGCAAACGATCCGCACTGTGCTATTGCGTCTCTGGACAGGAGCACACTGTGTGACACTAACACAAAACCATTCCCTATCCCATATATAGTGCACTATGTGCCATTCACCATGTAGAAAATAATAAATGTGTGAACAAGTGACGATTTCAGCCACAGCTTCAGCGTCTATTTATAATGTAGGGGGTGGGGCTTCAGATCTAGAGCATTTGATTGGACAGAGAAGCTGAAGTGCAGAGTGACGTCATCAAAATCAAATTGCATATTGGCTTATATCTACCTTCTAAATGTGAATTTTGCCATTGTTTTGGAGCACACTAGCTTATAGATAACAGAAAGGCTAACAGATGCATACTAAAAGCCAAAAATCATCAACTTTGATTTCATGGGGACTTTAAACTGTGGTGCACAGCCTACAAACGTGTTCTGATCAAATATATGACTTGAATGCATTTTAACTCTCTGGATAAAAGCATCAATATGTAAAAGTAGCAAAAAGCCGTATTCTTGTGCAAAAGTCTGCAGCTAACATAACACAGATGGCCCACACTGCTACACTATATCAGTCTCCATAACATAACAAGTTTCACCTAATTGGAAACCAGTTCCCTGCTGGCATTTCAGTGAACCAGAGATGTGTGTCTTTCTCTCAGGGGCTCAGACCCCGCACTTCCCTGACCTCCCCTCAGAGGCTGCAGATCCACTTAGAAAAACCAAGCCTTTCATGTCCACAACACTGACCAACTCTGACTGTTTTGTTCTGTCAGACTGAACTTAACAGCCCAGCTGGTGGCTTTTAACGTGAGACGTTTCTACTTGAACACAGTGTTCCCGCGTCCCCTGGTAACTCTCCCTGGTATGCACATCCGTATTAAAACGAAACGTGTTCTGCCAGACCCATGGCCTGTGTGTGATTATAATGAGTACCTTCAGAAACCTCACGATCAACCGCACGAAAAGTAATGGTAAAGTGTGTAATTTATGCACCACTAGTGGTCACTAGTTTGTTTTGCAGAATAACGCAAGTCATTCAGGTTTGGTACAACGTGTGGGTTAGTAAATAATGACAGCCTTTACTTTTTTTTTGAGTCTGTTTTATAATAGTTAATCGAATTATGTTTTATAATTCGTTTTAGGCCTAATAACAATTCAAAATCAGCTTAAACAAAGACCTGTTTTAAGTACAAGAGGTTGCAAATGCACAGTGGTTAACGCCAAAGAATGATCTAAATCAGATCATTGGACGCAAAGGAGAATTACACAATTTAACAATGACTATATTTACTTGTACCCTCATAATGAGATTTATGCAATTAAACTTTACCTCATGTAAACACAGTAATCTGATCAACTTGATGCAATTAAGCTCATAATTTTAGCAACCGTAATCTTAATAAAACATGTGGCATATACTTTTTTTTAATCGCAGTGAACATGCATTGTAAACACTTTAATCGCAATGTGTGGCTGGTCAAGCAAATGTTTGTGCTTTGTTTCAGTTTGATATATTTATAAATACATCTATTAAAATACTCATATTTTGGTCCATAACTCGCTGCCCTGTATCTTGCTCTCTCATTGGGTGTAGGTCTTCGCCGATGTCATTTTCAGTCAGAACACATTTCACAAATCAGGATTTCGAAATCGCGACCGGCCTAGATATTTAGTATTCCAAATATCTCACGGGCGTCTTTGATAATTCACACTGCGTGTTTGAGCACCGGTTTGCCTATGATTTTGGGCATTTGTCGGCGGTTTCGCAAAACCTGCCGGCGAGTGAAAATCGGGCCTGAAGTCGGCATTAGTGGTAACAGCAAAAGCTCCAGAGACGTTAAAGCCCCAATGAAGTGCTTTTAAACACACAGCAATGTGTTGACGTAATTTCCACTGAAACAGGAAGACAGGGCGGACATATCCAGCAGCTCCTCCCCTTTTTTTAAAATAGCCAATAATGTTTTGTTTATATCACAGCCAGAGCCGTTAAGCTCGGTTATGCCACAGTTTCCTCCTAATCTCCTCTATATTACTTTAAAATACATAATTCTGTGCAGAATTCAATGGGTCTGATTCGTTTTGTGCAAATTCCGCCATGTAAATAGCAAATCCAAAATGGCGCGAGCGCAACTGGCTTTTAAAGGCAATGGGAGATGAGACTCTGATTGGTTTATTGCACCCAAAACACACCCATGACTCATTAAAGACTCATTATGGATTATTTTCAAAATTACCTTTCATGTAGTGTGTAGCATAGTTATAAGTGAATGAAAACATCCTACAAAGTTTTCAATCTGAAAGCGCACCGTATATAAAGTTATTCTCTCAAAAGTAAGAGTCGACTCTGAGTCAATTGAACGAATCGTTTTTCAGACAAGTCGCAAGCTGTTTCGTTGTGACGTCACTTATTATTGCGAGCGCAGACACCAGGGAAAACTTGAACCGCCTCAAACTGCAGCAGATACTAGATATCATCATATCAAGAAGACACTGTGCTCTACAATGTGTTTATCGTGTTTCATATTGTGTAAGTATCTGCTAACCAGCAAACTCACGTTATTACTGTCATACTGAAATACTTCTGCTCATCACCTGTGGGGTGCAGTATTACCTAAACCTGTGTCTATTAATGCAGATCGTCGGTAATTCTTACTACTTTGAGTAAAGATAAAGGATGGAGCAAGATTTGTTCTGCAAACGGTAGTGTTTACATCAGTGATTCACATTAGTGCTGGGCTAACGTATGCACTGTTATTGATACAGTTCCCGCATGTGCACCGCAATACATTAGAAACACACACACACAGGTTTGTTGATGGACACTTGTTAATGCTGATGGTGAGGAATTACAGTTGAAACATCTCATAATGTACCTCGAAAAGTAGCATCACTGAGAAACATCCTACTCTAGGTGCGGGTTGAATAACTAGTTCTTCCATTTTTTCATCATCGATTCGGACTCGCTGGGATTAATGTAAAATCAGCGCCATCGTTACTGTACAATCGCTGAGCTAATAGGAAGCCTCTGGACAGAGTTGGAATTCAGTTATGGTAATGGCGTTTAGCTTCCGAAATACGCACTGTAGGCTGTAGACCAATCCCAAAAGACTGGGCCATCTGACCAATCAGAGCAGAGTAGTTTATGGAAAGGAGGGATTTAGAGAGACTGTCCATCAAGTCGTTTGAGAATCATTGAACATTGCGGTGATGTGCAATGTATATTGTACTATAAACCTGTTATAGGAGACCTCCAAAAGAAATATTAGGAAACCTTGACACTATGAAACCATTCCTACAGTCGACAGATGTGTGCTCTTGCGGTCTTGCAGAATCAGTGTGTGTGTTCAGACGATTATAATGCTAAAGTCAGTTGAAACTGTCATTATGTCTGTGGTCTCCCTCAGTTTTAAAATCGGTTAAGATTTGAAAATCCTCTAGTGTGTCCCAGTAACAGAATTCATGTTGACAACTTTCCATGATTCGAACCCCCAAGGGTGCATTTCCCTAAGTGAAGTTCAGAATGTAAATTCGGGAGGAGTGAACCCATCTAATCTTTCAATTAGTAATATAAACAAACGCAGTGCAGGAGGCGTGAACCCATCTAATCTTTCAATTAACAAAGAATTTAAGCAGCCTCCTACCTCCTTCAGGCATCCCTCCACCTCCCCAACTCCACCTACTTACATTTAGGCATCTTGTTTACCTTTCTCTTCTTCCTAGCACTAGTAGTCCCTGGTGGTAAAACTAAGCTTGAGTAGAAGCGGCTTCCTCGAGCCCCTCCACCGCGGACAGCAAGCCAAATACGCTTAAATCTTTTTGGCTAAAGAGTATATGGGTAAACAAACTCGTGAAAGCATTGTTAGCCAATATGATTGCAAGTTCAACGAGTTGGTGTTTCCCAAAACCAGTTCTAACAAACATTCGCAAACAGCATCGCGTTTTTTTAACTCTCGCAGCGACAGAAAAGGTGCTCCAATCACATACAAGGAAACAAAGGTGTCGAAATGTCCAGTTGATGTCAATAGCTATTTAATCAACATTAACCTTTGCCAGGTATCGCATTTCTCACAAGATTACAGAGTACATGCAAGTCGCTGTAGGCTACAGAAAATGATAGCATAACCTTTTGAGTTAAAACTTGATTTTTTTCTAAACCTAATCGTGTCCGCGACTATGGAAAGTGAATGTGTTTCTGTCAGTACGACTGTGGCACTTAAATGTTTACGTTGTGACTTAACTGGAACCATAGTTGGAAACAGGGGCGTGCACAAGGGAGGGGGCTCGAGCCCCTGCCCCTTTGAAAGTGAAAGTGCCCTTTTCGATCGCACCACATTGCCCCTGCGAACGCGATTTCCACCGCGTTCTGAGCGCGATTTCAACTGAGGGGGTTGACTATTTTTTGCTTCGCTTTTTTGCTTTACTTTTTCGTTACCCGTCCGGTGTGAAAGGGCCTTTAAAAAGATACATTCAGTTTTTATTTGTAGTGTCTGTTCTCTAACTGAACTAAATTATTTTATTACTATAAAAAAACTAAACGACGGTGGGGGCGGTGCCACGGTGGGCAATTGATGTAACCGGTGTTGTGTTTGAACACCGACTATCGCAGCAAGCCTACTGTTACTGATTATTCATATAAAAATATAGATATAAAACATAAAAAAATAAACACATAAATTATCATTTTCAACATGTACACTAAACGGTAGAAAAAGCAGTGCTATTGGTTCTCTGGACTGTGCGAGCCAGTGGGTTGTTCAGGCAGAAAATGAAGGCCCGAAGCCCCGTTGCTACAACAGGTGCAGAGCCTGAGCCGCTGACGGCTGGAGATTAAACTGCCCGCGCTGAAGGTCAGTCTCGGCAGATCCACACACAACACTCACCACAGCCAACCTGAGGCTAAATGACTAACTTTCTCACAACCTATTTATTACTGGGTTTCATTGTGTGCTGTGAACAAAACAAGCCATGTACAGTTATTATTATTTCCAGGATAATCAGATGGATTCTAATCTTTTCATAAACAGCATACACTATAGTTCAAAAGTAAGGTTTTCTTTATTAACTCTTTCCCCACCAGCGTTTTGTTTAAAAGTTGCCAGCCACCGCAAGGATTTTTGATCATTCATCATTTGAACTTTCATGGCTCCCAGAATACGTTCTGGTAGCTAGTTTATATACAGAACAGTTTTGCAGTGATGGAGGCAGAGGGTCATTGTGGATTGGGATGAGAACGCCACTCACCATGTTGGCGAGGAGAGCAGTGGAATGTTCGTCGAGGCTGATGACGCCCTCCCCCAGGTGATGCCGCTTCAGCCGGTTTGAGAAGGTTCTCAGCTCTCTCTCTAGCTTGGCCCCAGAGTCCACATTTGCTAGAAGCTTCCAGAAGGGCAGCCTTATGAGAAATATTGTATTTGTTAGGCTAGAGGTCTTAGATTAAAGTTTAAACATCATAGTACACCACACCAGGGTAATTATCGCTAACTAAAACTAAGGCTATGTGTACATGACAACAATGTACTAAAGCCTTTTTTTTTTTACATATAGACGACAATGCTATCAAAATAATCCCCATTCACGATAGATCACTTTTTTGCAGTTTTTCAGTGTACTGTGTATATGGTCTGCAACAATGCTTAGGTAGGTGGTACGTGTCAAAGTAACATCCACATGGATGGCAGGACCCAAGGTTTCCCAGCAGAACATTGGCCACAGCATCACACTGCCCACTGTTGGCACTTTCAGCGGTGGACAGGGGTCAGCATGGGCACCCTGACTGGTCTGTGGCTATGCAGCCCCATACGCAACAAACTGCGATGCACTGTGTATTCTGACACCTTTCTATCAGAACCAGCATTAACTTCTTGAGCAATCTGAGCTACAGTAGCTCATCTGTTTGATCGGACCACACGGGCCAGCCTTCATTCCCCACGTGCATCAATGAGCCTCGGCCGCACATGACCCTGTCGCCGGTTCACCACTGTTCCTTCCTTGGATCACTTTTGATAGACACTGACCACTGCAGACCGGGAACACCCCACAAGAGTTGCAGTTTTGGAGATGCTCTGACCCGGTTGTCTAGCCATCACAATTTGGCCCTAGTCAAACTCGCTCAAATCCTTACGCTTGCCCATTTTTCCTGCTTCTAACACATCAACTTGTGATGGTGCCATGATGGAGAGATAATCAGTGTGTGTACTGTATGTATATATATATATATATATATATATATATATATATATATACACTGATTATATAAATTCAGAGTAAAAAAAAGAAAACAATGAAAAAGATAGAAAGTTTATATATTTGTAGTACCTTAAGACATCCATGTTTGGCAGCTCTCGTCTGGCTGTAGAGAGCTGTTGCATTGACTCCTGATGGACTGCCTTAATGTTGTGTCCAACACACACGGTGTACTGCAGAGGCATGCGCTCCATACTGGGGGGCGTCTGCAAACAGTAATGCTGTCTGCTTTCCATTCCTACATGTAGTGGGATATTTGGGGCCACGAAAACTGACACACCTTTAAAAAAACAAAAAAACACAACAACACTAGATTATTAATGTGTCAGCTTTGCAAATTTTAAATCCAAAATAAATCAAATTTGCTAGTGTACTCCTAAATGTTGGCAACTTACTTTTAGCAGATACACACATTTAAAAATATTGATGACATCATCGCGCACTCAGGGGCGTCAACACATTTTTGTCCAATCAAATGCTGAAGTCTCTTCTGCTCACCTAGGCTGCATTTATTTGATCAAAACACAGTAATGTTGTGGAATATTATTACAATTTTAAATAACTATTTTCAATTAGAATATATTTTAAAATGTAATTTACGCCTGTGATCAAAGCTGAATTTTCAGCATCATTACTCCAGTCTTCAGTGTCACATGATCCTTCAGAAATCTAAGATGCGGGACAGTGTTTTTTGTTTAATTGAAGTTTTGAAATAAATTTTTGTTACATTATAAATGTCTTTACTTTTGACTCATTTAATGTGTAAATTAATAATTTCGGTAACACTTTACAATAAGGGTGCACTAATATGCATGAATTCATGCTTAACTAATGCACAGATAATGATGAGTTAATGTGTTACTAATGGTTAACTAACCCATTTATTAATGATTACTGCATCAGCAACTAATGAAGATTCAACATGATTAATAGATTAAGTAATCATTACATTGTTATTAGTTAAATGTGTAATAATGCATTAATTCCATAATAACATATTATATTAACTAATAATGTAAATGAATGTGTTAATTACCACAACGGGTCAAAGCCATGCATTTCAACTTCCAGTTGTTTGCTTTAATAAATCATTAGCTAATGATTTACAAAGGTGTCATTATGGTATGACTTTACTTGTTGGGGCACATGACTATTAACTAATTCAAAATTAATTCAAAACTCATAACCACAATTACATATTACTTAATCAATTAGTTAATAGTCATGTGCCCCAACAAGTAAAGTCATAACATAATGACACCTTTGTAAATCATTAGCTAATGATTTATTAAAGCAAACAACTGGAAGTTGAAATGCATGGCTTTGACCCGTTGTGGTAATTAACACATTCATTTACATTATTAGTTAATATAATATGTTATTATGGAATTAATACATTATTACACATTAAACTAATAACAATGTAATGATTACTTAATCTATTAATCATGTTGAATCTTCATTAGTTGCTGATGCAGTAATCATTAATAAATGGGTTAGTTAACCATTAGTAACACATTAACTCATCATTATCTGTGCATTAGTTAAGCATGAATTAATGCATATTAGTGCACCCTTATTGTAAAGTGTTACCGTAATTTCTTTAAAAAAAAAAACTAAACAAAATATTGTGTCCTGCCACAACTTCCTGTTTCATTAGGAATTGCAACAATGCAAAAAGAAAATGTCATTCTTTAAGTAATTTCATCGGAACTAAAATGCTGAACAGACATTTGGGGCTCAAGTGATGTTGACATGCACTCAATCCATGCATGAGACACGGCTGAGACGTCAGGTGATTTCAGATCACACGTTAACTCCTGTAACTGCATTCGTGACTCTGTGTGAATGGCAGACACAGCATGGACGAAACCAAATACCATCTTTCGACCTACCCCAGTAAAGCAGCCTTTACAGCCTGATGTATGATGGAAATTTCGGGCCTGTGACGTTTGGAACAGGAAACATTGGAATTTATCATTGAATCTTTGTATTTTCAAAGCTTTTTGAGAAGGTGGGTGGTATATGGGGTCTGCTTCTGGTGTCTTTCTGCACCTGAAAAGTTGAGATTATGTGAAGCAGATAATTATGTCCGCAGATGTAACTGCCCTCCCTGGAATTCTTCCTGCTTCTCGGATTTCACCACCATGTCAGTGTACCCCAGACACACACAGCACCTTCTGTCCTACTGCCCACTCATCTAACCAAACTCTGAAGCTGATTCAACCCGCAAAACAAATCAAACAATAGCCTACAACTCAAAATTACTGTCCTGTGATGAGCAGTACATCATTTCAGACCTTAGCCCATTTTTTATTATTCAGATGGGATGGAATTAAAAACAAATAGACTGATAATCTGTAATTAATCAGTTATTGATTCTTTAAACTAATCAATAGATGACCATTCCATGGGTCTCTTTAAAATAGCACCAACAATATTACATTAAGTCTGTAAAGCCTGACATGAGAAAATCATAAGGAAAAAATTTGTGAAAAGACAAACAAATAAGTGTTCTTTAAAAGGCTAATGTATCATATTTTTAACATGATTTATCTAAAAAAATATGTATGAATAATCAAGTAAAGCTATGTCGCTTGTTCAGTAAGTGTTCATCTTGAAATATTACTAAGTTATTCTTATGCTTATATAAAACCACAAGCTGAAGGGGGACTTAGTAGAATTATTTTAAAGGCATTTTACTTGATTAAAAACTATCAATCAGATGACAGAAGGCATGTAGAAAATGTGTAACATTTAAAAACAGGCTTTTTAGGGTTAACAGTTCGACATAACATTATGACATAGCATAATTCCGAATTATTGTGTTGGTCCCCCTTTTGCTGCCAAAAAAGCCCTGACACGTCAAGGCATGGACTCCATTAGACCCCTGAAGGTGTGCTGTGGTATCTGGCACCAAGATGTTAGCAGCAGATCCTTTAAGTCCTGTAAGTTGTGAGGTGGGGCCTCCACGGATCGGACTTGTTTGTTCATCACATCCCACAAATGCTCGATTGGATTGAGATCTGGAGAATTTGGAGGCCAAGTCAACACCTCAAACTCGTTGTTGTGCTCCTCAAACCATTCCTGAACCATTTTTGCTTTGTGGCAGGGCACATTATCCTGCTGAAAGAGGCCACAGCCACCAGGGAATACCGTTTCCATGAAAGGGTGTACATGCTCTGCGACAATGCTTAGGTAGGTGTTACGTGTCAAAGTAACATCCACATGGATGGCACGGCAGGACCCAAGGTTTCCCAGCAGAACATTGCCCAAAGCATGACACTGCCTTCGCAGGCTTGACTTCTTCCCATAGTGCATCCTGATGCCATGTGTTCCCCAGGTAAGCGACACACACTTACCCGTAATGTAAAAGGAAACGTGATTCATCAGACCAGGCCACCTTCTTCCATTGCTCCGTGGTTCAGTTCTGATGCTCACGTGCCCACTGTTGGTGGTTTCGGCGGTGGACAGGGGTCAGCATGGGCACCCTGACTGGTCTTCGGCTTTGCAGCCCCATACACAACAAACTGCGATGCACTGTGTATTCTGACACCTTTCTATCAGAACCAGCATTAACTTCTTGAGCAATTTCAGCGACAGTAGCTCGTCTGTTTGATCGGACCACACCGGAGCCTTTGCTTCCCACAAGTGTCAACAATTTGTGTAAAAACTGTGGTAACAGGTCGGCATCAGAAACAGCCATAGGATTATGTTTAAAAGTAACTAGAACTTGTAATGCTGTTAATATTTTTAATGAACAAAAAATTGTGTAGGATTTACTTAATTTTCACTCAGTAATTGCTTTTAAATAGTATTTGGTAACACTCGACGGTCCACTAACTCTCAATAGAGAGTAGACTGTTAGGTTAGGTGTTAGGGTTCGGGTTAGTAGAATAAGTTGACGTGTGCAAAGTTGCTAATAGTCAGTAGTTACCAATTCTAACCAATTCAGACTTATTTGTGCGACCTCACTCGTATAAATTTGTATGATTTGTCTAAACCGCAGTGATGGGTAGGATTAGGGCCGGGGTTAGGGGTAGATAATTCGTACAAAATCATACAAATTACCCAACTCATCAAATAAGTACGATTTAGAAGAAACAAAAGAATCCATAAATAAATTAGCCACCTCGTAAAATACGTACAAATTGCTGTGAGTTCAGGTTGGGAGCATCAAAATAAAGTGTTATCAGATATAAAACAGACAAATATAAGAATATTATAAGCAAGATATAAGCAGCACTAAAGACACATGGTATACATGGGTTGCATACCTCAATGTGCACTATTCTTTATTGATTGTTTGTACATTTATAGTTAAAAGATTCATTTTTGCCTTGCGTTCATTGCAGTTTAAAATTGCCAGGAATCACAAACATAAAGTTGTGTTGTGTTTCTTTTTGAACTGTGTAAAACTCAGTTACCGACTTAGAGAGGAATTTTGTTCTCCTTCAAAAGTCTCCTTTTCCCTTTTATATTGAAAGACTAAGACAGAAACGTCTCTTAGATAAGATAGATTGTTTGGCAAACTTTACAAGTTCCCTCTATTTTTCACTGCAGATTAGACTTGGAGAGATATGAAGGTTGCTTTCGTGGCTAGCATTTATAAATAATAGCATGTAAGGTTGTAAGGTCTGCTAAGTATCGCACCTGCTATAGACTTTGCCAAGTGAAGGAAACTTTTCGGCATACGATTATGCATATGTTTTCTTAAAGGGCCAGTTCATCAATTCATGCCAAAAACGAAGATTCGGTCATTATTTTCTAACCAGCATGTCATTCCAAACCTATATGGCTTTCTTGCTTCTGTAGAATGCAAAATATTTAGAAAAATGTTCTAGTGTTTTGTTTTTTCATACAATGAAAGTCAATGAAGTGCAATGTTATTTTGGATCCCATTGATTTTCATTGTATGGACAAAAACAGTTGAAACATTCTTGAATACACAGAAGAAATAATATCATCAGGTTTGGAACATGATGGTGAATATTCAATGTGAAAATAATGTGAATTTTGGTTTAACTATTCTAATCCAAACATACAGGAAGTGCGCTTGAATGCACAAACAGGAGAGAATTCACAACTCTGACTAGCCAAGAAGACAAAGTAAAAACTGAAACTTATTAGAACTACATGTTTTCAGTTCTTAATTTTTATCCTTTCTGTAATTATCCTTCTATCAAGTTATATGATACACTGTTATTATTTATTGCCAAACTTTATGTGAAATAACACTAAGCATTTCCAAGAATCATTCATTTATTGTTAAAAACAAAAATTCCAGTCTTTGCTCCCATCCAGGCCATATTAGGTAAAAAAAAAAGAAGTGAGATGGGATGCTGTTATTCATCTTTGCTTTAAAGACAGAGTGGAAAATATTTCAGGAAAGCTGGTAGTAGTTACCGTGGGGAATTATTCTAAAAATAAGAGACTGCTCCCCTCTTTTTCAACTTCTGTAGAACCCACCTTGCTCATAACTCAAGCCAAAAGTCTCTTAAATGTCAGTAAATGACAGTTATTTATTCCCCTCTGTGCAGATTCCATGTTATACACACCTTAAGAAAGGGGCCTCCAAGCTTTTGAAGGGTAAAACTCAAAGCGTCTGCTTTTGGATGGATACAAAAAATGAACTTTGATTGCCAATCTACATGACTTCAGCCGAGAGCTGCACGATTCTGGATAAATTGAGAATCACAATTTTCTTTTGTTTAAAAGGCACCTATCATGCCCCTTTTTACAAGATGTAATACAATAAATGAATATTTTTAACAATAAATGTCTCCGGCGTGATGACTTCGATTGTTTGAATAGAATAATTCTTTAAATCGATATGTCATCCTCAAAACAACCCGTCTCCAGCGTGTTGCCGCCGATCTTTTGAATATTACATTTTAGTAATTGTTTAATCAATACGGCATCCTCAATAAAAACCTGTCTCCGGCGTAATGACTCAGATATTTCAAATTATTTATTTTTAATAATTATTTAATCGATACATCATCCTCAATAAACCCGTCTCCGGCGTGTTGCCTCAGATCTTTCGAATATTCAGATCGATTATGACCTCTGACCTTTAAAATAATAATTTTAATAATAATAATAATACGCTGTTTGTTAATTGGCCAGAGGAGAACTGGCACCCCGACTGAGCCTGGTTTTTCCCAAGGTTTATTTTTCTCCATTAGGTCTCCTGATGGGGTTTTGGTTTCCTTGCCACTGTCGCCTCTGGCTTGGCTTGCTCAGTTGGGGAAAAAACTATTTTTCAAATATATTTCAAAATAAATCTAATTATTAAACTAAATTAACCATATAGACCAAATTACTGATCTAATTACTGATCTAAAGCCCACATTGTTACTGTATGATAATATATGTCAATATTCTGTTGCATTATTTTTCTGTTTAACACTGTGAAGCTGCTTTGAAACAATCTGCATTGTTAAAAGCGCTATATAAATAAAGTTGACTTGACTTGACTAAGTCTCTGATGTCCCCAGAGTGTGTATGTGAAGTTTTACCTCAAAATACCCCACAGATCATTTTTTATAGCATGTTAAAATTGTCACTTTTTGGGGGTGAGCAAAAACGTGGCGATTTTGTGTGTATACCTTTAAAGGGATAGTTCACCCAAAAATGAAAAATATCCCATGATCTACTCACCCTGAAGCCATAGGTGTACATGACATTCTTCTTTTAGACGAACACAATCAGAGTCATATTAAAAAATGTCCAGGCTAATCCAAGCTTTCTAATGGGAGCTCGAAATTTGAAGCCCAAAACAGTGCATCCATCTTTCATAAATGTAATCCATACGACTCGGGACCTTCTGAAGAGAAGCGGTGTGTTTACTGTGACAAGATCCTGAGGCCTTTTGTTGAGCCATTCATTTACGGCCATCACCTCATGTTGCAGCGTGATAATGCACGGCCTCATGTTGCAAGGATCTGTACACAATTCCTGGAAGCTGAAAACATCCCAGTTCTTGCATGGCCAGCATACTCACCAGACATGTCACCCATTGAGCATGTATGGGATGCTCTGGATCGGCGTATACGACAGCGTGTTCCAGTTCCTGCCAATAACCAGCAACTTCGCCCAGCCATTGAAGAGGAGTGGACCAGAATTCCCCAGGCCACAATCACCAACCTTTTCAACTCTATGCGAAGGAGATGTGTTGCACTGCGTGAGGCAAATGGTGGTCGTACCAGATATTTACTTTTTTGTGAGGTGGGGTGGATGGATTATCTCGGCAAAGGAGAAGTGCTCACTAACACAGATTTAGACAGATTTGTGAACAATATTTGAGAGAAATAGGCCTTTTGTGTACATTTTGTGGGCAAAAACAAAAGTGTTGCGCTTATAATTTTGTTCAGTGTGTGTGTGCGTGTGTGTGTGTGTGTGTATATATATGTATATAGTTATAATTTATAAAATATAATATTAAAGGGCACCTATTATGCAAAAAACTTTTATAAGGTGTTTGAACATAAATGTGTGTTGGCAGTGTGTGTACACAACCACCCTATAATGGTAAAAATTCACCCACTCCTTTTTTTTGAATCCCCATAAATCATAAGCAGTGTCTCAGAACAGCAGTTTCCAGATTCCTGCAGTGTGACGTCGCACTGCAGAGGCCCCGCCCACACATGTTGATGGACACTGACATACTAGCACAGACTCCGCCCTCAGAGAGCTGAGCTGTTCACACAGTCCGCCATATTTATCTCCTCCAGAGCATTAACAGCACCATTCAAGTAAGAAATGTGTTCTTATTAATGCTACTAAAGTTCAGTCAGTCAAGAGCAGTGAGTGAATTTCTGATTATCTTCTGTTGTTTGATAGAGAACTAGTCTAGTTTAATGACTACTCACGGATGTGCTGACATCCAGCTCTGTGCGAATGCGACAGGAGCATGTGTGTGTGTTTAAGTTGAGAGCGATAAGGCTTTAAAACGCATGCAGATGATAATATTTCATGATGATGGAGAACTGCAATGTCACATGAACGTGTCTGCGATAGAGATGATCATTAAAACAAACAGATATCATGTTTCAGTTTTCATTAGCGTGTTCACTGCTGTGAATGAGCTGTGGACGAGATGTGTAGGCTCCGCCCTTTCGGGTGGGGAGCAGCAGCTCATTTGCATTAAAGGAGCCACGCACAGAACAGCTCATTTTTCTTCAACCCCAAAATTGCCATTTTCAAAATGGTATATTAAATGATCTGTTAGGAATTTTTATGTGAAACTTCACAGGCACACTCTGGGGACACCTGAGACTTATATTACATCTTGTAAAAAGGGGCATAATAGGTGCCCTTTAAATATTTTTTTATATTTTTGTCACTATTTGATAAATTGATTATTGATTTAATATTTAATTGATAGCTATTTTAACGTTAAAATGCCCATTCAATAAATCACAGATGGATAAATATTCCAAATGATTTTCAAAGTAGTTTCAAGACAAGGACAAGGAGGGACAATCATAACTTGGAAACTAGCAAAATCTAAATATGTCACCGTCTCTTTAAGAGACCATTCAGTCATCATTTTGGACCAGACATAACTTGCCCGGACACTTCAATAATGTCTCTCATCAACAAAGGGGACAAGGCTATTTGACAGACGTCGCATGACCGAATCTCCACATCACCAACCTGTTTAAAACCACTATCCGATTTCAAGGCCTAAATGTAAATATACAGTGCTGAAAAGTTTACCTTTGGGTTTGCCCCGGGTCACCGGCGGCTCGTTTTACAGGCCTGCACAACAACATGCCTTTTGGCTGCAGAGCGGCAAAGCAGGAAAAACAATTATGTCCATTATCAACACATTGCCGAGCAATAGAAGACGAGAGCTGCGGCCACAGGCAGCTGCTGGGTCGCCTTTCCAGTCTGAGCCAACATGATTGTCATTGTTATGCCACTGGGCATTATATACCATGATATGTCTGCGGTTACCTGGCAACGCAAGACAGCTGCATTGGCAACATTTCTGTCTCAAAAGTGAGCCAATTAGAGAGGGGTTTGAGAGGTCTCTCCGAAATCAAGCCCATCCTCTGGCGAGGTGGAAAAGGGATTAAAATCATACGACTGTTTCGGTTAAAGTGCTCACGGCGTTACGTAACTCTTTGTGGCCCTGTGCAAACAATGATCTAGGAAATCATAAAAGGCCTTTGTTTATATCACATGATGAATATTATGTCCTTAGCTGATGGCATGCCCTTTCGCTTTAATCTAATTCTGTTCAGCCGTCTGGGACGCAGATTACCACTTTCACCTTTCAGCTGCCGAAAGCTCACACGCAAACTTGGAAGACACCGATGTGGGTGCAAACAATGCGTCTGCACGAAAAGAGCAGCGTGACTGTGTTGAGTAAATCGGGTTATTAATTGCTGGATTGTGTGCGGGTGACGAGGTGCTGTGTGAGTGTGAGAGTGTCTCGGCTTTGAGTGGTAACCATGTTTAGAGACCAGCTGCCCATCCACACAAGCCTCTCATGGCACGCCTGGTGGTCTGAAGCATGAGGGGTCGTCCCAACGCCCCTTCGGCAATCTTATTAACCATTTACTGAACATATATCAAACCATGTCCGAAAACCTGCAATAATTAAACATGCTAAATTACACAAATACACTTTATGTATTTAATCTCACTTTATTAACCAAAGTCTTTGCTGCTGACCTATGAAAATCAAAAATGACTTCAGATATACATCACATTTGTGTTTCATTTTTTGGTTGTTATTTCTGAAGAAAGTGTTGAACTTTCTTCTCTTGCGTCCTATTCTTCCAGAACAGCTGAAATGTTTGTTTGAGCTGCGCCAAAGACTTTATAGGAAGACGGTGCATTCTGATTACTAATGAATGGGAGAAAGTGCAACGCCCAATTTGGCGAATAAGCCCCGCCTTCTAAATGAAAGAGCCAATCGTTGATTAGTAAACTCAACTCAAAAAACAAAATTATGAGACAGTTGTTGTCAGATTTCATTGGTGATTTTAAATATGAAATTTATTTTCGTAAACTTGGCGAACAGTTTTGGAGAATTTGATGTTTAACCGTTCTAAGAGATAGGAGCTGCACTTGCATGCCCGAGAGGCGTATCAGAGATGGCCAGCAAGTGAAATGACTCGTCTTAAAGGGACTTCGAGGCAGGTCCCCCTTGGTTGAAATCGCACTTTACTATTAGCGATTAAAGGGTCAGGGGCTCAAGACCCGCGTTTAGACAACTGAAAAGGCCTTTACATTTGCAAAATAGAGCAAGGCCAGCCCGAGTGAGAAAATGTAACACAAAAGTAATGAAACGCAGTAAAATAATGCAATTAGTTTGTTTTTTAGGGAGTAACACAATATTGTAACGCATTACTTATAAAAGTGACCCAACACTGGTTACTAATAAAAGTCCTATGAGTAACAATGTTGTGTTACTTATTCTAACTAATCCGCTGAAATCAACTGTTTGTGTTTTGTTTGTTTTGGGGTTTTACCAGCAGTAATTTCTCGGATAAATTTCAAACTCCAAGGTGGAACCACTAAAAAAGATCCACTGAAATGCTCTGTTTGTTTTGCTTTTTGTTTTGTTTTATTTTGTTGTGTTCTGTTTTGTTTTATTGTTTATACCAGAAGTAATCTACAAGCTAAAAGGTGGAACCTTAACAAAGTACTATTGAGATCCACTAGAATTTTCTGTTTGTTTTTTGTTCTTTGTTTTATTTGAATTTTTTTTTGTTCTGTTTTGTTGTTTGTAAAAGCAGTAATCTACGAGCTCCAAGGTGGAAACACTACAAAGTACTATTGAGATCCACTGAAATGCTCTATTTGTTTTGTTTTCCATCTGTTTTGTTGTTTGTGAAAGCAATAATGTACGAGCCCCAAGGTGGAAAAAAACAAACAGAACAATCCTAAATTACACAAAACAAAACAAAACAAGTTTTGTTTTGTTTTGTTTTGTTTCGTTTCATTTCATTCTGTTTTGTTGTTTGTAAAAGCAGTAATCTACAAGCTCCAAGGTGGAACCTTTACAAAGTATTATTGAGATCCACTGAAATGTTCTGTTTGTTTTGTTTTGTTTTGTTTTGTTTTGTTTTGTTTTGTTTTGTTTTGTTTTGTTTTGTTTTGTTTTGTTTTGTTTTGTTTCGTTATGTTTTGGTTTTTGTAAAAGCAGTAATCTACAAGCTCCAAGGTGGAACCTTTACAAAGTATTATTGAGATTCACTGAAATGTTCTGTTTTTTTTTTTTTTTTTTTTTTTTGCTTTGTTTGGTTTTGTTTTGTTGTTTGTTTTGTTTTGTTTCGTTTCATTATGTTTTGTTGTTTGTAAAAGCAGTAATCTACAAGCTCCAAGGTGGAACCACTACAAAGTACTATTGAGATCCACTGGAATGCTCTGTTTGTTTTGTTTTTTGTTTTGTTTTGTTTTGTTTTGTTTTGTTTTGTTTTGTTTTGTTTTGTTTTGTTTTGTTTTGTTTTGTTTTGTTTTGTTTTGTGTTTTGTTTTATTTCGTTGCGTTCTGTTTTGATTTGTTTGTTTGTACCAACAGTAATCTAAAAGCTCCAAGGTGGAACCACTTCAAAGTATTAAGTTCCAATGAAATGCTCTGTTTGTTTAGCTTTTTGTTTTGTTTCGTTCTGTTTTGTTTTATTGTTTGTACCAGCAGTAATTTGCAAACTCCAAGGGACCTCTACAAAGTACTATTGAGATCCAATGAATTCCACTGTTAGTTATTTTTAAATTAATTTTTCTTTATTAAGTTTAGTTTAGTTTAGTTTTGTTGTTTTTACCAGCAGTCATTTTAAAACAAATCAATTAAAAGCAAACTGTATGTCACTGATAATAATGACACTTTCTAGACCTACAATAACTATCATGCTCAAACATACTACAACACTTTATACAATGCTTGTGCACTTTACATATAACTCCAAATGCTTGGTATGACAATTAAGATTACAAAAAAAATATTTGTTGGCTCCTGTGCCATTTTATTGGTATAGTAGAAGAGCTGACAGAACAAAAAGAGGCAATGTGATCAGGAAATGACGAGGTGAATTTACATTTTTTGGGCTATTTAAAAAAAAAATAATAATAAAAATAAAAAAACAGTAAAAGAAAAAATACAGACCACTCATTTTGACCAATCCTGTAATAAGTTGATTAATTCAACATTGATGAATTAATCAGAAATATTTCAATTAGAAATATTATTATTATTTTTTTTTATTCAACTCATGGACCATACCACTTTACAGAAAACAGTTTTGAACTCCTTCATCTTAAAGTGATTGACGAAGTGTTGTAGTGATGGGTAGTGACAGGACCTCCTATCTTTACACAGGTAATCTGAAGGTCTTCCCGAGGGGCCATGGGGCTCTTCGTCACCTTCTTGACCTTACAGATTCTTAGAATACCACATGCTCAATTCTAGGAATTGGTTTCGTGGTGGTTTCAAACTTCCTTCACATGTCAATAATGAGACATGCATCTGGGAAGCTTGAATTTTATAGCTTTTTCCAGCTCAAGGCATTAACGTCGGCATTGACGTTGGTCGAATCATCTGTCCGGATGTTAATTGTACATATAAGCAACCGGAGAGTAATGATTTACATTTCACAAACCTTAAAACACAAAACATACTAAACCCTTAGAGGCATAAATGTTTGGTCAGTCATTATTACATGTTCGGGTCTTTAGCGACCGGGTCTATATCTAACACGGATTGATCTCTACTTGTCGCGATAATATAAAACTCTCCTGATATTAGAGTAACAATTACAGAAGAATATTATAAAGCATATTTTGTTACATTTTGGAGCTTGGAAGGGTTCAGTTTGAGCAGATGTTTTATAGCATCATCACCTTCCTCATCAGAGCTCATTTCCCAGAACATTCAGCATCTGGCTCATATTCACCATCTCAAACATATTCTCAAAACTATCATTTTCAACATCTTCAAAATCAATATTTTGATCACTGACAGCTTCTTCACCAGATCCACCATCAAGTGACAGTGACATTAATATCTGATTGCGTTTAGTTCTTGCTCTGCAGTAAATCGCTGACAAGTTTCAAGTTTTGCTGATGATTCTTCCTATTCTTTTGTTTTCTGCCTGCAGGAACTATGAGTGAAACATACAGTGTGGTATATTGAAATAAATCTACAACACTAAAAAGTTAAAAAAAAAAAGTGGAATAATGTTTGAATTCACTACAACTGTCTGTAAACATCCCGCACCCTGCCTCAAATCCAAACAACAGCCAGACATAAACACAATGGTTATTTAAATCTGCCTCTGAAACTGTTTGCTTAATTAACTCTCTATATAAACATCAGGCATCTGCTGACAAATACCAATGGGTTCAGACTCAAGTCCGATGTCCTTTGTTTTGCAATCTTTCACCAAAGCAGAAGCAACCATCTGTATTGTGTTACACTGTCTATGTACAGTAGGTCCCCGTGATCTCAGGGCCCGGGACTGTTTTGAATTGTGTACATAGTCACAAGTAAATACATGTTGGACTGGTCAACAATGTGTGAAAGGACAGGGTGGCCAAATTTGGCTGAGGGGATTAGTGACACGGAGCTCCTCTGCTTACCTGAGGATCCCAGGAAGTAGCGCTCTAAAACTGATCCGAAGCCAGAAGGGTTGTCCCTAAGGTCGCTGACTGTGAAGGGCTGCATGGAAATGTTGGCATCGTTTATCGGCCAGTTGAGCGCATGGACACTGGCTCCTCCGTACCATGAAATATTCACCATGGAAAAACAGTCCTGAGAGAGAGAGAGAGAGAGAGAGAAAGAGAGAGAGAGAGAGAGAGAATGACTATCCTTAAAATCTATCATTATGGTCCATCAAATACCATAGCTTGATCGTTTATTGCATGCAAGTACTTATACATTTATTGATTGAGCAAAATCTGGACATTCATATCCAGTTAAGAAGCTTTTGGCCCTCATAACACATAAAACAGGTGCAGAACATCAAAAAGTCAAAGGATTGGACTGAACAATGTGTTCTTAGGCTTAAGGCTGCATAACACATGACAGAGCATTACTGAGGTATGAAATGTGCGAAATGAAGGGATTAAACGAGAACACTTCCTACTGCTTTAGGTCCTCGCTGAACTAAAAAAACACACAAAAAAAAACAACGTCTAATCGGATATATGTGAAATGTATACATTATACATGATCTTTGTGGCCGTTTCAGTCTGGTGAACTTTAAACCTTGCTTTAAAAATGTATTCGGCAAGTAAGAAGGCGAGGTAAATATTTTAAGAACAAATAATAAGAGAATCAATTGTATTCTTTAAAATCACATAAACATCACATAGAAGATTAAATTAGACATTTCAAAAATTTATTAAAAAAACAGTTACTTGCATAATAAGGGGGTCTAAGTAGATATTTTACATAGGCCTAATTATTTAGACCTAGCGGAGGATAAAGCAATTTGGAGAATGGATGTATTATACATTTAGGCCTATTTTTCAATTAGGATTCAATTTGGAACATTTCAGTATCCACAAAAATTAGATTACAGGTTAGTCAGTAAGTCCGGTGGTAAATAAACTATAGCAAACAAAAATTGCGTTTGCTGAGATAGGCTAACTATACTAGCAACAACACTGTAAAAAATTATAAGATCAATAAGTTATGACAACATTAGGTTTTTACATTGTTTTAACTCATCAAAATAAGTTAAGCAATTTTCTACTTTTTTTTTACAAGATACAACTCATTTTTTAAAGTCAGTTTAACATCATTTAAGTCGAAATGACTTAATGATCCAAGTTGATTGTTCTTAAAAATATCAGGCTGCAACTTTTTACTGTGAATAGTGAACATTAATATAGGCTATAATGCAGCGCGAGGATTGTCATTATCAGTTGTTGATTAGCATATTAGATTTATTTCACGAAAATGTAGTGTTTCGTTAAGTTATCATATTGCGTTTGGTTTCCGTGCGAGAAATTTCTTATCGAACTTAAACCCGCTAAAAGTCACTGCACAATTCTCACAGACTTACAATTCAAATGGGTTATTGGGTTGTGTATAAAATATATTGATGTTACAAGGTTCTTCAAATCATTTATTGGTGCGGGGAAACAAATACAATTAACGATTTTGTCGCTAAAGAGGGTTATTTTGTGGAATAAAAAAATTCAATGTCAGCAGGCTTTAAACGATTTTGTTTCTAACATAGCCTACATTTTCGAAAGATAGAATTTCTAATGGCATTTTACCTTCAGATCCACATGGCAGTGAATTGGAGTCCAGGTGACACTGTAGCACTCAGTATCCGAGTCCTCCTCCGATTCCAAAGATATCTTCACCTCAGCGACCGAATCCCAAGTGTAGCAGAACTCGGTTTTGTTAAGCCAGCACATGTTCCTCACGAACGGAACCTCAATGTCAGTGTTCCCCACGTTCTCCACGTCTATCTCCGCAAAAGTCTTGTCCTCAGTCAGTGTCTGTATGACCAGAGTTTGCGTCCGTCTCTCCCAAATGAGCCCACTAAAGCTCCCCTTCAGGATCCAGTTCTTGTTGGGCTGATCCACAACTTGCCAATAAATGATTCCAATTGTCATGACAAAAAAGACAGCAACTCCCAAGCAAGCAATAGCCCCCTTCCAGGTCTCGTTCATCTCTTTCAACCCCGTGTCCCATGTCACCTCTGGGATTGGACTTGGGTTCCTGTTGCGAGTGTGTGGCATGGTGATTTCAGAAAGAAGAAAAACGAATCTAATCGAAAGTTATGATAAGAAGTAACAATCTCTCTGCTAAAACACACAGAATCGTCATCATGTCCCGGTCCTTCAGGGTAACGCGTTCGATTGTCTGTGAATTTTTGAATTGGATCTAATTGCGTTGTTGCGCGCACCGGCCGCCGGTCATCAACGGATCCAGGTCAAGTTCTCCAAACAGAATCATTCCAGAATAAATCAGAAATGTAATGCATGCTGCTTCTAGTGCAATAGCAAGTTTAAAGCATTGATCGCAGAAGAGTGAGCAGCCTTACCCGGGTTTGGCAGCAATGCCCACAAATAGCTCCTCAGCGGCTTATTTGCTTGGCCTGCACTTTTGCGCGCTGGTGTGACGTAACTCCATACAGCTTCTTCAGAAAGGTAAAAGAGAAAGTGATTAGGCGTGCTTTGCGATTACCGGGGCCCCCGGTCAGGGGCCGGACAGAGCGCAGTGTGTGGTGAATCACCCATTCTTACTATCTGAGTGCACGCGCTTGGCATTTGGAGACGCGCGTTCAGAGTGATTGCATATACGCAAGGACGCGCATCAACCTCGCACACATAATGTTTCAGCGTCCTGTAACCGTTTAAGCAGGTGCACCAAGTATTACTCGCTATCGTTTGGTCTAATTTTCACCATAGGAAAGCTGAAAATATACATTCATGTTTAATCAGTGCAAGGTTGCATTTTATTATCCTCATAAAGTTGCACTCCATCTGCATCATTACGTACTACGTGTGCATTGTGTCGTATTGTACATTTGTGTTGCTATAAATTGTATATAATGTATATTATATTGTGTGTGTTTATTGTATTTTGGCAATGACAAATAAAGATTTATCAGATGATAAAAATACACATTTTATTGTAAAGCATGTGCCAAGCTCTTCCTGTTGGTTTAATTCAAAAACACGACCATTCTTGACACCAATTTTTGATTTAATGATATTAAAATGTCAAGAGGTGTAACCATTAAGTGTAATATTTTTCTTCTTGAGTATATAGGCATACACAAAAATGAATAAACAATAGTTTATATATATATATATATATATATATATATATATATATATATATATATATATATACTATTGTTTATTCATTTTTGTATATTTCAAATGGAGTATTCTCTGTTTATGTCTTTCCATGTGCATATTGATTTTACCACACTGAATTTAGTGGCCAAAATATAAACAAACAAAACTACTGTTTTTTTTTTTTTAATTAAATATTATTAAAAGATAATGCTAAACTTACTGGCATAGTGTATGCCAACATTTTAATTACAAAAAAAAAAACTGACTTTCATTGAATAAGATGTAAATTAAAATGTCTGTAACAAGTGCATTCTTAATGTAGTTTTCAACAGTTTAATAAATTCAGTCAAAAAGACTGTCAGGGAATACGCAAACACAGGGACATGAGTACACAGACACAATGGCCAGTTTATTGAACCGATAGCAGGATAAACACCCACAAGGCATGTGACTAGTAACTTGGATAGCATATCATGGTGTGACCAAACAAAATGAATGTTGTCTGTTGCAGAGATTGGAGCACAAACAGGTGTCACAATTTTCCTTGTATGTTCTGTGTTCTAGGACTCCTATTTTGAAGTGTATTTTCTGTTCCTATTGTTCCAATTGCAAACAGTAACTATGTTTAGTCCGAAAATCCCTCAAATAGGGCACTATTTCTTAAATCTTAAAAAAAAAAAAATTCTACATTTTTAATGACACAAAAACAGTGTGGGGGCTTACATTAAGGGGGCTACTGACACTTGCTGGTTGGTGCAAGATTAATTTTGGGATACCTGTCTGACTCAAGTCCACACAAGTTACCTCTCGATGCATCCTTGATAAAAGTGACGAATCAAGAACATTTGAAACCTAAATGTGAACCTTGAATTGGAACAGGACTTGGGCAGCGACTGTCTACATTTCACAGAACACAAGGCCAGACAAGAACGCATTTTGAGAAATGGCCCTAGATTCACTGAGATGACTTGGAGGTAGACACGGAAATGACTTGGCATGGATATCGAAGATGCTCACGGTGGAACCGATGGACGACTGAATGAGATGAAGCCGGGAGAGGTGGAGACACAGGTGGTGCTGAGTAGGTGAAGACCCAGGGGGATCCCGCTGGGCTGGGAGGCCATGGAGGAACTGTGGGGTTACAAGCGTAGCTGGTGAGAGTGAGGACAATGGTGGATCTGGAGACCCGGAAGTCCATGGCGGAACCAGGGTGACACCTGACCAAGGTAGAGCCGGAGGGACGAGGGGACCCGGTGGAGCCTGCACTCTAAAAACTTTTACAATGATTTACTCCATTTTTTTGGTGAAACATTTTTACACTTAAAAACACTGATTACGTTTTAAAGCAGTTAAATCAATTACCGTATGAACTGAGTAGATGTAAGTTAAAATATTAAGTAGAACTAAGTAACTGTACATTAACAATTGTATTATAGTTCTATTTATTAAAACCAAGTATAAATCTCACCAAGTTAGTGTTTTTAAGCATTTTTACATTTATTCCAAAATAATAACTAAAAGCAGTTATAATTTAAATAATGTATTTTATTTGCAAATTGTCAGCTGTTCTTTTTAATAGTCAACTTATTTTCAGATCATCAGTCATCAAGCTTGGTAAACACTGGTCACAGACATGAAGATGTACCTTTAATTTCACCAAGCTGATTCCTCACTAACCCACAGTCATCATGTTTTCAGGCTATTTCAAGTTCACATGACAGAAAGTGGTGATATCTAAGTGGGTGACTTGTTTACTTACTTAAATAGTCTCCCCATTAACACCATCCTTTTGTTTATTCAGACTGATTCACGAACGCGGAACACACATGAAAACAAGAGGCGGGATTTATCACACAAACCAATCACATTCAATCAGAAAGATGGAGGCATTTGCCCCAATTATTCTCAATTACCCCCCACCAAACCCACCACACAATTTAGGAGGTCTGTTAAAACTCAATGGGCTCAGGGGAGGCAAGAAAGATGCAGACTGTAACTTTACCCATGGTAAATGGACTGCATTTATATAGCACTTTCAACAGAACCATGTCCATCCAAAGCGCTTTACAACTTGTCTCACATTCACCCATTCATACACCAACGGCGGTGTCAGCCATGCAAGGCACCATCCAGCACGTCGGGGTGAGGTGTCTTGCTCATTGACACCTCGACATTTGGTCAGTTGGAACCGGGGATCAAACCACCAACCTTCCAGTTTGTAGACAACCTACATGAACCACTGACGCCCTATGGGTGTCTCTGTTGGACATTTAGAAAAACAAGTGACTTATACACTTTTTCATGTCACATTTTTTTAGTAGGCACCACCTCCCTTGCCTCCTCTGAGAAAAAGCCCCGATTTATAGTGTGGTGATTAGAGGGCTGACGAGGGGCAGGTGTGCATAACCAGGTTCCAGGGAGGATCATGGAGAATGTAGTCTGTGACAAAGAGTATTACTGTATATCATTTATCATATATCTTTTATGTGCAAATATTTGCTATTATAGTATATAGCATGCTTATTTTGAGCACACTACCAAAGTAAAGTATTCAAACTCTTTCTTAATCAAACTTTAGAACGAAAGACATGACTTATAGTGGACACTATAAAAGACACCCATAAAAAAGCAGTGTTAGCTTCTGGTTGGCTGAAGCAAGCCACTCACAGGCATGCAGGAAATATGGCAGGGTGATGCAGCGGGAACCATGGTAACAGTCGTAACCTGAGATGTTCCCATTCGAGGGAACTCCACGCTGCGTCTGATGTCGATGCTATGGGAAATGAAATGCCCACCAAGCCATATTGACGAATACTTGTCCTAGTGTGATGTCATTAAGAGCACAGCTAAGGACAAAAGCACTTGCGACCCTGGCATACAGTCCAGGTCCAGGTTATAAAACCTTATAAATGTCTGCGGAGAAGACAAGCCCGCAGCATCACATACTTCTTGAAGTGAAACTCCTGAAAATGTAACTTTAGAAGCTGCCATACTCTTGGTAGCATGTGCTCTACAAGCAGAGGTGAAGGCAAATTGCGCGCCTCATAAGCTTTAGAGATTCAATTTACAATCAATTTACTGATAGTCTGCTTGAAAGCTGGGGAACCCCATCTGGATGAACCAAAGCAAACCAGCAGCTGGACAATCTTACACCACTGGGTAGTCCGGTGGACGTAAGCTTTAAGAGCCCTAACTGGGCAAAGCAGATTGAACTTCTCTTGGTCCGCTGACACAAAAGGATGAGGATGACAGGCCTGCAAGATCATAGACCATGCAATATTCATAGGTATTTTAGGCACATACCCTGGTTTAAGGTGTAAGATGGCTTTGACCCTATCCTAGGCAAACTCTAGGCAGGAGGGAGCAACTGACTGAGCCTGCAAATCTACTACCCTCTTAAGGCTGACTGCCAGGGAGCGACTGAACCGAATCTGGTAGAACCCTCCTTAGAGGGGGCGAACATCTCAGTGCCACAACGTTACTGGGCAGAATCTGAGATAAGCATTTCGCTGGAGATCGCTGCGCCCTAAAGTGCTGATGGCGGCGAGGTTAGTAGATTGTTTTTCTGAGGGCTCTGTGGAGGAACTTATTCCAAGACTTCACACCTCGGTGTGGAGGAATGGATAGAAGGGCAGGCCTCAACGTGGAGGTTGAGCTTTGAGAGGCAAGTGCTTGTTTAATCTTGAGATACGCTTTCTGCTTCTCTGCCTGCCAATCGATGTTTGATTTAGCTACAGCCTGAGTGACAACCTCCCCCAGCTCCAATAAAGTAAAGCATGACATAATGGTTTCTGTTCATTGAATACCTTTAACATTTTAGTGTAGTTTAGTGGATTACATGTCATTTTGTATTTAGGGGTTTACTGTAAAATACAATAACCCAAACAGAAAATATGGTAGCCCATATATATACCCGTTGTGGCCCATAAGAGCCCTACATAACACCTATCTGGGTCCCATCATCAACCCATATGGGCAGACCCATGTAGGCCCCAAATGGGTACTACCTGGGTTAACCCTATGGGCTCGGTATGAGCCCCATCATCACCCATCTGGGCTAACCCATGTGGGACCTCCATGGAAACTGAGGACAAAATTAGCTGGGTCCCAGTTGGTTCCCAGATATCAACCCATGTGCAACCCCTTTGGGCCCCACATGGGTGTGTTGGCTGGGAAATGGGGAGCCCAGCTGGGTTTGCCCATGTGGGACCTACTTAGTTGACCCAAGTGGGCCCCAGATAAGATGCCCATTTTGAACCCATGCCCACTCTGTACCCCTGTAGCCCATGTTTAACCCATGTGGGCCCCACATACACGTGTTGGCTGGGACAGGGGCCACAAAACTGGCCGCTCTCATCAAAGAGAGCCAGGCGGGAGCAAAGCGTTCTCAGTGCAAGGTTCAAAGGGGAATGTTGCGCCAATCAGGACTGGAATAGTTGCACACGTGCTTCAGATGCAGTCACGCTGAGGCGTTCCCCATAGCATCGAAGTCAGATGCAGTGTGGAGTTCCCTACAAAGGGAACAAAAAGTATGGTAATTATGTATTGTCCAAAATTGCTACAGAAATCAAAACTTTCATCCTATTTTTGAGCTTCTTCAAAGTCGCTACACTTTGTCTTGATTCCAACTCTATCTATATACACGAAGCTCCCGTTCCACCACATCCCACAAAGATGCTCTATTGGGTTGAGATCTGGTGACTGTGGGGGCCATTTTAGTACAGTGAACTCATTGTCTTGTTCAAGAAACCAATTTGAAATGATTCAAGCTTTGTGACATGGTGCATTATCCTGCTGGAAGTAGCCATCAGAGGATGGGTACATGGTGGTCATAAAGGGATGGACATGGTCAGAAACAATGCTCAGGTAGGACGTGGCATTTAAACGATGCCCAATTGACACTTAGGGGCCTAAAGTGTGCCATGAAAACATCCCCCACACCATTACACCACCACCACCAGCCTGCACAGTGGTAAAAAGGCATGATGGATCCATGTTCTTATTCTGTTTATGCCAAATTCTGACTCTACCATCTGAATGTCTCAACAGAAATTGAGACTCATCAGACCAGGCAACATTTTTCCAGTCTTCAACTGTCCAATTTTGGTGAGCTTGTGCAAATTGTAGCCTTTTTTTCCTATTTGTAGTGGAGATGAGTGGTACCCGGTCGGGTCTTCTGCTGTTGTAGCCCATCAGCCTCAAGGTTGTGCGTGTTGTGGCTTCACAAATGCTTTGCTGCATACCTCGGTTGTAACAAGTGGTTATTTCAGGGAAAGTTGCTCTTCTAGCAACTTGAATCAGTCGGCCCATTCTCCTCTGACCTCTAGCATCAACAAGGCATTTTCGCCCACAGGACTGCCGCATACTGGATGTTTTTCCCTTTTCACACCATTCTTTGTAAACCCTAGAAATGGTTGTGCGTGAAAATCCCAGTAACTGAACAGATTGTGAAATACCGGCCCGCCTGGCACCAACAACCATGCCACGCTCAAAATTGCTGAAATCATTTTCTTTCCCATTCTGACATTCAGTTTGGAGTTCAGGAGATTGTCTTGACAAGGACCACACCCCTAAATGCATTGAAGCAACTGCCATGTGATTGGTTGATTATAATAAATGCATTAATGAGAAATTGAACAGGTGTTCCTAATAATCCTTTAGGTGAGTGTATCTATCTATCTATCTATCTATCTATATATTTATCTATCTATCTATCTATCATCTGCCTGTGTCTGTCTATCTATATCTATCTATCCCCAGCTTTCCCAGAAAACTCGTAGAGAAAGGACTTCTGATAGTAAAGCACCAATGTGTCGAAGCGGCCAATAGCCTAAATGCCTTGAAGATTAGTTGCGACTGGCTCAGATTCTGTAAGTCAGCCCTTTTGCACCTCAGGATTCTGCTGGCAGAGCTGTGGTCATTGGATAAGGCTGTGGGAACCTCACCTTGGTTATTCACTCTTCTCCAATAATCACATAACCACTATACGGCTTCACCTATCAGCTGACTACTGGCTGCCCCATTTTCCCTTCACCCATTAGCCTTATTTATTTTGATTAATATTCAGATTTCGACACAGGAAGTTGTTTCAGAATTGCAGCAAAGGCTTTCCAGTTGCATCTTCTTCAATTGTCTGCGGATGAATGTGTGTGTGTGTGTGTGTGTGTGTGTGTGTGTGTGTGTGTGTGTGTGTGTGTGTGTGTGTGTGTGTGTGTGTGTGTGTGTGTGTGTGCTATGCCAAGTTCAACTTTACAGTGGCCTTGGCTCAGGGTCAGAGTTGAGCGTGCTTTGGGGCCATGTCCAAAGTGTCAATTTACACATCAACTATATTACTCCGTTGAGAAGTGCTATAAATAACAGCTTGAATGATTGGTGGCTGGCTCTGCTTTCCACAGGCTGTGAGCAAGCATGAAGCGTGAAAAATAAACGGTAGTATATATAATAAATGATTCAGTGATTGGTATATCTATACAGTGTGGTCCAAAGGTCAGAGACCATCAAGGTAAATGCTTTCGTTTCACATTTTACAAAATATTTTCAGCAGAAAAATGTCTTTGTTTTATTTATTTATTTACCTCTTTTGCACTCGAATAAAAAAATAAAAAAATGACATTAAATAATACAACATTTTAATAGTCAACAAAACAATTATTTTTATTTTATGTTTTATTTATGTTTTTATTTATTTCCCTTATTTGCACTTTAATAAATAAAAAATATTGATTTAAAATAAATTAATAAATAATAAAACGTTTTCTCTTTACATTATATTATCTTTAGAACATTTTTTATTTTTGAATTTATATATTTATTTAATTCTATTTTAATAATTTTATTTATTTGTTCAAGTGAAAAAAGGGCACTAAATAAATAAGATTTTCAATGTATTCACAGATTTTTTTAACCCCACTGTCTGTCTTTAAAACAGGGAAACATAAAGTCACAAAGAGATATTAAATTATTGAAAGAATTGGAGTGCTCCACTGTTTGCATCTGCACATACATCCATCTCCTCTATTCTCATGGATTCTCATGGAGCAAGTCTTCTGGAATGTTTTGGACCACCTTGATTTTTACAGTTGCAGATCTTTTCCATGTACATTCATGTAACATAATATCCCAGTCAATGCAATAACGGAAAATATGAGTGGCATGGCAGTCCCTCAAGGAAATATAAAATGCTGTTTGACAAAAGTAAAAAAAAAACAAAAAAAAACCTGCAGACCTTTACAAGCACAAGTATTCGCTTTAAGCGAAAATACTTTTCCATCTTCCTGTCTGGATCTTCAATTTACAATTTCCCTTTGGATATTTAATATAACCCAAGCTGGGAAAGTTTCCATAGCTTTTCTCGCGCCTGCACTCCTGGCGTCTTCGCCACAGTTAACCCCAATCTTTATTTTTTTATTTATTTTTTGGTCTACATTTTATCTTACTAAACAAATTTCCATTCTGATTCCCTTGACCAATGTTCCATGCAAATAAATTATCTTGACAACTTTTGTGATATAATTTTGCTGAACTGTGTGATGGTAGCAGAACTTACGAGTTTAACATTAATTTCTAATAATTTACCAAATAATTTACCAACAGTGAGTCAAATGTTATAAGCACTGATGATTTGTACTTAAATAATAAAGCTAATTAAGATGTATTTCATGAGAAATAATCATTTCATATTTCACCCCGCCGCAGAACAGATCAGTTTCAGTCACAAACAAACTGCATGGTCCGATCTATAAATGGCAGCATTGGAAAACAGTGTGTGAACAGACCTTTGCTTGAAGGTTGAGAGGAGTCGAGTTGCACGAGTATGTCTCCTCTAACCCACCGAGCCCACCCTTCGCTAAACATTGGCACCTTGACAAGGAGCTCTTGCTCTGTGATACAATTACAAGAGCCTCGGCCAACTGTCTAAAACCCAAGAGCTCTTTCTAATCTCACTCAGGTACTCGATAAATAATTATATTGAGGACCAGGTAACGTTTGTCTCTGCTGAAAAGAATCTTAGTCAGATATTTGATAAATAAAAGTGGCTAAAGTCACAAAAGTCATATGCGTAAAAGTTGCAGAGGTGAGATTTCAGGATGGGGTGAAAATAATCCTGCCATAATAACAGTGAAGAATGTTAGGCTTTGACAAGTGTACTTGTTAGGAGACAGTTATTATAACACCCATAGAAATTTGAGTCAATGTTGGTTCAGGTTTGCAGATCATTCTAGTGGGGAAAGGTTTCCCTCTTTTGTCGGAAAAGGGCTTTACACCACTGACACTCGTTCATTGAGCTATTGGAGAAGAAGTCTTCAGATGTCATGTCTGTTGTGACAATGTAGGAAATTAATTAACCTTTTAAAAGAGAACAATTGTGGCATTTTAAACTAAGGTGGCCAGATTTCAATTGGAAGCACATGAAAACGGATGATATTTTCTAGTTCAGTGACCTAAGAATCATTTAAATGTTTCATAATGCATGCAAATCTATTAAATAAAATTAAAAGAATATACATTTCTACACTTGTAACATGCATGCTGTGTCCTGTGTTCACTGTGACCTAGTTTTCCCTACTAATCTCCTACGTTTTGTCATTAAATATAAGTATTCTTATTCACCTACCTTTTTACACCAACCATAACGCTCAAAATAATGAATGGGTTTAAGTAGAGCCAACTCAAATTAAACAAATGAGCTCAAACAAGTAAACCCAAACAAGTAAATTGAGTTTTATAAACTTGTTTCTTTTAACTTAGGCCCTGTCCACACGAACACAGGTATTTTCAAAACAGCAGCTTTTTCTATGCGGTTTGGCCATTCGTCCACAGGTAAACGCAGTATCAGGTCACTGAAACCAAACTTTTTTGAAAACTCCTGCCAGGATAAATATTTTTAGAAAAGTTTATAAGAGAACAATTATGAGCATAATGTTGAAAAGTGGATTGAGTTTACCTTATACATTTAATCTCCTTGACAGCCTGTGTAGTCCCATTTAGCCACTTGTTAGCAACTGCCTTTTTCTTCTTCTTCGTTAGTTCTTGTTCATGTAACAGCTTTAAACGATCCAGAGTGGGGTAATACTGATGTTTTTATTCTGTAGAATAAAACGTGAAAGTGTCTTGAGCTCGTGTTCACCACAGACCTTATTTCAGCCATTTAACCAAAACCCCATAAAAAACCCTATTGACTTTGGGACGAGGGAACCGGAAGTGCTAAAATGCTAACCCACTTCCGCATTTTGGCCTACAAAGTGATGTCATACATGAACCACTCTACTAGCACCAATGTAGGGTGAATTGTTTGAGAGACATAACTTATTACAACTTATTACATTAAGTAGGCCTATTACAATTTGTATTTGATGTCAAATAAAATAATTACATGTACATACTATAAATTGCTAATTTAGAAATATATAGGCATATATAACCTTTAACATGAACATTTGTCAATCAAAGTGCTTTAAAGAAAACCCCATTATGAATTGTGTTCATATATACATAGAAAATCCAAAGCCTATTAAATAGTACATACAAATATTAGGCTATAATTAACATTAAATAGTTGCACGCGACCAACCAAGTAATCAGTGTAGCTTGTAGCCCCCTCTGTTGGTGAAAATAATCGCTACACGATTGCTCTGGTAACCAGATGATTTTTTTGTAGTGTATAACGTTATTTGCGGCGTGTTTTGAACTTGCTGTAAAATCAAATGGAGACATACCGGGGACAGACACTCAATTTTTTAACTAAAAGAGCAATCCCATTAAACAATTTGAACATGTTGAACGCATATCTATAGAGACCCGTAGAAGGATATATGATTCTGGAAATATATTAAATGTCTAAGGAAACGTTCATTATGTGGTGGAAATAGAAATGTGACATGAAGAAACAGAGGGCAGAGGGCGGTTAAACCAACGAGAACGACGTCAAGACGACGTCATGACAATTAAATCAAAATAAAAGTTCTAAGAGCAACTTTTAAAAAAGAAAATATAAAAATGAAAATTTAAACTGGACTGACTTGTATCCTCATTTTCATAGACACGGTCCAATGTTTGAATTAGATATTAAACACGTAATATTTTTTTCTCTCATCTATTACAATACTCCACATTTGTTTATTTAGAGAGAGCATTGGAAAAATTGTGGGAAACAGGGCTTTTATTTTGAAGATGCTCAGACTCTTGTTCGCGCAGTTTTCACAGCCCAGCAGTGCTCGAGGACCTTGAGCACATGAAAATAACATCAAAACAGCACATGTGATTGTCTAGAACATTTACAGGACATGTCGAGACGCATAATGTAAGTGTTTATTTTATCTAATAATGTAAATCCAAGCCTATGTTTTGTTTATGTACAAAAACTGTAAAATTACAAAATATGGAACGTTACCATATAATTAACCTGCGAAAACGTATAAAAAGTGCCATTGAATTACTATGTTTTCTGGCGTGAACCATGATGTTACCATGTTTTTGGCGTGAACCATGATGTTACCATGTTTTGTGGCGTGTACCATGATGTTACCATGTTTTGTGGCGTGTACCATGAAAACACCATGTTTTGTGGCGTGTACCATGAAAACACCATGTTTTGGACGTGGTACCATGGTAATACTATGCTTTTGAACGTGGTGCAACGACAATGTCATACTTTTGGACAACATTACCAGGGTAATGCAATGCTATTTTGGACATGGTGCAAGAATAATAACATCATTCTCGTTCTCTGATAATACTGTAGGGTTGTACTAGTAAAGGCATGACTTTTTAGACATGGAGATATTCGATGTACCGTTATCAAAAGTGTGATAAGATCATTATACCAAAAGTATGAATTTTTCTTTTTACAAGTACTATTACTTTGGAATATGAATAAATGGAATGGTAATTATATTTAATGTAATTTCTGTCATTTGTTCAGATTCCCTTTATACCAGCTGGGTAACCCACAGCTGAGAATATTCCGACCCACCTTCAACCTGACTCTGGTCAGACCAGGCAAAGAACAGCCACCTGATACAGTACAGTTTCGCATTCCTATGGAGTAAGTATTTAATGTAATTTTCCTCAAAGCCAATTGTGTCACTGTTGTGTTATTGATTAGCCAAAGCATTAAAGGGGTCATGAACTGCACTTATAAGTTATGATTTTTACATAAAAAATGGTCATAATTTAGAAATAAAAGGCCGTTTTCCATCCTGATTTTAGTCCTCTGGAAGGGGCATGTCTGTCTGCTGCTAGATTGGCTGACATCTTTGTAAGTTTGTATAGGAAAGTATTACATGTGCAACTTTTAGGATGTTTTTACTATTACAGCTGTCGAGATGAACTAATCGTGAAAATTGTTCATTATAGCATTATATTTAGATCTACTCCCATGGCATGAAAGCTTTCAGCAATCACATGAATGTAGTGATCTCGTCATTGCAACTCGATTTCTGCACATTAATGAATGCTTTCATCATAGCTAACTGTGCAAACACGAGATTCGTTGATTATTACGGAAGTTTTGGGGAGAGTCCAGAACTCAGTCATTATAAAATGTGTGTTTATAAAATTATAAAGGGAGTTCTTTGATCGCTTTATATAATTTAATCACAATTTAAATAACAGATTATTTTCATGCTACTAAGTAGAGTTGAAATTAAAAAAATGTGACAATAACAGCATTACCTATTTTGAGCGCTGTTGATTCTTAAACACCTCTGATTGGCCAATGTGTTCACATGCTCAACATATGTCTGTGATTGGCCATTGTGTTCACATGAATTAAGCGAAGTGTGCTAATGTTACATAATAACCATTGAAATGTCTGACCTGTTCAGCAGAAAAAAACTGTCTCTGCATCCGTTTTGAACCCCTTCAAAGCACGGAGTTAACGCCACCTTTCAAAAGCCCTTTTTATCCTTGTTTTGGCTCGGTTGAAGTCTCTCTTTTTTCTGTAGCCATTCCGAAAGTCTGAAGTCTTTTGCATTTTACAACGGGCGAATCTCCAGATGTCACTGTCACTGATTGAGGTTTCAACCTTTCTGGATCCGCTATCAAATGTATAAGTTTAATTATATCAAGCGCTGTGAAAAACACTAACTATCTCCTCCACCTCCAACATCGTCACACGCGATATAGCCTACTAGCCGGGACTTCTTATTGACGTGTACAGATGTGACGCAATGACGCAAAGAATATGCTCGAATCTCCCGCGGAAATCCACCAGTACCACTGGAATTAAAAACATTATTACAAGCTTACCGTTGTAAATCTAGCTAAGGTAAGCAGTTTTGAACACTGGCTGGTTATGTACTTGCTCAATTTATTTTGGATCATTTTTAACCCAAAAAAGCTACGGACTGCTGCTTTAAATGCTGAACTTTACATTTTAACTAAGATTAATAAATACTTTAAGACTATTTTTCAATTGTCAGTTTGTTAACTAATGAATTAACTTATGTTAAATAATGGAGCCTTATTGTAGAGTGACTCAACATTAAAGAATCTAGGCCATGTAGGCCAGATTAAAATATTTTAAAAAATAAGTTTGAAAATGAATAGCCTTAAGTGTTGTATTAAGTATTTGGTTATGTGATGAGCAGCGTAGCGAATACAGAAATTTGAATGGCTGTGTGTTTTGTTTATGAGGATTACCGGGGAAACGGCTGCATTTCTGCTGTTCCATCAGCGCCTTCTGCGGTCAGAGAGTGTAAATGTGCATCTCCTTCACTCTTCCGCAGTTCGCTGCTCCTGCACGTTGGGTCTGTTTACATCAGTGCACGTTTCTCTTTGACGTGTTGTTAATTTTAAATGGGTGATGGATAAAGTATTCTTAAAATTCATTCTAAAAATCTGAATAATTCGTATAAAATAATTATTCACAGTGTTTTGAAGTGCCTACGATGACAATATCGTGCATTTTCATTATGGTGATATATTGTATTACCGTATAGCAGCTCATGTCTAATTGTAGCCAATCAGAGACATATATGTTGATCGCGTGAACACAATGGCCAATCACAGACATATGTTGAGTGTGTGAACACAATGGCCAATCACAGACATATATGTTGATCGCGTGAACACAATGGCCAATCACAGACATATATGTTGATCGCGTGAACACAATGGCCAATCACAGACATATGTTGAGTGTGTGAACACAATGGCCAATCACAGACATATGTTGAGCATGTGAACACAATGGCCAAGCAGAGACATATATGGTGGAGGTGTTTAAGAATCCTTTCAACAGCGCTCAAAATGCTAGAGGGAAATGCTGTTATCTTCACATTTGTAGTTACGACTTCGTACTGAAGTCAGATCTTTTGACTACTCTGCTACTAAGAGAAACAATGGGAAGTTCATAGTTTTGTCACTGGCACAAGCAGTAAATGATTTTCTGACATAGAATGTCAGGCATTATAATTAACACGGTTACTTGCACGTGGCACTACAGTTGGGTCCATTTCTTACAGTAAAAGTTTGCAATGCCTGCACCAAAATGCAACTGATTTACCAAAGTATTCTACAAATAATGCTCTACTGAGACATTCACATAGAAACGAGTCATCTTCAGAGCTTGGTTTCAATAAAAGCTGTTTTTGGACTAACAAGGAAGTTTTAAGTTCTGAAGCTTACAGGATGTTTTTATAGCACAATGTCCTCTTACAATCAACAGATCAAGGAAAATTAGATTTCTCAATTCATGACCCCTTTAATATTATGTTACAAACATCCAAAGATGCAGTTGTATTACATTCCACTAGGTGTCAGACAAATCCCACTAATGTATTCCGTTCTGACACTGTAAATTGCAGAGTGGGTATCTTATTGCGCATGATGATCACAAGGAATTAAAGCATCTTAAGTGATGCTTAACTATAATTGCAGACCGGTTAGATGCAACACAGCATTTCGTAACAAAACCCTGGATGACGTTTCCGTGTGCGGTTGCATGGCCTATGATGCCTCTGTGCTCCTTGACTCTCTCAGATTTGTTTACAGCTCTTTCACCTACTTAAAATCCAACATCTTGTGCCTTTATTGATGACGTTTGTTAAACGTCACTAAAAATACAGCCATAATTATTGCATTGCTGCGGTGTAATACGAAACAGGCAGTCAGACTGTTAATAATGGGTCTAATCAGAGTCCACACAAGAAAAGAGGACAAAGTCTGCTTTGTTTTCTGTAGAACCTCAGGGCGTACATCTAAGGCAGTGACGGTGGAGCCTTGTTCCTCAGTTATTATTCCGCCAGTATGTGTTCCAAACCACACACGTTTGTAATTGGGATATATGTTATCACTTGCGCAAGTGCTCAGGGGAAGTTTTTTTTATTTTTTACCTGCTCTTACTCTTTTGTTTTTACAGACTGTTTTGTGATCTTAAGTGTCTTAATCTGCACCAGGCATCCTTGTCACCTGAATCGAAAATGTTTTATTTATTTTTGCCTGTGCAATCAAAGGAAGAGGTTTTCTTTTTCTTGTTTTGTAAGCGTTGCACATCAAGATGTGTTTTGTCTCCTCTAGAGCTGCGTTTGACACCGTCCCATCGCAAACATTATGCAAGTAGACAAAGCAACAGAGATATCATTAAAACATTAAAGACATCCCCCTCTTCACTTTCTACTTTTCAAAGATACCCTCCACTTTGGCAAAGACTTGTTTTGCTTGAAACCAACCTGGTTTGCATAGTGATTATCAGAGCCAAAGAATTTCAAAGCACTTGTTTTTTGTGAAAGCCGGCCTCTTTACAAAGTGTTTGTACTTGCAGGATTTGTTTAACCTCGTTTATTTACCAAGTATTTGCCAAGAAAAGTATTTGATCCATCATCAACATTTGATCTTTTATCTTTTTATAGATTTTTTTCTTTTCTTTGAAATAATTAAATTTTGAATGATCTTAGTTCATTAAAGCCATTTGTTCACTCTCTTGCCGCCTTTTATAGTCCCAGTGGTGTGAATGTAACCTAGAGGTCACCTGCTAACAAAAGATCCCCTCTTTTTTTGGATTTCCTCAAAATTTGGAGTGTTTTGTCCTGCTACCTCTGAGTCACCTACTTGGAAAGCCTCTGAAATGGGCTGTGTGAGTGCACATGTTTAGGGATGAGCGTGGACTGTTTATGTGTGAAGGGTGGGGCGCAGCTCAAACTCACAGTAGGAGGAGAGGATTGAACAACAAGGAGGTCTCTATCTTTATAAGATGTCAGTGCTTTCAAAAGATAAGCCACACAGGCACAAGACACTGTTTACATCTGCTGAAGGTCATGACCTTGTTGCCCAGTGCTTCATTTAATTGATTTTGTGGAGTGGAACTAACAAACTTAATCCAAATAGCCTAAAAGTTTACAGAATAAATTAAGTGATTATTTAAACTATAATTAAATGGCATGTCCAACCCTCTACAATGCGAGTAAAACACTTGCATATGCAAGTATATTTCACTCTGGGCGACTAAACAATTTCTATCATTAGCCATTGGCTAATAAATGCTTAGATTTTACTCGCCAGCGTATGTGTTAGAGGCTAAGAATAAGTTTTGCAAAGATATATTTTCACTAGCTGAATGCTCAGAGAAACAGTTTCACTCTGCGTCAAGCGATTATTCAGCTTTAAAGAAGCAAAAGATATGCGGTAGTGGGCGCAAATGGCAATCTCATTGGCTGGTGCTCATATATTACCTTCACTGTTTTAATTTCAGCAAATCAGTTTGAGCAACGCTGACAACGTGATTAATTAGGGCTGGGCCGATAAACGATATCATATCGTATTGCGATAAAATTAATTTTGATAACGATGATAAGCTCTGGACATTTTTACTCGATATGGATTAATCACATGACAGAAATAAATGCAAAAACATCCAGAAAGTTTTAAACAATTCAACAAGCTCAAAAAATTAGTGGAAACAGTGACGAAAGTTGAAAGTAGAATGTTGAAAACTGAAAGTGAAACTAGAGGACACAAAAGCATTTTTTTGGCAATAGCCAACATTACTATTGCCTAATACTATTGATAATTATGGGTCAAAATTATCCATTTTTCTTTTATGCCAAAATTCATTAGGATATTAAGTAAAAATCATGTTCCATTTTGTACATTTCCTACCGTAAATGTATAAAACATGTATTATTATTAGTAATATTTATTGCTAAGGACTTAATTTGGAAAAATTTAAAGGTGATATTTTTATTTATTTTTTTGCACCCTCAAATTCCAGATTTTCAAATAGTTGTATCGCGGCCAAATATTGTCATATCCTAACAAACCATACATCAATGGAAAGCTTATTGATACATCTTTTAGATTATGTATACATTAAATTGACCCTTATGACTGGTTTTGTGGTCCAGGGTCACATTTGTGGCCTTGTTGTGAAATTTTTTTTAATTAAACTTGACAATCATCATCCTGCAGCTGATGAGTATTTGTAACGTCTGTGTGAACGTGCGGCACATGGAGTTAATGAAGGCATTTCTTTAAATCCAGCTATTTCTGAATTTTGCCCAATCTTTGCTACTCAGTTTAGAGTACTGGGAGGTTGGCTCAAGTTTACTTTGGACCAATGATAAATGACAGCAGATGATCATGTTAAAGAAAAATTCCACCAGGCAATGAAAAACACACAAGAGCAATTCCATGTTACTTTATTTATAGTTTTTATTGAATGTTTTTTTTAAACACACCTTCCTATTCTCCTGGCAAGATACTGTGCTCTTGCTGCAGGAGCAGAGCTTTTCTTTGCTTGGCAATGGCATATGATAAAATAGATGTAATAGTTATAAATAAATAAATAATAACTAATACATTCAATATTACTAAAATAAAATTAATGCTCTGAATCATTTTTTTTCATAGTGTACACAGATAAAAAATAAACTGTCTGAAATGTTTGTAAAACCCAAATTGGATAAAAAATTTATATAATGTATTAATTGAATATAAAAGCACAAAAACTGCCAATCTAGGACATATCATGGAAAACACTCTGCAGTGGTCGCACCACATGATATTTTTAAATTCACTCAAAATTTACAGGCATAGAATTGGCCACCTAAACTAAGCAAAAGCTAGATTTGGGCCACAAAAGCCACAAAAAGTTACTATGAAATGTATAATAAAAATATATATATTAGTGGTGGGCCGTTATCGGCGTTAACGTGCTGCGTTAACGTAAGACTCTTATCAGGCTATTTTAAAAAAAATCGCCGTTAATCTATTCTCAAAGTTGGGTTGGGAGCTGGGTCTATACTACGCAAGCTATGATGACTTTCACCATGATATTTTTGCGCCGAATTGCACTGTAGGGAGCGACAACGAGTCTTCGAACCTGCATGTATGCCTACTGTGAAATTACCACATCAAGCGTGAGCGCTGGCTTCCGAACTCGGGTGCGCACCCGCGAACCGTACTCGAGTCCTGACGAGCGTGACTGACGTACTGTAAGCAGAGAGCTGTAAATCTCATTTCTGCTTGTCGTCAGCGTTCTTTAGAGCATTTCAGTAAGATACATTCGCGGCAGATAGACGCAAGTGCCATTACATACTGAAGCTTTGGTAACAAAATCAACGGTTCAAAAACAAAAATATAAAAGTTAGGCAACCAACGCTATTCATTTTGCCATCTTCTCGCTCGACGTCGTTACCAAGTAAAGGGGTAAACAGCTGCTGCTTTGATGACGCAAACACAACCCGGTTTCGGACCCAAATAATATAATATGAACACGGTCCAGGGAGCAATCGAGCTCGGGTTCGGTCCAGGCAATGAAACCAAGTGTGAAAGCACCAGTCATTATTTGGGTAGCACACATATTCTGAATGCCTTCGGCAGAATTCAAATGAGCCATTTTAATCTAGATTAATTTCAAGACCACAGTGAGATTAATCTAGATTAAAAAACTTAATCTATACCACTAATATATATATATATATATATTTGTAGAAATAACTTAATATTCATTGGGGTTTTTTTAGGTCCACATGATATCCAAATGTGGGAACTGCATATCAGCCGTTAAAAAGTTAATTATTTTCCATATTTCAAAGAGAGTTACAAACCTGCTTACTGCTTCAGTGGGTCCTTGGCAAATTGGTATATGATGCCACTTCCTATCTTTAATTGGATTTCAACATAAAGTCCAAAAATGTATCATTTTTTGATGGTCGCACCACATGATAATTTCATAAAATGGACATCATCTGACAATGTTAGTTTGTATATTATGAAAGAAATAAAACAAAAAAAATGCTTTGCAATTTTTTTGCAGGATAATAAAACACTTTAGAAATCATGCCAAATAGTGTAGAAAATAAATTTGGAAACATTTAGAGTCATTTCAAAGATGTTTCCAAACAGAAGTTATGGCCGGACTGTCGCACCACATGATATTGTGACACTTTAAATACCAGAAAAATTACAAAAACTAATGTTTTTTGGAAAATTAAAGTGAGTACATACATGGGAGAGGTAGATTTTATATTGTAAACATATGCAAGCGCGAATGAGAAACGTTCCGATGGGGATGCCAGGTGTGCGCAAAAAAAACAACGAATATTCGAATCCCAAAATTGAAATTTGAATACCAACCCATCGAACGAATATTCGAATATTCTAGTTCAGCCCTAGTTTAACATGAGAATCCAACTCTTTAACAGTGTAAATAAAGACATCATTAAAGACATTGTTAAAATAGTCCATGCGACTACAGTGGTTCAATCTTAATGAAGCGACTAGAATAATTTGTTGCCAAAACAAAACGAACAACTTCATTCAACAATTTCTTCTCCGAAGATGAACGAAGGTCTTACGTGTTTGGAATGACATGAGGGTGAGTAATTAATAACAAAATTTTCATTTTTGGGTGAACTAACCCTTTAACATTCGGCTTTAATTCGCTCCAGTCGAATACAGCAATAGAAGTAAATAGGGAAGCAAAGGTCCTTCCTGTTGGCAGAGTGCTCGAGGTCACCGGGGGGCAAAATTGAAAAAGATCTCAGATTCTCCACTCCAAAATCTCAGAGAGTACTTAGGACTACTAACTATTCATCTCACTATGGCATGAGTGTTCAGCTTTCTAGGAATCGCCTCTCTCTTATTTTCACACAGACAAATGTGCGCTTGTACGCTTCTCCTCTCTCACATAAATTACGTGGCCAAAACTCCACTCCACTTCATTGAAATCTGGGCATCACCCACTGGTCCTGACTCTGAGAGATGTGTGTATGATACTCTTTCCGAAGGAGCATCTGTTTGTTGGGTTTGTCTTGGAAACCCTGTCCTTAACAAAAGAAAAAATCAGTGCTTATTACATGGACATGTGGACAAACATCCTTGTTTTTCAAAGAAGTTCAGAATGTGCTGCCTGTTTGCTCCAGCGTAAATTTTTTTTTTTTTCGCAATGGTTCTTGTTGGGTTTTCAGTAAGTGAATGCTTATGCTGATACAATTTAGTTTTGTTTGTTCATGAAATGAAAGCATGTCACAAAATGCTTTTCACGTCATTTTAGTCCTCGGAAAACAGAATGTTTCAAACTTAAACTAGGGCTTCTCGACCTTGAGGTCACGAGAGATGTAGATGAACATGATGTGCCACCTGTGCGTTCCTAAAACGTTTTAGTGCATTTCATGTCATTTCAGTCCTTGGAAAAATTGAACATCCAAAGTTAAACTAGGGGTTCTCAACCTTGTGGTCACCAGCGATGCAGAGGTGGGGTGGGGTTGTGGGGTCACAGGAATTTTGTAACTTAAAAAGATGGATTGTGAACCAAAAAAGGTAAATGCTTCCATATGACGTGCATTCTAGGGTTGAACTTTAGAAAGACACAGAGTTTCATATTTTGTTCTCTTACTCCATGGCAACTCTGAACCTCTATCCTTTTCAATTTTCTTCAAGAATGACCAAGTTTGATGTCAGAAATTATCTAGAGAAGATCTACAGCGTTCCTGTTGCAGCTGTACGTACAAGGATCCAATACTGTGAGTAAATCTTTGTTTGTCATTATATTTGATTAAAGGCACAAAATGTACGATTTTTTGGATTAAAATATCAAAAAACCACCAGTACAATGTTATATAAAGTGTCTACTTGTGTACTTAAATTATCACAAATGTTTCCTAGAATTTTTAAATCCAGAGAAATAAGCTATTTTAACCAGGACACAGACCGTGTCCGTGCGTTGCCAATCAATGACATCATACCTGCATTACTCTCGAGTTCCGGGTTTTATTTTGTAGAAACCATGGAAACACCAAAGACGCTTTAATATATTATGTGTGTTATTAGACAGACGAGCAACTGTTTAGAGACAAATAATTGTTATATAGCTCAACACAGTTAACACTCGTTTTCTTGATTTACCGTGAGTGCCATGTTTTACCATGCTTATATTGATCTAGCTCGGTCTGCAACAAGTGTCTCATAGTAGCCGCTGAACGAACGCACAGTGTAGCATTATAACATAACTTTCAACACACTCAAATGTGTCTAATATGATAAAACAGTGATGTTACCCCACTTACGCATGACCGGAAGAAGCACAAGCGCTCGTCTGTTCCAGAATAAAAGCTCTGAAATCAAAGCATCATCAAGCTATGCCTTGGTATTGAATAAGCGACCTCTAGTTGTGAAAAATTACATATTCTGGCTTTAAGAATGTTTAAAGGAACACTCCACTTTTTTTGAAAGTGTTACAAAGTGTACTAAGACCGACAGAAAAGTTGTGATTTTCTAGACGATATGGCTAGGAACTATTCTCTCATTTTCCTGTGTAATAATCTAGGAACTTTGCTGCTGTACCATGGGTGCAGCGGTGCAATGATATTCTGTAGTGCCTAAAATGGTCCCCAGTTAGGTAACTTCTAATGTGACCGGCACGTTTAGTTGCAGAGTTACAGCTGGAAAATAAAACCCACCTGAACCGAAGATTTAACCGCAAACCACGCATACTCCGAGTCCTTACACACACAAAAAATTATTTCTGCAACATCCGTGTGTAATTAAATGAACTAAATGAAGCATCGAGGCAGATGATTTTTCAATTCGAGTTACTCGAGGAATCGTTTCAGCCCTAGTTCCTAGAAGAGTCAAGTTTTAAATAGGAAAAATATCTAAATTCTTTGATCATTTTTGAGCGAGATGCTAAAAGTCTAAATCAATGAATCAATGCTAAGCTATGCTAAAAGTGCTACCGTTAGATCCAGAGATCGACTTAATGAATTCGCAAACGGTAAAACTCAACTGTTTAACTCTAGGGGAGCTTTAAACTAAAAAGAAGCACTTACAGTTGTCACGTCTCAAGTCTTTTTAGTGTCTTGCTCCACAATTGTTAAATTTTTAAGACAACTCGATGAATGTAAAAAAAAAAAAAGTGTCAAGACCCCTGCATTCTGTTCCATACTTCCAGTTTGTTCCAGCCAGCTGTTTTTGAAAGCAAGAGCACGTCCTGCGAGCACCCCCTCACTATTCTGCACTTCTGCTCACTCTGTTTTGTTGTCTACGCATACTAAACTCAGCTGATTGCGTAAATGCTACAGCGATGTGTCTGTCAACTAGTCTGAACCTTATGAAGCCCTTATACAATAATTCACCGATGTTCTGTGTTTGTCACTTGTGTTGTGCGTCTGGGGTGGTCGGTCACCTAGATAGGGGTGAAGCTTATGTAAGTCAATGAGAATGATCAATATTGACAAGATGTTTTGGAGATACTTGACAGCATTTAAATTATATGCATAAACACACTGCTAATTCAGGGAACTGTGTTTTTGTATAAAGTGGGAGACGCTGAGGGAGGGTAGGAGAGGGAAAGGAAAGGAGGAGTGGTTTGCGTGATTCCACACACAGCTGCTTATCTCTCTGTCCATTGCTGTAGCGGTCCGATCAACAGTTGTCCTAGGATGCCCTGCCCTGTTTATTTCTTCACAAAGTTAGCCAGAAGTGTTACACAACCCTTTGTGTGTGTGTGTGTTTAACATGATTAAAGGAGTAGTTCACCCAAAAACTTTCGGCATTTATTATTCACCATCATGCCATTCCAGACACACCAAAGATACCATGGCTGTCAAGCTCCAAAAAGGAAAAAAAAAACAAAAATAAATTCAGCATAAAAGTTGTCCATATGACCTGTGACTATGTGATAGCTTTGTGTGAGAATCAGACATTTGCAGCGTTCACTATGTTATGACTACCGTAATTTCCAGATGACGCATGACGTTTTACTCTGAGCTGTTCACATCGTTGTACTGGGAATTGACCTATCGGTAAGCCCCTTACCTCAAACTCAGATGAGCCAATGGCAGTTGATTACTAGTTGCGCTAGAACCGGAACTCGGACATCTTTAGGTTTCAGCGCCATAGAGAGCCTTTGGAAAATCCAAAGCTCTTATCAGTTTGATGGTGTTTATGCTACAAAAATGGTAAAACGATGTGCCTGGGGTACTGTAACACTGATTCCAGGTATCCTGAGAGGATTTTCTGGTTGTCATACTCTCATTAAGTTACGATTAAAGTTAGTGAGTTCATGCTAACACACAAACTGAAATAACTAACTGTTCTCACGTCATGTAACGTTAACAGTGTAGGTCTTAGGTAGGTTTAGATATGCTTTGCTCTACTTTATCTGTATTAATAAGAAGGGACTCCTATTTTGATGGGTATTATATTCTCGCAGTTTATCGGAGTTGTTTTCAGATACAAAGTTTACAGTTTATTAGCACCCCCAAAAAGGCATAATGTCGGTAAATGTTTGTTTACTGTTAGTTTTATGAGTGTTTTTGTATAATTTGTTGTGTACGTAAATGATAATGCAACGGAGAGAGAGAGTTTGCGAATGAGATGTTAATGTGCACTTCTAATGCTTTGTTTGTTCAGCTCTTACTGTGATTTTTTATTTATTTCTTTATTTTTTAGTTAAAAGGCACGCAATAAACTCAAAACCATCATTTAAATTTGGCCTTCAATCGGAGGGGGTCAGCTACATTCTGTGTCCAAAAACAACTTGGGATACGGTTTTCACACTGACACTGTCATTGTTAGACAGTAAGCAACAAAAGCAAATTTTGTTGGCAACAGTAACTATGGGGGGCGGGGCTTACCGATAGGTCAATTATGCATGATAACCATCAGTGCCTAAATGTACAGAGGTCATGTGGTACACGTAGAACCTCTAGAACATTCCCAGCTTTCAAATTATCTCTACGAGGATGTGAATGCTTTTTACAAGCTGAAATCTCATAATTACGGTACAAGAGTTTGAACGCACCTTTAAAATTCAAGACAGCATGAAAATGTACTCAGTCTATTTCCTAAATGCATGTTATTGATCTTATTGTGAACAATTCATTTTTGTATAGGTTTCATTTAGGGATGCTCCGATCAGGATTTTTGCAGCCGATACAGAGTACCGATTTTTTGTCATGGTGATCAGCCGATACCGAGTACCGATTCCAATGCTCTCTGAAAACCTTTTTTGAGATTAAAAAATTACTGTAGATGTTGCCTTTATTATATTTTTGTTACACTTCATGGTAATTTAAGTAATGTAACTATTATTTTAACAGGGTACTAAATATAAATGCCACCGCTCCCACCACGCACATCATGCGTGAAAATAGAAAAAAAATAGAAACATTTAAACTACTGAAAGAACAAAATGTAGTTCTGTAGTTTGATGCAACTCTTGAGGAACCCAATGTTATTTAATCATTGCAATATATGTATTTTAAATGTTGTCCAATGTTAGAGTGAGAACAAAGTAAAATAGAAACATTTAAACTCCAAAATGGTCAAGTCTGATATAACTCATGTTTTTATTAAACATTGTCCAATATAAGACTAAGGGGGAAAAATAATAGAATCATTTAAACTCCAAAAAGAACAAAATGGAGTAATCTGGTACTAGGAATAGGAATATAATTAAGTGATTGTCAAGCTGTAGAGTTGTCATTTGTACCCTTCCTACTTCATTAGGTAAGGCAAGTTTTTTTTTTTTTTTTTATAAATGTAAGTTTTTCTGCATTTTGGGAAGACAGTCTGTTCCTCTTCTCATTCAAAATGTGTACGGCTGTTCTGAAAAGCCGCTCACTATCGGCACTCGTCGATGGAGCACTAAGGTAGGCTCGTGCTGCCTCTGGCAAAGCTGGAAACCGGCCTTTATTCCTCTTCCAAAACACCAGCAAATCTTGGGATGACAGGCTCAGAGAGGTTCAGATTCAGCTCAGGTGCTGCTGCCGAATCACTTTCGCTGTAAGCATCACTGCCACTGGTGTCCTTGAGAATTTCATCATGCATTTGCTGCAAAGAACTAGATGAAAGAGCTTTTGGTGTGGCCACAGTTTCTCCCATCTTCTCACCAGAGCCATGTGCCTGCCTCACTCGTACATCAAGCGCGATAAGTAGTCTGTGTGCCTCTGGTTTGATTTGATCATCAAAATGTCTATCCTTGTACCTTATTTTGAGAAGAGAAAAAAATAACCGTCATTAGTACATTTAAATTATTTTAGCCTTAAATTATACTATAGTATTTAATTGAATACTTTCACACACTATTACACATTTGTCACTCTTAAAACCTTTTTTGTTTGTTTTAACTTGACATACAATACCATAAATGTGTAAACCCAGCTAAAGTCATTGATTTGCTGTTTTCTACATACAATCATCCTATATAATATATCACAAACATTCTGTGAAAAATATAACCTTGATAACTTTAATATTGAGTAAGACCATTTCAAAGATTAAAATCATAGGGAAAATAATTTAAAAAAATTAAACTTTAATGCTTATCTCATGTGATCTCATTAGAATGAGATTTTAGCCTGGATTTCACAGACAGGGTCTCATACTATATGAAATATAATATAAAATAGATATACATTATATCCTACAAAACTAAATAAGGATGCAAGACCTTACCTAGGATCAAGGAACTTAGCCACAACATATACATGTTCCCTATAAATGTTGGAGAACCTTCTTACAACAGCTTCGAGAAGTGTTGGTTTCGATGTTTTTACTCCATGGTCCGAGTCGGAATCTCTCTCAAGGAGACGCTTCAGGGCACTGTTAGATGGAATGATGTCAGTCGCAGATGACTTTAATTTTTAACTTTTCAAAAGGCGCAAGAATGGAAACCATTTTTTCAATTAATTTCTGCTGTGTTGCATTGAGATTCGATTTGTTATAGTCAGCGGTTTATGCCATTAGAACATGTTTTTGTTCCAGCAGAGGGTTGAGCATATAGTAAGTACTATTCCATCGTGTGTCGACGTCTTGCTGCAACCTTTTAGGAGATTGACCAAGTTGTTTTTGAATATCTCCCAAACGCGAGTAAGCTTGGGGCGAATGCTTAAAATGCCCAACAATAGCCTGCTGTGATAGGACTCCCTCGTGAACTACTAAATGGAGAGTAACGTTACGTGCCATGCGCGGCACACTGCGAAAATTGCAGTCCCTCATGGCCTTCGCTATATTCCTTGCATTATCACGTAGGACGACATGCAAATTCCATTACCATAGTTCCAATTCCTCAGCTTTCTTGCTGTCTGGTGTGTAAAGTTCCTGTTTTTTCAGAATGTCTGTAATGGATGGCTGAGTGAGATGGTAGTCGTATTAATAGTAGTTACCGTTGACTTTTTTGCAGTTTTTCATATTCGCCATACGTCTTGCGGTGGCTTGTTCTCAAGTGGCGAATCAGGTTCGTTGTATTAAATGTTTTGGACAGTGCTCCATGTGAGATTTCTTTTGGACATACACGACAAACAGAACATTTTTATTTGTTTCTCAAGACGTCATAGAACTTCCACACCGGCGATGACATGACTTCGGCGCGACGGCAAATCATTTAACTCCCCACACGTCATCAAATTGCAATCGGTTTGTGACATCGGCCAAGTTTAGTGACCACCGATGGAGTCATAAATATGATTATCGGCCGATGCCGATCGATTGGAGCATCCCTTGTTTCATTACATTTTTTTTACCTCATAATTTTTGTCAAAATGTCAAAACTAATTGGGGGGTATGAAAGAATGTGGGTGGGTGTGGTGTACGCTGGAATTTCCCCCTCTTTTCCACCTCCCTTTTAAATGCGCCCATTCTGACTCCAGTTGCTAATGTCCTGCGACTCTCGTTCGGCTCACGCTGAATTGATCAGATGCTTTCAGTTTTTAATTGTAGTGTCTGTTCTCTAACTGAGCTAAATTATTTGTATTACTATAAAACATCTAAACGAAGGGCGGTGATGTAATCGGTGTGCGGCTGAACACTAACACGGTAACATGACTATCGCAGCAAGCCTAACTTCCAGCGTTGTATACTGGATACTGCAATCATTTAGTTTGCTGAAACCTCACTGCTTGTTTGCTTACTTTCAATGCAAGCTCACATTTAGATCTGCCTCCCTCCATCCAAACAATTCAATAGACACAATAATGAGTGTACATCACAATACAGAAGATCTGTCACTTCTTTTGTTTCAACGTGTCGCTATCAACAGATTGAGTTGTATGGAATTTATTGATAAAAGAAGTCATTTTACATGCTGCTAAACATTTATCAGGCTTAATCGATGTAAGATCATACTTTGTTTTAAGCCTTTTCTTTCCAGTGAACTGGTTGATCTGGTTCACAAACTGGACTAACAATCAATTCATGAATCTGAGTTCTGAACTCAGTGACTCAATGATCCGTTCATAAGTTAACAGCCTACTGAGAGGAAACTTTAGAATTTATGTCTGTTCCTGTTTTTATGACTTGAGAAAACGGAATAAAGCGCACAAGTCATATCGACCACTTTTAAAGGATTAGTTCACTCCAAAATGAAAATTTCCTGATATTTTACTCACCCCCATCTCATCCAAGATGTCATGTCTTTCTTTCTTCAGGCGAAAAGAAATTAACTTTTTAAATTAAATTTTTTTTTTAGGATTTTTTTCCACATGATAGACTTACAGACACAGGCTCTACAGCACGTCCCCAGGTGAGGAATAGGGTCTTATCTAGCAAAACGATCGGTAATTTAAAAAAATAATATACTTTTTACCCTTTTTACCTAAATTGATCATCTTGCACTGCTCTGCGGATTGCGTAATCAAGTCGGAAAGGTCACGCTAGACATAGGCACTCCATCTTCAACTTAAATCATCCGACAATGTTGTTTTACCTTTATTGTTTAAAGGTACACTATGCAACTTTTCCGTCCGCTAGAGGGCGCCTGTTCAAAACAAAGGCGTAGTTTGTTGATGTCAAGTTTGAGTGCAGAATCTTGGGACATGTGGTCTTCACCTCACAGCCAGTGGAAAATATTCAGGATAGGACTCGGGCAGAAATCATGTTCATGGATGCGGTTATTAACTTTACTGTAGTATGAAGCAGAGCAGGGGCGAGTGCTGTGGAGCTGAGTAAGGTCGCTGGAGAGATTGTTAAGCAAAACACACGGCTCGCGAGCAACGGGACTTTTATTATGACGGGACACAGTCGCCGGCACAATCTCCGCTTTTCCGGTCATGAGTATGAGGTAACGCAGCTCTGTTTATTATATTAAATACATTTGAGTATGTTGAAAATGTTATGACGTTACTTAGTGCGTTCGCTCGGCGGCTGCTGTGACACTTGTTCACACTCCAGTGAGAGTAAAGCTTTTCCCGTTACCCTTCGGAAACGAGGGTAATGCAGATATGACGCAATTGACAGGTGACTCCCTCACACGCTATGCTCACACGTCCCGGTTGATTGGTAAAAATAGCGTAGGTAAAAAATTTTCTCACAATTTACAAGTAGTTTGAAACATTTGGGATATTGTAAGAACTCAACTGAACAAAATATATAACACTGCCTTAGTGATTTTTGGATATTTGACTGCAAAAATCCTACATAGTGTACCTTTAAAGGGCATTTGTATTACTCTTCGCACGTGCGCTTTGTAAACATTTCCACCTACGTCTAGTGTGACCTTTCCGACGTGATTACGTAATCTGTGGTGTGTCACAAGATGAGCAATTTAGTTTTAGTTTTTTTAAATGGCCGATCGTTTTGCTAGATAAGACCCTATTCCTCATCTGGGATCGTGCAGTGCCCCTGAAGCCCTTTGAAACTGCTTTGATTTGGACCTTCAACATTTTGGTTGCCATGGAAGTCTATGATGTGGATAAAAAACCTGGAATGTTTTCCTCAAACTTAATTTCTTTTCGACTGAAGAAAGACAGACATGAACATCTTGGATGAGATGGGGGTGAGTCAAATATCAGGAAATGTTCATTTTGAAGTGAACTAATCCTTTAATGGATTTTTTGTTGAAGTTTTGTTTTTGGAGCTTAACATCTGTGGTCACTATGAGCTGTCATTGTATGGAAAAGATTTGCATACAGTTTTTCAAAATCAAAATTTTGTTTTGTTTCATATAAGGAAGTAAGTCATGGGCTTGGGACGACATGAGATAATAACATACTTTTAAAAGTTGAGCCATTCCTTCAAAGCATAAAGGCAAACAATAATGCCAAAGGGTAAGTAAATAATGCAGGGGTTATTAAAGGCTTTACCGTCTGGTTAACGCAGAGGGAACCACTTTTACAAGCTGCCAGTTGGGTTTACGCCACTGGGATTTTTCCGTGCGGTTTCCACGCCAATGCTGGAGAGAGCCAATAAGCAAAGTGGCCATTTTTACAGCCACAGTGTAAAAGCTGAAAAAAAAATAAAAAATAGCAGAACACCCATTAGGTGAAATAGACCACGTCAGAGAAGGTGTCCCGCTCTGCGTCATGTGTTCCACTCCGCTGATGGTTTAAAGGATATGGAGAAAAGGGGAGAGCGGGTGGAACCCCCGGGCTCAAGGCATCTATTCTTTTTCCTACCAAATATTTTGGAAAGGGGTTTCTATAACTACCCCTCAGGCCTGGGATTTGTAACATAATAGTAGCCAGCCAACACACAACCTCAAAAGAGAGCTTGATTGAATATTTATTTATACTATATAATGTTGGGTGGGAGTACTGGAATGGAAACAGGGTTTGCATACATGAACAAAAGCGCTTCTCACCTGTTTTGCGGGTTGACCGTACAGTTGACCCTAAATGGAGGGAGTGTTTGTGTGTTTAGGGTTTCCTTGTACTAGTAAAGGAAGACTGCCAATCCTTTCTGTGATTTATAAGAACTCATCACACAAGCCGCCATTAAAAGTTTTCAGATGAGATTTTTAAAGATCGATTTCACCCCAACATTTTTACTTTAATATATCATTCTCATTTACTTTCAAACCTCATATCATTGCAGAACTTTTATTCTGTGGAAGAGGAAACTTAAAGGGACGGTTCACCCAAAAAATGAAAATTAGCCCATGATTTACTCACCCTCAAGTCATCCTAGGTGTATATGACATTCTTCTTTCAGAAGAAATAAAATCAGAGTTATATTACAAAATTCCAGGCTAATCCAAGCTTTAGAATTGCAGTAATAGTTGCTCTGTTTTTGAAGTCTATTAAAAAGTGCATCTGCCCATCAAATAACGTGCTCCGCGCGGCTCCAGGGTGTTAATAAAGGCCTTCTGAAACCAACCGATGCGTAAGGGTGAGTAAATCATGGGGTAATTTTTATTTTTGGGTGAACTAACCCTTTAAGGACAATCTTTTTCATACAACAACAGTTCCTAGTGACTACAGCTATTAAGATCTAAAATTGTCTCAGTGAATCAGTGTATATTCAATTTATTTTATATATTTTGGCCTGTTTCTCATACAAAGCTACTGTATGGGTTCAGGAAAACTTAAATGTAGGACTCTATGTTAAATTGCTTTGTGGTGTTAACAGATGTGGAGGTCTCTATGAACTTGTAGTATAAAAAAGGTGTTGTAAAAGAGGTGTTGGTAAACTATTTTTTAAACTCTCCGAAGCACCTTTTGAACCTACGTATTGAATCAAATGTCATGCTGTAATGGTAGTCTAATGTAATATCTCCAGTTAAACACTTTTTCCATTGTCCACCAATTGTATCATGTCATGTTTTAATTGTTTAATCCTTATGTCCTCTGTGTACGGTCTTGGTTTCTTGGAAGCGATTTGGTTCAAATGCACTCCTTGACATCTTTCTCTGAGTTTTTGTGGGTATATTGGGTATATTGCCCAGCAGACTTTGTGCAATTACATCATGGCCAGCTGGGATAAGGTTAACATGCATTTCACAGTTAACAGGACTGAAGACATGGGCTTCTTAACTGATATACCCAAACCCTGTGAAACTAAAAGTCATATGGATGTCTGCGCTGTTGTGCAAAACATAATCTCCGTTAAGCAATCATATATTATTAAACACATTAACTTTGTAGCAGTATGTTTAGTTAAAAATTCTAAACAAAAATACATTTTAGACAAGTCCAAACAAGAGTAGTTTTCATGAGCTGAATGTATGCATGTAATTTGTGCCTACTCTAGCATCACCAAATCTAATTGCAAAAGAGATTTATTTCAAATATAAAATGCTAGATTAAATTTGTATTACGGTATTGAGAACTTCTGCAATTATGCAATTGTTAATTATTGATGTAATAATCTGTTAACTAAATATTAATCACTTCAGTATTTTTCTCCTACCAAGGTTCAAACAAGAAAAGAAACCACTTAAACCAACGGGTGAAGAAGCCAGATTACAAAGTGGCATACGTTCAACTGGTGAGTGTTATCTTGTCATCTCACTCGAAAGTGTCCAACATGCATTGTGAAAGTTCCTATCTGTTCTTGTGGTCCCTTCTGGCCATCTTGATTTTCAGAAAGTGCCCCCGTCATTAGCACAGGACAATTCAAAGTGAAGGGCGTCAACTTTAAAATAACCTTTTTTTGAGTTGAAGTTATTCAACAAAACAAGACACCCTTGAGAAATGCTTAGGCATTTGAGCCTCACATTTTTGTTTCTTCTTTGTTTTGAGGGCCTGTCACGACTTATGTTCCTAAAAAAAAAACCCTGAGGCACAGGTACTCTTTGATGCAAAACCCTCACCTTATTGTGGTCAACTCCCTGAGTCCCAGCACTGCTTGTTTAGCTTCTGTCTCTCCCACACATTCTCCCCTGCCCTCCTGAGAAAGTTAGTTTGGGTTTTGGCTTTGGCCAAGAAGGCAAAAGGTCATCTTTGGTTACATGCCAGATTTTATGCAGGAATTATAGTGCAGAGTTAAGTTCTCAGAGAGCTATGGTTATTGTTTTGGGTGGATGGGAGAGTTGTTTCTTGGGGCATCAGAACGTTAACGTTGGTCGCGATCCAGTGGCGAACCACACTGCTGGGTTCACACCTGCATTTGGGCTGAGCCCTTGGCTGTTGATACCGACTGTGTTTGAAGTATGCCGGCATGAAAATACTTTAATCTAAACTTCTTTGATTCATTTGCGAAAGCTGCTTTTGTTTCTTTATGGTTTTTAGTTTGTTTGAGAAGAATTAGTTTTTTTTTTTTTTTGCCATCAATCAAGGCAGGGATAAATAATTAAAGTTGCCAAAACAGAGCAACTTGTAATAGGATACATAACCGAAACAAAAATTAATATTTAAAGGTGAACTTCCTCTTGTCAAGAGTTGAATGATTTCCTGTGTGGCTTTACGCCGTCAATTTAACCTTCTCATAAACCCAGTTAGGGACTTGGATCCGGAGAATTCCTGCATCCTGTTCCTGACATTTGTCTTCTTTCAGATACAGTGCCATATTTGCTTAAACCTTTCAGGAGAGAATCACTTCCTTGTTGTTGAAGCTTTCAGAAAGTCATGCTTATTTATGTGTGAATAACATGCAAGCTAAAAAAATCTCAGACTGTGGCAAAAAAACACTGATATGAAACCAAATTTCCGGCCTTTTTCTTCTCCTCCAGCAGGTCTGCAAAAAGAAAAAACACTGCCCAAGAAAAGCCCTCCTTTCTATTCAGTGGTGGGTAAAAACAAGATTGTTCCTAATTGACACCACATGTGGGGGAGTGTTCTGTGGTTGGATACCCTCAATGGTTCCCCCCGCCGGCCCATCCCCCTACACACTACATCAGCTAATATTCCAGAGGCAATACGGCGAAGAACGCTCTACAACTCCCCTTTCTCTGAACCCCCCAGATTTTACAAACTCCAGGCTTGTAGAAAAACTTGTGTTTTAGTAAGGTTCCTTGACGGCCACTCTCTCATCAGACCTCCCCACAGTGGGGAGGAGTGTGAAGGAGAGAGAGTTCATTAAGGAGGATGAGGGGGTTGCAGATGGAGTCAACACATGAAGCGAGGTGAGTGAGGGCACCATGGAGCCGTGCCAGAACAGGGAGGTCCAGACAGGGGTCAGGGAAATCTTAAGCAACATAAAATCTCGAGACAATATCAAAGCTCTGCATAGGACTGCTTTGCAAGTAACGCTCTAGTTAGATGCAATGATATCCCGTGCTTCTCTTTGCAAAGCCATGACCTGTTCGGTCCCAATAAAAAGGTTCTGTTTGTTGATGTCGCGTCTGTAGTTTCCCTGGCTGGCTGGTATAATAGACATTGCACGTTATTGTATAGACAGAATCACATGCCCCCTACAATGAAGATTTCACTGATCTGTACTGTGGTTTACATTTTCTGACTTTTGACTACATGCATCATTGAAACATTTAATACCCCACAAAGCCAAGTTTTTGTGGGAACACTCAAGTTTGCCCGATTGTTGACAGCAACAGTTTATATTCATCCCCCCTGCCTTTTCCACAAGGGTCTTTTTGCAAGCATCAGTGTTTGGCAAGACAAGGCAACTGTTGTTGGTACTAATGGATGTTTGTTGTTGTTTGAGAGCTTGTTGCTGAGTCGTTATTTTTTCGCGCCGTGTTTCGGTCTGGATCAGCTGGTAGCCAGGCTACCTTTCAGATCGGATCGCAATGTTCCACCTGAACTTGTGAGCACACTCTGCTCAATTACCACTGAACAAAACTGACTGAAACTCAACCTTGCTAAGGCATACTATTATTTTTCTATTCAAATGGGTTCCTTCCTGTTACACACATTTACCCCACCGTAATACCCTGCACAAATTAACACCCTTGCAATTTTTAAAGGCTTGTGAAAGTTCACATTGTGATCTTATCAACACTAGATGGCAACGTTTGGCTTCAGTGGTGTTGATTGTAGGACCCTACAATGTTGCCGTCACGTTCCTTGCAGTTCAGAGTACTGTAAGCCAAAGTAATGAAAAAAGAAAACACATGTCTATAAGTAATTCACGTGTTGCATGCCTTCAAACATGTTTTCTTCAAATATTGATTGATCAGGTTTATAATTGTAGAATATAAAAGATACAAGGAAAGTCTGACATTATTGAAAAGAAAAGCTACTAGTTATGTTTGTATTCTAGAAAATGGATGAGGTAAGTTTAATATTGTTAAAAAATGTGTGATTTATACGTTTGTCGTTGTAGATAATAAGGTACCAGGTAAATTTGTCATTGTAAAATAGAAAAGATAAATGTTTGATGGCATTTTTTTAAATGTTGGGAAAAAACAAACAAACACTGACACCATTTAACACTTGAATTGGGTGTGCATGGGTAGGGCATTTTTAGGAAGAATTGTCTATTTTACTACAATTTTTAATTACAAATGTACAGTATTTCATCCACTAAAATGACTTTCGTAAGGCTGTGTTCGGATGAAAGAAACACAGCATGAATAATGGAAAGGCCAGCGGGGTCTCTGGCATCCTGTTTGAAGAAAACACACACACACACACACAGCTCCCCAGTGTACGTCAACTACGAGACAGCCTCTGTGAGTGCCAGCAGACGCAAAGCAAAAGAGATGATATTGAAGCTCCTCCTTCCATCTCTACTCCATGATCCTTTATAAGTTGTGTGCTGTGTATTTCTTGCATTTCCTTCAAGTCATTCATCATAAGTCATCAGTCCTCATAAAATTTCTCTGATTATGCCTGACCTTTTCCCACCCCATTACTGTTTTTATCAGTCCAGGCACCACCCAGCTTTATTTCGGTACATTTTTTTAGGATACTAGCAATGCTTTTCCTGTTATGGTACAACCTCCTCAATTTTCCTGCTACTTCTATCTCTGGCTTTCCCTTTCCCACTCTATTTTTGTGTGTGTGTGTGTGTGTGTGTGTGTGTGTGTATTTTGTACACCGGAGATTTAGGGAGAGGTTCAGGACTCTATATGCGAAAGTAGGGTTTATCTTTGATTGCTGTTGACAGGGTCCAATATCCCAGGGAACCAAAAAATAGCCAGGACTTGGGCAAGTCTGAACAAGTCGAATGGTCAACTGTCATCACTGCGATCATGGAATGAGTGACTCAGTAGCTTAAAATGACATAAGGGCTGATACCATTCTGAATGGAGACTTTCCTGCCCCTTCCTTTAGACTGACCACTTGGCTTGACTGTAATGATTTAACAAGCCAGAGTATGTGCCAGCCGATTGTCTACGCCAGTGTGTACAAGAAACAGTTCCCCAGTTTCAGTGGAAACCTGCTTCTGTTTTACAGTAAGGGTACCAAAACGTCTGGCTTATAGCTGTCCTCGTTGAGGAAATGTAATATGTTTTGTTTAATTTTTCCCCCCGTACACTTTTCCTTGGCGTTGGAGATTCATTAGAGTGGTTTTGGGAACAAAGGCTCTGGACCCCCACATATGTCTGGCAGGGTAGCTGTGTCTTGGCATGGGGAACACATTGCATGAATCATGTTCTCTACTGCTGTGGCCAGTCAGGTTTTGACAGCTGGGCCACTGTACCCATGCCCAAAGGAAGTGTTTATGCACAAACGATGGTCCTCTGCTGGGAGGCAGTCAAGGCGTCAGAGTGAAGCAGGGCAGACAGACTGGCAAGGGCCCAGCTGGGCCTCAGATGGGTCAGATCCTTCATTCTCTCTGAAATGCTTTACATTAGCGCTATTGGTCCATGCTGTTTTTCATAGAGGGAACAACAACTTTGGACACAATGACCAGTGCTCTTTGTGTAATAAACGTGCCTTATTTATCCCATTCCATACCTGTAGTAGTCATTCTCTTCAGTTTCCAAGACAAAGAATTGCTGCTTTGTTTTGTCATGTGTTTTGAGCTCTTATGTTACTTTTACTAATTTGTCAGATGTTTTTATCCAAAGCATCTTTAGTAGCAAAGCAACTTTAGTTTTTATCCAAAGCAACATTAAAGGTATACGTTTATATATTTTTTCAATTCATATGTTCCCTGGGAATCAAATATATGATTTAGATGATTCTCAAATATTGTTTTTACACGTTTCTCGAATTGTGCATAGGCTGCATTCCACTAAAACAAAATAATACTTTTACATAAACAAACCCATCCACATAGCATTTTGTTGGTCAGTGTGGTTTAAGGTCGCACCAAATTTGCGAGTTTATTGGGATGTAGTAGAGGTCAAGCCCTCATTGAGAACATCCGACTCCTCCCTTGTGGTCAAGTCTGGGAGTTTTCCATTTGTTTGTCCCAACCTGGGTCTTCCCTACTGAGACTAGCCTTGGAATTTCTGTCTAGCCATATAACTGCCCTGAACTTACCACTGTGATTCACAAGGACCATTAAAGCAACAAATCATCTCTTTATCAGGATCCTGTCCACACTGTCCAACCATCATTGTCTCTTTTGGCTTGATTCACGCTCAATTTTTTTTTTATTGTATAGTGTGTGTCAAGAAGACCAAGAGATATGAGGTATCTCAGAGCAGCCAAATATCTGTGGTTAGTGAGTATTGGTTGTCAGCTAAGACTGTAGACTCAGAGGAAGTAGCATTGTGGCCCACCCAGTGAGACTGGCAGAGAGAGCTGTTTACAAGCATCCCCATGCATTTCCTGCTCTCCTGTATGGTAATGAACTTGTTAATAGACTTCCAACATTAGGCGAATATGCCCTCGTCATTAAACATCCTGAAAATGCAGTCATATACATAGAACAGATTTATACATTTTATACATCTGGCTTTTCTTAAGTCCTTGTTGCAAAATAAATCACAATTATCGTAGTTTCATTCTTGGATCTGCGATTGGCCAAAGAGAAAAATATATAAACATGAGGAGACAAATGAATGTCTCTGAGGAGATATCAGCATACCCCCAAGGTCTTGATACCAGTCTGGCAGAAGGATTTTGCTAATGAACATTTGTAACAATTGTACAATGTACATTTGAATTTTACAAACTCTTAGTTGATATTCCCTAGCCAGTTAATTCTGTTTTCTTCTCGTGGGTGCAGTTTGTTGCTAGAGATAACTTGTTAATTTTCTTCTCCCCTCATCTGTGGGAATATGAAGAGGACACATTTTAGAAAGCTTGCTTGTAAATTGAAGCTTCTGCTTCTGTCTAATAGTTCAGCCATCATTGTCAAAGAGCAAACAGTGGAGATAAGGCAGTGACTAAAGACGAGAGGGTGGTGCTTTATGTACGGAAACCCCATCTACTGCTAATCCTTTCAGACTGGCCCAAGTCATGCCAGCTGTTCCTGTTTGACTGATCGTAGAAGTGATTGTGGGATGTGAGTCACTAGAGTTCACCAAGAGTACTAGTGTTAGGGCGGTTACTTACTCCAAGAATCTTTAAAGGTGGGCTGTTAATGGATCTATAAATCAGATGAATGTGGACACTTGTGATTTCTGCTGCGCTATCATCACCAAATGTAATTGCCAAAATAAGGGATGCTTTTAAAGAGTTTCCCTGAACACTCCCCTTCCACCTTTGCTTAGCATTTTTTTTTTATAAATACATTTTTACAATAGAGTGGTGCTAGTATGACATCACTTTGTAGGGAAAACATGGAAGCGGGTTAGCATTTTAGCACTTCCGGTTCCATCATCCCAAAGTCAATGAATTTTTTAGAATGGGATTTTGGTTATACAGCTGAATAAAGGTATATGGTGAACACAAGCTCAAGACACTTTCACGTTTTATTCTATGACATAAAATACATCTGTAATACCCCACTTTTTTTTTTAAAGACGGCATGAAATAAAATTTTACTTCATTCATTTTTTAAAATTAATTTACCCTTATAATCTTTAATCAAATACATTAACCTCCCCTCGAAACGACTTCTCTCCTGATCATGTGCTGTGGCGTGAGGATATTGCGCTCTGTCTTGTTTCTGCGCCGTCTCTCAGACACCGAGTCATCTTGGTCCCTCTCTTAGTTCGCGGCTGGCAGAGGTTCGTATTAATACGGGGTGATTTCTTCCAGGAAAATGTAGCTGCTCGTCCTCGTTCTCATCATCAGGCTCCTCAATAAAGATCCTGCATGTGAGGTTACCGGTGGTGAGACCAGTGGAGAATAATTCTCCACAACTGAGCGCAAACTGGCATTCAACTGCCTCCATTTTGTTAGCAACGCCCAACTTCTGACGATCCAATCAATTCCCGAAGGACGAAATCAAGTCAAATGTCAAATCAAATCTAATTTTAGAGGCCGTTTAACTCGGATATACGTAACAATAAGGAGAAAAAGACGATCTCAACTGCCTTTTCATGCCGACTTTAAAGCTGTTAAGTGTCTTGAAAAAGGCGGTTGCTAACAAGTGGCTAAATGGGACTACAGAGGTGAGATTAAACGTCACCATGCCGAAAGGTAAACTCAGTCCGCTTTTGCAGCCTCATTATGCTTATTACTGTGCTCTTAAAAACTAGTTTAAGTCAAATGTTCTTGGAAAATGCTTTGAGATGATAAACTGAAAGAGTTGTCGGAATCTTAGTGATGGTGACTTTGAAGTCGAGCGAACGTGTAGTCCATTTATAGCCTACCTTTAGCTTTTTACTTCTGCCGACTACATTTAGGCTTCAAAATAAATAAGTTTTGTTCATCTGTGATTTTAATTATCTTGACAAAATGTTTAAGTGTTATAAACTTGTTCATCACAGAGCTTGTTTTTAGCGATAATCCAAAAGCATATGGGCAAATCCTATTGGTTTTTTTAAGGAACCAGTGCGACGCTGACTGCCAGTTAGCCTACAAAGTGACGTCATACCTGCACCACTCTATTGTGAGTTGTGCTTGCCTGTATAATACTGTTGTCACGATACCAAAATTATGACTTTGATACGATACCAGACTAAAATACCTCGATACCGATACTAAATCGATACCACGGTCAAAATACCACCCAGTAAAAGTAATTGAATAATATGACAACAGAACTTATTAATCATAGTCTTATTTAATTTTTTAACTAAAAACTCACTTGGCCAGCATGTTCCTGCGCTGGTTTTTGACCATTTCTTCTAATTGCAATTTTTTTAATTTTATCTTTGTTTTTAAAAATAAGCTAAAAATGCTAATTACAAACAATATGACAAAAACAGTGCTTTATTTTTCAGCTATAGGTCTACAGCTATTTAACATTATAGCAAGTCAAGAAATAAAAAAAAAACAGCTTAGTCTTCACTCAATAAATTAGCTATACACTGATTCTTAATGAATATATTAAAATTATTTAGCCAGTCATTGGGTGGTTTTCTTTTTTTCATTGTTGTTTGATTAATATTAATCACACAGAATATTAGATCCGGCTTAACACCGATCCACCCCCGACTGTGTTTACCTGAATACTCACAGGATGTGCATTTTTACTTTTTTTTGACCATTGAAATCCATAATCCGAAAGAACTGAATCGCGATCGCATGTTGTCTGAAAGGCGTGTGCTCGCGCTTCAGATCAAAGTCCGGCAGCGCGAGCACATCCCGCGCTATATTTTCTCATTCGCGGATGTTTCTGTTGCTTTCTTTGTCATGCGCTGCGCGAGGATATTTAACTCTTCTGCTTCTAATGTTTAGTGAACGGTGGAAGCAGAGCTCAGCACACACATCCTGACTCCTGCTGTCACTCATCGACACAAATAAATAGGCCTACAGCTCTTATTAATGCGCGGTCCTTCTTAAAGTACCGGTACTAATAAAATTCCATATTGTACCATTTGTAATAGCAGGGTATCGCAATACTTTTCTAGTACCGGTATATCATGCAACACTACTGTATAATATTTGCCACCACAGTGTTGGCTGTCAACCGTCCCAATATTTTCTAATAGGTGTTCTGAGTGGTTCGTAAGGTGTTCTGGGACAGAAAGATTGCTTGGATGTTGCTAGATCATTACTATGATGTTCTCAGTAATTGCTAGGGCATTTGATTAGGTGGTTGCTTACAGGCTCACGCCCACCCCAATTTCATATGATATTTTAGTAGCTAGATTAGACTGAAGTTCCTCCTTTAATATAGGCCTTTTTAACAAATACCGTAAAGCCAATTTGTTTAAGCAATGACACACCTGTCTTCACAATCCATGGTACAAAAGATTCAAATGAAACGCTAAATAATTTTTTCCTGTTCTTTTTTTACATGCTTTTGACATGGCTGTTTTTCAGCTATTAACTATTAACTTCTCTTGCTCACAAAGGCTCAGAAAGCATGTCTATTCCTGATGTTAAGCCACTCAATGTACAGTTTATGGTGTAAGTTCAGGGCCTGAATTATAGAGGGATGGGGGAGGGAGGGTTAGTATAGCACAGAATTTGGTTTGAACCCAACAACAACATTTTTGTTCCATGCTTTAGTCTTCCTTTTTCCTATAACCCTTTTTTTATTTTATTTTTACATTGGGGTTTGGGGTATGTCAGTGCCCAATCGATGCTTCCCGCACTTTTCAGCACAATTTATTACATTATATCCCTAAAGACTACTTGCCTACATTTCTGTAATATTACACAATAAAGCACTGCGTTTACATTTGAAATGGAAATATTAATGCTGTTCTTTGTTAAATCAAACAGTGAAAGTGCTCGCCTTAGCCTGAGAAAAGAGTTTGTACACATATACAAAAATGCAAGCTGACCATAAAGTACTTATTTTAAGGTATATTAATGTTTTGTTGATCCGAATATGGTGGACAATCATGGGGTGACTTGTTTTTGTTAATCAGCCCTCTCTCTGTCAGGGCTAAAACATCCAAACTTTTGAACTTCACTCTTTGATTGTCATGCGAACGGGTCCCCTGCCAGTCTTCAGTCACAGTGTCTTGTTTTTTCAAGGAGAGTTTACTACAGGTGAAGGAACAGACATTTTTGGCATCCATTTTAGTACTCCGTTACCAAGGTCCTGTTTTTAATAGGTTTGGTTCTTGTACTTTCACTTGGCTGGACTCTGTGTGTGTGTATAGTGTGGGGTTTTGCATTTCTAGTTGGTAGGGATGGAGCGCCACTGCAGAGTTTTGGAGGTTAATCTGTTGTTGTTTTTAGTTGGTCACTTTTTTTTCTCTCTCTCTTGAAGTTTTTTTTTTCTTCCACTATTCTTTGGTCATTTTGCACACTTTAAAGAACAGGCCAAAATAAGAGATCATCCCAATAGAAGCATTTATTTCGGAAAGGCACTGCTTTTCATTAGCTGTTAACTCACTGCGATCCCTGTTTACTCCTACTGTTGCCACACCTTGTTTTATCTTTGGAACAACATTGATGATCTCCGGTATGGAGGCGGAATAGAGGCAACAGCACATTGTCTCTCTGCTTTCATATATGACGCCTATGCCCCCTTCCTGTCTCGTCAATAAAATGTACATTCGTTCTATAAGGACCAGCCCCCTGAGATGGTGATGGTGATTATTTCAAGGGAAGTGTTGGAGAGCTAAACTCCAGAAAAGATCACAGTGTTCTGTCCAGTGAAGAGAAATTGATGAACAGTTTATTTTCTTTGTACATCATAATCAAGCAATAGTCAAGCACCACATCCTCTACCCGCTTAAAGAGATAGTTCACCCAAAAATAAAAATTCTGTCATTTACTCACCCTCAAGTTGTTCCAAACTTGTTTGAATTTCTTTCTTTTATCTGCTGAACACAGAAGATATTTTGAAGAATATGGAGAACTTAACAGTTGATGGACCCCGCTGACTTCCATAGTAGGCAAAAGAGTACTATGGAAGTCAATGGGGTCCATCAACTGTTTGGATACCGACATTCTTCAAAATATCTTCTTTTGTGTTAAGCAAAAGAAAGAAATGTATACAACTTTAGGGTGAGTAAATGACAGAATTGTCCCTTTCTTTGGGTGAATTACTCCTTTGAAGTTAATTTCCTTTCTTTCCCCCAACACAATTGAGCAAAAAGGTAGCCAATTCAAAAAATCTGACATCAGTGACATTAAACCTGTTGCAAACCTATGTTTATGACAAACAGACAGAAAGTCTTCGTAATCTTCCTTTAAACATTTAACAATTCCTGTGTTTCTTGTAGACTCAGCAGCAAACTTTCCAGTTCCCAGATATCTTTCCCGAGAAGGATAAGAAGCATGAGGAGGGCTCTGCTGAGGAGATGCAGGAGAAGTTCATGGAGGACGAGCGTCAGAGGCAGAAACCAGATCCCAGAAGAGGCGGAGTTACTGAATGGTTTGGCCTCTAGACAGACAAGTGTTGAATGAAGAATGACTTCAGAGAGGCAACAGCTGAATGAAGAATGTGGTGTATTGTAGATTATGTATTTGTGCAGGAAGAGCCATTTACAGTGATCTGACTAATGTCTATAGAGGGCCGTTTGCAGTGATCTGATCTGACTCGATGGAAAGACAGACTGCCTGAGAGAGGGCTTGGAAACCCATTACTCCAATAGAATCATGTGCTCTGTCAGAAAATACTAATGTCTACAAAGCATATGATCACTCCAGAGCATCTGCCTTGTCATGAAAGTTTTGTTCTCCTCCCACAGGTCTCAGACACTTGGTTGAACAAAGGTCTTCCTTGCAAAGTTCTTGAGCATACACGGTTCCTTTTGTTTAAAGTTTGTCCAATTTTTCTTTTTCCCTTTGCGGATCTTCAAGACAGTTCATTAACTAGTTGCATTAAAATTGTCAATCTAATGAAGTGACTGCAGTTCTTCATGCAAAAAAATGTATTCTTGTTTAAAAACCTGCATACTTCAATTCCAATAAAAAGTACAACATGACTTGTTTTTGTGTTTTATCTCTAGAGTTAGCTATTCCCCACAGATGTGTTGGATAACCGCTTGCCAGATTTCATACCAGAGAGGCTTACCTCACCCAGCCAACCTGGTGTCCACCAGGGAGAATGTCAATATTGATAACATTTGCCCACTGTTTTGTGCATGTACCCCCTGCATTGCAATAAACCATTTTGATTTAAGGAAAAAAATGCCTTGTAAGGGAGCAGCCGGACAAGAGAGAAAGAGCCCTGGATTTTTGTCCAGTATCCTCATTGCTTGAATGAATGAGGAGAGTCCACGTTATATTCGGGAAGTCTTGCAATGGTTGCCAAGGTTGGCCCCCTTCGTCCCAGCATCCCTCCCCTCAACAACCCAATCAACTCCCCTTCTCTTGCCCAAACCTTATAAAAACCTTGAAACACAATGCATTTAACTGAACTTTACACACACAGCTGGCACAGATTTCCTGATTTGTTAACATAATGTTCCTAACACACTGATTTTGGCCAAAATGTTCTGGATTTGGGAAGCCTTGGATCCTTGATCTCAGACCAGCAGTAATAGGAATAATATGGTTGCTTTCCAGGATTAATGCTTTGTTTTTTTAAAACTGTGCTCTCCTACTGGTGATAAAAACAAAATGTGACATTAGAATTTAGAGGGTTAGGGAAAAGAATGCCAGACCGAGGATCATGGGAGATGCATTATTATTGAAACTTATGCACACATGCTCTCTTTTCCCTTCTAATCTCCTTTGTAACCTTCTCCGTTCTTTAATGTCTTATGAAATTGACAGTGTGAGCTGTGTTCATTGTCCGTCCATGAAAAGCTAATGGAAGAGGGCTGAATATTTAACACCGACTCTCTTTGCCTTTCCTTTTCATTCAGGCTCTTGTAAGAAAAGTGGGCATGACCCTATTTTTTTATGCCAAGTTTGGAACTGACATGACATCATTGGCTTAAGATAGAAGATGACGCATACAAAACTCTGCACTCACATTACTAGCTATAACATGAGATTGATGGTTTGGAATGCCTCCTTAAAATTGCGCGAATGGGCCGATTTTGGGCCAAATTTTTGTCTTCATGTGAGTGCATACCTGCATAGTGTCTTCTGGTAGGGAGTATCTTTAAGCTTTCTCCAAATACACACTACTCGGGTGACCTATTGCAAACTCTGTGGCTTGTTTCTCTCAGAGAAGTAGAATTTATAAGATCTATCAAAAAAGATAAACTAACCTTTTCAACAATATGAATATATCACGTTTATTGTCCATTTAATAAATGTAAGCTTTTGCAATCACCCTGTGTGGTCTGCTATTTCATACTGTAATAGGGGCTCTGTCCCCTGAAAATAAAATATGTTGTCATTCTTGACTCATGGATGTGGCTGTTTTTCAGTGATACTTAAACCTTGGAGAGACACATCTGGGTCTTTAAAATAAACATCTCCCCACAGCTTCAAACCCAGCAGAATTTCTTGCTGACAACACTCATTTTAGTGTTGATCACGAAGCTAATGGGAGAGTTTTCGATTTTGGCGAGCTTCAAGAACTCGAGCAAATATATTGATTCTCCTTTAGTTCCAGGGCATGGTGCCACCTTGAGTGATCTCCAGCAAACGATGGGTAGATAAATACTCCTCCTAAAAATAGCTGCGAAACAAATCTTGTGGAAAAAAAAGCCCTGCACGCACTACACATTTCAGTGTCTCTGAAAGATGTTCTCTAAGACAGCCAGAGCAGGCCGAGTGAGCGGGAGTATTGGACAGGAGCCATAGACATTCCTGACACCCCCAGGTTGCTGTTGGTTCATTTGAGCTCAGCCAATGCACTCTGTCACCCCACATTTTCTGTCGTGGCGTAGCGCATAAACAGCAGTGTTTTTAGCCCAGCTGGAAGCTCTGCTGATTTGCCCATATGCACAGCTGTATTTAAAGGAGGGGGAATCTTAGATTATGTCCACCATCCCATATTATTGAAATACCATAGTATACAAATAACAATAGTAAAGGAACTCCCTCCCCCCTCCCTGCTTAGGAAGACTATCTGTTGCATTATTTTTCTGTTTAACACTGTGAAGCTGCTTTGAAACAATCTGTATTGTTAAAAGCGCTATATAAATAAAGTTGACTTGACTTGACTTGACTATCTAATTTAAACAGCTGACTCGTCAGATGGATAGCAGTAGCAGTTAGCAAGGGCAGTTTTTTTGCTGTACCATAACAGTTTGCCCAGATGGGTGCAGTGTTTTTTTGAGAATCAGAAGAAGAAACAAACCCAACACTGTAAACAACTGTAAACCAAAGGAACTTAAGATTTGTGACACAAAGCAGATGTATGCACGCTTTCAGCACCTGTTCTCCATTTAGTCAAACCTAAAGTTGATGCTGTTTTTTTTTTTACAAAGGACAGGAAACAATCAAGATTTCTGGAAATGGCCGAAACTGGATTTAAATTCAGATCACCAGCACATAAGCTCTACTGAAGCCAGATGCTACGTTGTTCCCATTAAACCACATTTATGACAATTATGTCTAACTTTGTGTAGTGATGTCAGATCTTTCCAATGAACTGGTTGATCAAGTTCACAAAACCAGTCGGAATGATTCATTCATTCACATCAACTCTCATTCGATTCAATTCTCAAATGAATTATTAGTGAATAATGACTTGAGCTGTTCCTTACACGAAGCTATCGTATGACCTCAGAAGGCTTGAAATGTAGTGCTTGAGTCATATTGTTATGGTTCTTTTATACAGCTTTTATAGCATTTGTGAAGCTTGAAAGTGTCAGTCTCCGTTCATTATAATTGCATGAAAAAAATGACCAGCATATTATTCAAAATGTCTCTTTTAATAGGTTTGAAATCACTAGAGTTAATTACGACAAAATCTTGTTCAGTTTGGTTTTGTAAGTACTATTTAAAGGATTAGATCACTCCAGAATTAAAATTTACTGATCATTTACTGACCCCCATATCACCCCCAATTAAGGTTTTTAAGGAAAAAATTCCAGGATTTTTCTCCATATATACCCTTTTCCCACCAGAATGAACCAGTTCTAGTGCCAGTTCTGAGTTGGTTCGACTGACGAGCCTTCTAAGACCGCGAGGCAGCAGGAAACACAAACACTGAAACACACCAGGCTTGATCAAGATGCATCGGCGCTGCGCAGACCGGTCCCCGTATGATATCAAAATACCGCATGAGTGATTCAAAAGCATAAAGAGACGAATGCTCTCGTTGTACTTTGATGTCATACGGCGATCGGTCTGCAGAGCACCGATGCATCTCGAACAAGCCTTCCATCAACAATGGTGAACGTTGCGTTACTATTGATGCTCATGTCTTTACGATCCTACATCGGCATCAAAACACCGAATCCAACGCATATTTGTGCAGCTCACCATGATTTGTATATACAGAGATTACAATCGAGCAGATATTAGCTTGATTAGCTGCTATTTCAAAAATGGCGGTCACAAGTTTGTGTACGTCTTGTTGGTCACGGTAACCCCACCTCCAGCCCCTGACGCAATCGGTTCTTCTAGACCAGCAATGTTTTGGTGCTACTTAAGAACCACTTTTCCTGGTTCGGAGCTGGTGCTTTGGGTGCGGAAAGACAAAGAACCAATTTGAAACTAGGCTCCGGCTACGAACCAGCACCCTTGGTGTAAAAGGGGTAATAGTGGACTTAATTAGGGGCCAACAGGATGAAGGTCCAAATTGCAGTTTCAATGCAGCTTCAAAGAGCTCTACACAATCCCAGACGAAGAATAAGGGTTTTGTCTTCACCCCACCCTACCTTTTTGAACCGTCACGTGAATGTGCATCGCAGAGCAAGTGCAAGATGAGCTTCTACATGAATTCCTTCTCTTCTTTTATAAAATTTAAAAATTGTTTTGCTAGACAAGACCCTTATTCCTCTTCTGGGATCATGTCAAGCCCTTTGAAGCTGCAATCGAAAACTGCAATTTGGAACCCATTAGTCTCAGTTAAAGTCCACTATATGGATACAAATCCTCAAAAACCTTGATTTCTTTTCGACTGAAGAAAGAAAGACATGGACTTCTTGGATTAGATGGGGGTGAGTAAATTATCAGGAAATTTTAATTCTGGAGTGAACTAATCCTTTAAATCTAATGAAAATTTGATTGCACAGGGTGGCTGTCCAGCATATTATTCATTACTCTTGAATGTGCAATAGTGATAACTGAATTAAACAGCAGTGTGTACATGGCCAGTTGATTCAACACATCCTGCATTGATTTATTTCTTGGAAAAAAGCCTTCCAACCAGAGCTAGTAGATCCCAAAAATCAACTAATCTGTCAAATATCTGAACTTTTGTATATTTGTTGCACATTTCAACACAGAAAAATATGTCTGGACGAATGGATGTCATGTCAAATGGGGACACTATTTTCTTTTCTTTTAACCAGTGATGTGTTTGCAAGATCCTGCATAGTGGTGTGCCTTAGAGGGGCAAATAATTTCCCTCGGCACCCCATTACTGCTTATCTGCAATCAACAATGCCTTATACCTACTGGGTGGTCTTTGTCTAAAGCAGCTGTTCAAGAAATGCATTTGCATTTTAAACAAGCTAATAATCATAATGAACTCAAAGAACAGGGGGTGGTGACTGTTTTGATGTGCTGAATGTGACAGAAATGGGTTTTAGACTAGAGTTTTAGTCTTGACAGTGCGTGGCCACCCAACCTGCATCTTTGAAATACATAATCAATAGAATGATACGGATGAGTGATTGGCAAAAGTCCTACCGTAGGTTCTCCTAATCCAAGGTTATGCCAAATGTAACCTAGTTAAACTAGGAGCCTCAACATTTCACCTAAACAGCAGGATAATGATCTGAAGTAGGATCTTAGCCATTTGGGGAACCTGAAAGGTTAACTGAATTACATCACTTCATATATTAGAGTCTGATTAATTGATATCAGGCGGGAAATACAATAAATGTTTAAGAATTTCTTTCAGAGATTCTTAAACGTCTGAGAATGCTGTGGTTTTTGATTTAATGGATACGTGACGCCCCCCCTTGGCCTTACTCAAACAGATTGCTGGGAATAGTTTAAGCAGTACTGCATTGTTATTCACTGAAAGAACACCCCGAATACACACACACACACACACATCCTCTGATCTCATTCAAGCGGGACCAATAGGTGATTGGAATGCAAACCCCCTCAGGAGAATTTCATGTGTTTTTCTAGGGACGGTGTATGAATTGTAAATTTTTGGAAACCTCATCCAACCTTTTGCTCAGAGGGAAACCTTGTGAAGTGTCCTGGTTTTCATTTGCGTCCACTTCCGAAGATTGGTGCCTACCCTGGACTGATCCAAATGTGTGGCCTCAACCCACAGTGATCTTTAAGGACATATTTGTTTCTCAGGGAGGCATTCGAGGTGATGGCAAGGCCTTTCCCCAGCCAGTGGGAAGAGGGGGGTGGGGGGTGCCAAAACAAACTTCTTTGATTGCTTAGGGTCTGACCTTTCAACCCATTTTTTAAATGTCAAGCAGGCGTGGGGGGTTCATGTGGTCCTCTAAGGCAAAAGCTCAAGGGTTTGGCACCAGGCCTCACACAGATCCTGGATAATTAAACACAATAAGATACAGATCATTACTGACTCCAGAACTCCTCGTTTGTGGGCAAGGGAGTCTTGAAAAAAAGCCCTCCTGATTCAAATTGGTGCTTATAATCAAGAACTGCCATTCCTCAATCTCTAGTCTGCATAAACTTGATCCACAATCGCCTTTTTGTTTAAAACAATTATGTGTTTGTTGATACGATGCAGACAAAAGAGAGGAGGAGACGAGGAGTTTTGCGTGTGTTGGAAGCAAGTATAAGAATGAGAGATGGGATGGCGAGAAAAAACGACTAAGTTAGGGAGGGAGCGGGGGAAAGAGAAAGGGATTCTGTCCTCAGACCACTGGCAGTGTGGTATGGTTTGGGTTATTTTGCGGCTGAAGCCTTGAAAGAGGGAGGCGTAGCGGCTCGCACATACCCGCAGCACTCAAATGGATCTTCCATTGGGAGGTTTTAGGCTTCAAAATGGTTTCCTGTGACGTCGATTGTATGTTTGATTTGCGCTTTGCAGGGTTAGAGTTATTCCCTGGGGGGTAGAATCTAGCACGCTTTCATTTCCGCTCACCCAACAGCCAGCACAAAGTTGGCAGTGAGAAGCCTAGGGATTGTAAAGACAGATTTTCCCTTACTGTTAGAAGCACATTTTTAGTTTTTCTGTAGCTGTCGCCGTTCCAAGACTTGTGCTTGCAACTTGATGAATTGTTCCTTATAATTGGACTGTTTTTTTGGCGGCTGGGGGGTTTGGTATGGTTAAAAGAAATAAAGAGGAAAAAGAAATTCACAAATCTTGGCCAGGGCGAAACGCCTCAGTACTAATTGCGCACAGTGGATACTGGATGGGAAATGGTTGCAGGAGAATTGAATCCAGGTTATGTTAGTTCAGCTGGCACTTTGTTGTGTGAAAAGCCATGCAGTCCCTGGTGTAGACGTACGGTGCCCGGGAGTTAGCGTCAGTTCTGTTGTCGTTGGAGTGAATGGGCTGCTCTTTTGTAGAACCGCCTCGTTTTCTGTGAAAACCATCTCATTTGTTGTCTTATCCACACGCAAAGTGAGATGTCAGACTTGGACGACACACAGAGATGTCATCTTTCTAGTTCGACACCTTCAGACCAGATGCTTTGCTGGGACTATGGGAGCCATAATAAACTTGGAAAGTTGAAATAAAGTAACAGCAATGACGAAATTTATGTAGAAGCACATTTTAAAGGAGTAAAGTCCATTTCATTATCAACAAATGTAGCATTATCAACAAATGGTTTCTCTTAGAGATAAATAGGTTCAAATTGAGTGTGAATGGAGACTTTTACTTAAGCCCATGCGTCTTATAAATAAAAAAAAAGAAAAGAAAACCAAGTGGTGTAAAGTGTATGCGTAAATGTTATTAGTTCATGTAATTAAGTATATTTTGGATACTTTGTAGTTTTACTGAGTAACAAAGATATCAACAATTTTATGTCTATGATTGCGCCGGTTTGACCTTACTAGACAAGTAATAGCGGGTGGGAACATTAGATGAGATTCGTCTGGATACGAGGTAAAAAAATTACAAATATTGTTCGGTTTCTCACAGAAACCAATCGGTTCGTGTCTAAAGACATCAATGTGTCTTCACGAGCAGCAGGGTTTTTCATAATCCATTCACATGCATTATGACTGGCAGACTGCAACAGTTGGAATTAAAAAATCTTAATTTGTGTTCTACTGCAGAAACAAAGACTCCATCTAGTCTCCTAACATCTTGGATGCACTGGGGGTGAGCAGATAAACATCACATTTTCATTTTTGGGTGAACTACTTATTTTACTTTATAAATATATATATGTATATTTATATGGAAAATGTCAATTTTAGTAACATTATTAAAATGGGTCATTTTAGTATTTTAAATATGGATATTTTTCTCACAAAAATACGTCACTTCGCTTCAGAAGGCCTTTATGCTTGAATGCCAGCCTTAGTCCCACCCACAACATTTGGACAAATCAAATTGTCAGAGCGGGCTTTATACGATGATGGACAGATGATCAACAGCGTGAGTTCTGTTGACAACTATATGTCACTTACTCCGTTGCTCTGATTGATTCTAGGTCTATCCAATTGAGTGCAGAGGCATTTTCTTTCCTGGTTCGGTTGAAATCCCAGCCCAATGGAGCAGAATCAGACTCATATTCTGACTAGAATCTGAGTATGACGACGTCAGGCTAGCGCATACCATTATCTGTAAATGTATGGCCTCTACATGTTTGTTTGGTAGAAATGCAATGTCTGTATTTTTTAAGGGAAACTAGTTTCCAAAGAACCAATCATATTCTATTTTTCAGCTTGAATGTGATGAACTGATGTCACAATGTGTAAAAACACCAGCAGCAGGTCTACACAGGATTGTAAAGGGAGAGGATGTTTATTTTGAGGCTTTCCAGGGGTTGAAAAGTCAAGATGGTGAGCTACACCACAATCTAATGATATTATATAAAAACTACTTAGGAGATAATCAAAATGTACTGTTATTGCATATGTATTTAGAAGGAAGATTGTAATCTTTTAAAGTTCTTTTGCAGGTTAATTTATACAATTTCAACTGGCTCTCTTCCCATACTTTAAATGTGTTTCACGCTGTTATTGTCAGACAATGAGACATTTTTTTTGGTAAAGCCAGTGAGATCAAAAACAGCGGCCTATTATTTAATGTTATTGTAAGTGAATCCTTGACTTTTGGGCTTAGTAACAAGAAAAGGAAAAACAATGTTAGCTACGCTAATCTGAGGCCAGAACAAGGCATGTGACCAAACATTTTCTGCCCCTGGGGGTGTCCTGAGTTTGGTGTTCTGTACAAACATTGGCCTGGCCCTGTGTAGTTCTGTTTCTTGGAGGGCAGACAAAGGGAATAGCTCCATCTAGTCTCAAAGCAAATCTTTGGTGTTTACAAAAAGACCACACAACAACATCATAGCAGCCAATCTATTTGTAATTAAAATGTTTTTCTTATTTGGCCTCATGATGTCTTAATTCAGACATCAAATCCATCTGTTTTGACTGAAAGTTGAAAACCTCTGAAAGGATTTCACCTCGGTTAAGGATACGTGCACGGAGGGTAGGAATGATTTATGATGACTTTATCATGCAAATCATATTGCAGTTACAATGATGTCACTTCTTTTTTGTTTCATTTCATCCATCTATCTTAGGTTCAGAGTATGTATTTCCTGACAATTTCCCAACTTCTGGCAACCCCTCAGTCTCTATACTGCACTAAAACTCTGTTGCATAATCTATTGAGAAGGCAGTCACATGATGCATTACTGTAAAATATTGATTAAAATAGTTTATTTAAATAGATTTTATTTGTATCTGCTGTGTATGTCATACTTATTATTGCGCCATTTGCTTTCAACACCAAATTCTGTAAAAAATGAATAATGAGGCACATATTTTGTTGACTTCACTTGCTATTTGTGTTGCAAAAGTCTCAGTCACCTGAGGTTCCATTTCAGTTAAAATGTCACATTAGCAATTTTTGGCCCAAAAAAAGGCCACTGTCCATTGTCAATAGATTAGCCTTCCAGGAATGCCTTGTGCCAAATTGTTTGACATTAGTGGTGGAAAAAATATGAAATGGGAGGAAAAATAATAAGTCAATGCCTTTGCTCCTGTCCAGAGATGCAATAACACAGAGCGGGTAATATGCGCAAGTCGGCGCAGGACAGAAAACGTATCAGACCCCTTTACATTCTGCAGAATTCTGTATTTTAAAGCGATATGGAGGAGAAACGGTTAGAGATAAACTAAACGCCATTTTAAAAAAGGGAGGAGCTGTCCGATATGTCCCGCCCTGTCTTCCTGTTTCAGTGAAAATTACCAACGCTATCTCGCGACCAATTCATCAGTATTTTACGAGGTGGCTAATTCGTATGACCTCACTCGTATGAATTTGTACGTTTTTTCTAAACCCTAGTGATGGGGCGGAGTTAGAGGTAGGTCATTTGTACGAATTCATATGAATTGGGCAACTCGTAAAATGCGTACGAATTGCCGTGAGATCGGATTGAAATTACGTCAACACACTGAACAATGCTGTGCATTTCAAGTCCTGAAAAGTGAAATCAAAACATTTCCATCGCCCCCAGGTGGTTGGTCCCAGTATATGTCATAAACCCCGCCTTCTCCTAATCGAATGGGATGTGAGACATATTAAACAATCAAATTACACTTCAAATACAATTTTAGGTAGTTTAATCACGCTGATGTAAGTTCAAGTGTTGTGTACTCACAGTGATTTTCAAAGTGCAGTGCAATCTCAGACACGTCTGTTAAATGCAACGCCGACCAATAGAAGTGGAAGAATGGCTGGTCAAATGTAAGCAGGTAAACATTTAATATTTGACCAATGTTTTACGGCAGTAATATCCAGTGATGCAAATTCAAATCAAATTTCACAGTTTTGAAGTAAAAATATGCTATCATTTACATGATTCATGTTCATAACAATGTGACAGCATGTTATGCGTTGCATAGGCCTACTGTGTTATATTTTAAAATAAATATTATTTGCAGATAGTTTAAATCAGTTACTTCCCAAATACATTAACCTTTAGACTTTTAATCTTTTAATTAATCAATTCCTTTAAATAAAAATAAAGAATCACTGTCTCCTCTCCACCAATCAGCTGGTGTGTGGTGGGCGTTCTGGCGCAATATGGCTGCCGTCGCATCATCCAGGCGGATGCTGCACATTGGTGGTGGTTGAGGAGATTCCCCCCTTCTATATGTAAAGCGCTTAGAGTGCCTTGAAAAGCACTATATAAATGTAACAAATTATTATTATTATAAGATTAGCCAATATTAGTCTGGGCTAAAGCCCCGAATATCCACTGACCCTAGAAATGCCTCTGGTTAGACAGCAAGACTTTCCACTAAATCAACAAAATCTCTGATTGTCAGTTTGAAGGCTTGCGGTCATCTTTTCTGTTCACGTGTCACATTTTACACTCGTGCTAAATCTACGTGTCGTATGTGGACTCAGGTTGGAGTCAGATGATTCAGCTTTCCCTTGTAAGCAGATTGGAGAGTGCTTTTAAACCCCCCTTACTTTTACAAGAACATTAAACATTTAATGGGGGCAAAAACAATGTAAAATAGTTCTTCCTGTACTGCAATGTTTTGCACACCATTAAATGTGAAGTCATATAATTGTGAATTGGCAAATGGGTTTGCTTTTCTCCAAGTGGAGCATAACTTTACTGTGAATATAAAAATCACTCGTACAAACTTCTACCAGCATCTCTAACCATAGCTTCTAGATCATGAATTACAAATAGAAGTAAATGATTCATGTGTGCTGTTTACTGGCAACAAGCCTTTTTTGTATCACGATGAGGAAAAACTGAGGTAAAGGAGCTCAGCAGAGAGCACTTGAACTTTTGAAAGGGTTGACATTCATAAAGCAGCATTTCTACCTCAGAACACACGGCATTACTATGTTCAAAATACGTGGGGAATTTCATGTTAATCCCAAAATTAAAAGTTTTCCCCCTCATATCGTTACAAACCTGTATAATTTCCATACATGTTTTGAGCTTAGCACAATATATATTTTGGCAAAACCACAGAAATATATGTTTGGTTTTTTTTAATGACATATAGTCTTTAAACTCCCTCCAGGGGACGGCGAATTTACCACATCCAAAATTCCTAGAAATCCCCTCAGGGGTTCCTAGAAAAAAACCCTCAAGGCTGTCTTTCTTCAAACAAACCCACCCTCACAGAGCAAAAGCTTCAGTCAGACATCTTTGTTTTTGACAGAAACTAAACAGATTGTTGACCTCAGACACAACTCACCCTGGCTTTGCAGCTTTATGAAAAAAACAGAGAAATGTCATCTATCAGAAGTTCTTCATCCTCCTGATGTCTGACATATTGTTAAGAACCCCAAAAGCTCTGACGCTCAAAGAAAATCTGCCTGACATTATTGCCAGACATTGAAATAATGTAGTAAAAATAGGTCAAACCCAAAAGGGCGTATGATGTGTTCTGACCAAACTTTTAGACTTGCAAAACAATTCCTACTCTAAAATATATATGTGACTAACAACAGAATTGTTTTGAGTGCCACATTGGATATAAATGAAAGAAAAATGTTTCCCAAACACTCTCAACCTCAGCCATTGGTCGAAAAACTAGGTAGCCCCGCCCTCAAACCGATACCACTGGTTGAGGCACTGTTGCCATGTCTGGCTGCTTGTTTTGATAAAGCCACAAGTTTACTCTTTTTCAGGGAATTCAACCTACAAAATGCCAGAGAAATGTGACATTCTATTTAAAGAACTCTGTGACTGAATTAGATCAAATATAATAAAAAAGCAATCAGCCAAATGTCTTTGAAATTCTTCCCATTTTGGTTGTACAAACTTGATCTCTCCATAAATATCCACAATAGTATGTATAGTATCTATTTTTATAGTGATATTAATAAAATACTTTCGTTTATACATGCTGATACGTATTATGTCTCATGGTGGAGGGATTTTCGAGAAAAGAGCTCCATGTTTGGAAAATTGCCATTGGGACACAAAACAGAGCAAAAACACTGATGACCTTACATGGATCCGTCTTCACAAATACATTTGTCGGAAGTTTACAGCGAGGCAGCAGCTGGTGAGATTCAGAAGCCGTCCATTCTTGAGATCGCCTGAGGGGCTCTTTTGTCCTCCTCTTAACTCTAGGAAAACTCGAAACTTGAAGTCGATGGTGATGATTTTGACTTTTGATGCGTCTCTCAATTGCTCGAAGAGTATAAAATGAAATGTACATTAATCAAATCAATTACAATGAATCACATATATCAATATATGCAGAGAAAATGTGCAATGTCAAGTTAAAAGCATGCAGTTCAAAAGTGTTTTCTTATTATTTAAATCATTATTATTAAAGTGCACCTATTATGGTTTTTTGAATATTCCCTTTCATCCAGTGTGTAAGATAAGTGTTTGTGAATGTAAAGTTCTCCAAACTTAAAGTCGAAAGTGCACAATAAATAAAGTGATTCATTAATCAAACTTTGGACTCGCGCTCGGATTGATATGGTAAAATCCACGTCATCGTTACTGTCTTTACAGTGTATACAATCGCTTAGCTTTAGGAAGACTCCAGATGGAGCTGAAGTTCAGTTATGGTAATAAAATGTAAGTGGTAGACCAATCACAACAGACTGGGCCAGCTGGCCAATCAGAGCAGAGTAGCTCATGGCAAAGCGGGATATAGAGAGACTGATTCATCCATTGAGTCGTTTACAAATCATTGAAAAATGTGGTGATGTGCAATGTATATTATGAAAAATCTTTTTTGGACCTTTGATCCATGTAAACCTGCTGTAAAAGACCTCCAAAACAAGATTAGGAGCCTTTAAATTAATAATAGGGGCACTTTAAACAATGATATTGCATGCGATTGGTGAATACTGTATATAAATCTATGAAAAACTTCTCTCTTGACCTTTGATAGTAGGAGTTCCACAGTTTTCCAAGTTCACGCCACATTAAAGTAGCATCAGGACTCAGGCAATCCGTTACCTTCAGTCAGATTCTGACCACAGAATCATTTTCCTGACATTACAATCTTTCAGTGTTTTTGAAGTACCTTTCCAAAGCCTTGATTTCAACATTGTGTATAATGTGTCTTCTACACAGGCTTGAATTAAAGGTTTTCCAAAGATTTCCATGCCCTGTTTGGCTGAGGGTAGGTGTCCCATGCTTTACCATAATTACACAGTGGAAGCATAATTGACTTCTGTTTGAACACAAACAAAACTAGCTTGTTGAAACTCAGGTGGAGCAGGCCAGCAATCAATTTTGAATGTACCCATTCTGTCATTGGAAGAGTGTGTTAAAGTAAGAATGTATATGAGATTTTCCTGAAGCATTTTCTCAAACTTGAGTACAATAAACCCACTGCAGAGACAGACATTGTACCACATCCCCCAGAGCAATATTCAGTTAACTGTCAATGGTAACAGTAAAGCATTATCCAGTGGTTACTGTTCTGGCTTTAAACTCTTAGCCATTGTTTTTGCATCCTTGATCTTGAACGGTTTAAAGGGACAGTGACCCAAAAATGGAAATTCATCATTTACTCACCCCCCACATGTTACAAACGTATATTTTATATTTTATTTCTTCCGTTGAGCACAAAACTTTAATTTGAAAGAATGTTGGTAACCAAACAGTTGACGGTAGCCATTGACTTCCATAGTATTTTAAATACTATGTGTTAAATTCCCAGTGTTAAAGAACACACTTGAGCAGTGTCAATTATCATTGAAGCAGTGTTGAAGTTAATGAGATAATTAAGTGATTAATTGTAAGATGGTTGACCATTAGTGATGAACACCTGCTTGTTAACAAGCGGAATCGCTGAAGGACAGAGTCACCATTTTAGGTCACCATTATGGTGATCAGTGTTTGCTTTAGTTGGTGACTCTTTATCATCAGGTGATGAATTTTAATTTTTGGGTGAATTATCCCTTTAAGGTCTTCTTCAATATTGATGTAATGGGTCAATGACATGATACTCATCTATTCATTTACTCAAAAATACATACAAAATTAAGTTCATATACATACATTACAATGACTTAAATTTATAAGAGGTTTGGTATAATAATTTAAGGGGTAAAGAAAACGTTATTTAAAAAAAATTATAATAATTCTATAAATGATTTTTAAAGCAATATGATTCCAAAATGAATACAAATAGAACATTTCTAAGAACTTGGAACATATATTTCATTGTAGATTTTTAAAATAAGTTTCCTCCTCTTTATTATGGACACACCTTTATCCTAATATTTAGCTATTCATTTTTTATAATATATATTTCTTAAGTTTTATATTGAATATTAAAAAAAGAAACTTGAAATTGGACATTTGATAAGCGTAGATCTTTAAAAATGCAATGAACTGCATGTACTCCTTTAAAAATACCCCCTTTTTTGCATACATCTACAAACGTTTCCAAAATATGTGGATGATTTGTAATTTTTTTCAAACCAGTCTCAAAGTAGGGGTTTGAATGACTGTTGTCCTTCCAAGCGTGCTTTTTGATCAAAGTTGGTGCAATATGTTTCTTATTTTCCATATTCCCTGATAGGTGGGTAACTGGACCGCTTTATCTGGAACAAATAGTGCACTGTGCCCCCCCTTTACTAACCGCTTATCCATATCACTCTGTTCTCCATCCCTCCACGACTGAGCACTCCCTGTGCGGTTTCCCACAACCTACTGCACTGCTACTGGTGGTGGATACGGTATCAGTGGATGTCAAGGCTGGAAAACAAGTCTGAAAGAGACAGATGGGGAGATGATGATGAGTGGGGTTTCTTGGAAAGTGATGTAGTTTTGCCCTCTTCAATTTAAGAGGCCTTTAAAACCCGAATGAAGCAGGGCAGTTGCGAGATCACCTGAGTGAAACCACCTGGTATGCTACCCATTTCCTGTTAAATTTATTCACTGTCTACTCTGTAAAAAGCAGAGGTTAGAAATATGTTTTCATAACATATGAAATGAATAGTTGAGGTAAACCCCTGTGTGCACATCAATGCTTTACAATTCTCCATAAAAAAATAAAAGTTGCACGTTTACCGTATGTGAAAATTCATGGCAGTCAGATGCATTAACAGACGTTTGCTCAAATTAAAATGTTTATTGCACCAAACTTTCACATTAAACATTTGTCTTTATAATAATTGCCTCATCGACACGACATCCGCAATAAACCCGTCTCATGACTCCGATCTTTCGAATATTCATATCTAATAATTGCCTCAATGACACAGCATGATGGCCAGAGGAGAACTGGCACCCTGACTGAGTCTGGTTTCTCCCAAGGTTTATTTTTTCTCCATCATTCCACCTTATGGAGTTTTGGTTCCTTGCCACTGTCGCCTTTGGCTTGGCTTGCACAGTTGGGGACACTAAAATTTTCAACTAAATATTAAAATACATTTTCAACTAAATTACTGATCTGCCCGCAATGTCACTATGATAATTGAAATGAGCTGGATTACATCACTGTTCTCTCCAGAGTGCCTGTAAAGCCGAATCAAACTCTGCTGCATTATTTAAACACTGTGAAGCTGCTTTGAAACAACTGCCATTGTAAAAAGCATAAATAAAGGGGACTTGACTTATCTGAACAGGCCTTTAAGGCTTCAAATGTCTTTGATGTTAAACCCGATGTGTTGAACAGGTAATTGCTATAGGGTTGGGATGAAAATATTAAATTTCTTGATTTTAATTGATTCTTATTCTCATTGGCTATATATTCCCTGTCCGTTTTTAGAATTGATGACCGCATTTACCGGTACTTATAGGTGTGAGTCTTGAAATGTCCCGTTCAAACAGCAACTTACAGTAGCGTCTCGGCAACAAGAGAAAATTATCTAATAGTAACCATATACTAGTATTGTGTAGTTTACAGCATTAGTTAAGAGAATCTTTTTTCTTTTGAAAAATGCATGTATTGTAAAAATGTACGTTCACTGTAAAAAAAAAAAAAAAAATCTTGATTTTAACGGTAAAAGACTGTAAAAATGCTATAGTGAAACAGTTAACTGGTTAACAGAAATTTTCCATATTATATACGGTGAATAACTGTAATAGATCTAACCTTACATTTAATGTAATTTTACAGTAAAATACAGTGAAAAACCATAATTTTTACATTCCCAAAATTTCCTGCATGACACTTCACATTTGATGTATTTTTGTTGAAATAACAGTTTCTTCTCAGTTATGTACATTAAGGTTTTATGTTACATCTAATGTTGTTAAATTAATGTTTATTGCATTTTTTAAACGTTTGTGTTAATGACACTGTGCACCTTCTATATATTACAATTGTCCTCCTAAAAGCTTTGATTCATCATGTGACTCTCATCACCACTGTGATTGGTGGTTGTCAGTATCAAAGCTACATAACAGGTATTAGTATTTCAATAGGTTGAAAATGTAACATTATTTCAGTTAATGAAATATGTTTTTTTTACTGTAAATGTAACTTAAATCTGTAAAACCTAAAATGTTGCTACCATATTGTTTACGGTAAATTTCTGGCAACCACAGCTGCCAGTTTTTTAACAGTAAATATATTTTACTGGAATTGTTTTTACAGTGTACACATAATTATTCTAATATAAACCTTTAAATGATACGGTTATGAACTGTATAGACAGTAAACCAAGTGCTGTCCTGTAAAACCTAAAATGTTGGTACCGTATTTTTTATGGTAAAGTTCTGGCAACCACAGTTGCCGTTTTTTTACCGTAAATTTTGCTGGGATTTTTTTTACAGTGTTCATATTGAATATGAATCTAATCATATTGAATGGAGATCATAATTTAATCGAATCCCACGCTTGTGAATCAAAATCAGATTGGTTGCTCTAAAAGTTTTTCTTCAGACAGTAACTCCACCATAAAAATAGTTGTCCTGAAAAGTAGAAGAAGACAGTTTATACTAACGCCTGCCTTAGTGCCCCTAGTGGCAGCACTGAAAATGCAACACTTTGCTTTATGCTATGAATTTCAGTCTGACACATTTTGGAATGAAATCCAAACTTGAGTGCATTTTTACATTATTAAATAAAGGAGACAATATCATAAAACCAGAGAGAGAGAGAGGAGAGGAAGAGAAACATCTCCCATCATAACAATCTGTTTTTCACTAGCGGCTAAGAAAGAGAGAGAGAGAGCTATTCATACCCCTATCTATATGTCTTGAGTCAGAGTCAAAAACATCCAGCTGTTTTGTATTACTTTCCCCTTTGGTTCATTGAGGCATAATTACATTCTGACTTCATCGGAACCTTAGCGTGACCTCTGCTCCTGTCAGACACACACAAACACACACAGACTTCTCCGAATGAGACGAGATCACACAGCGCTCACGCTGCCACCACAATGAACCTCAGACTCAAACCGAGTCGCCCTTGGAACACAGCGGGGGGACGAAAGGGTGAAAACGAGACCCACGCAAAAACACACCACTGTTTCCCTTCATTTGGGGAACCCGTGGTGTGCCTCACTGGAAACCATTGCTAATCAGGCCCAATTTTTGACCCTTCGCTGTTTTTGCTCCTTCTCATTTCACTCTCCCCCGCTCGATGTCTCTCATTTGGAATGATGTCATGGATTTTCCAGCTACACATTCGGAGGGCTTTTTTTCTTTCTTTCTCTCAATTAACCAACAGGGCTTCCCCACATCAAACCGCTAGAGACGTTTTCCCTTTTAAACTGCTATGAAATGCATCCCCCAGATGACTAGCTCATTGTTGATTTTTATTTTTGTTTTTTCTTGTTTCTTTTTCTTTTCGTGTCTATTTACCAATGCGCACATTACAGACGTCATAAGCGTGACATGATGTTTGGAATCAAAGAGCGTCCTTGTGATGTGTATATATGATGTCTAAACATCCAATAAATATTATTTTCTACTGTTAGCTGGATATCAATGGCCAATAAAGCTACAAATGTGAGCAAGTATGTCTTTTCAAAGCCCATCTGCAACTGGAGGCCTCTTCCAGAGCTTTCCCAAGACCCTTCACATGGCTTTTTTACATTTCATAAATTATGCATTTGCTGTGTACTCATGGTATTATGCAACTAAATCTAGTCGTAATAATTTTCACCAAAAACACTACAATGTTCATGTGTGTTTGAACTGCTTGTACCGAAGAATGACTTACAGTGCACTAAGGCCAGTAAATTTTCTGGATATTTTTCTTTTTATTGTCATTTGGAAGGAAAGAGGGGTCTATTTTCATTTTCTTCACCACATTTTTCTTCTGTGCTCATTTTGAAGTACTCATAAATAACTCCTTTTTATAGAACGCCGCTATTTTTTTTATTAAAACCTGACTTGACAAATGTACGTTTTAGTTATTTGCCCTTTTCATGATCTATTTAAGTTCTGGGCCACGGCTGGCTACATATCAGCGTCCATAAGAAGCCATCGGGTGGGAGGCTATAGTGACTCAGCATTGCAAATGTGTCTACACCACATATGACTGTTTGTGTGTAACATTCAACCTTTACTGGCATGTTAAAGCTATTTAAAGAAGATAACCGTGTCCAATCTAAGAATATGACGTGTTTGAATGCGCTAAGAAAGTCAACTCAAAATAATCGTAACATTTTAGTTCAGGCTCCAATTCCCACTATAAACTATAGTTGCTTATTAGACTGAATATTACTAGAATATTGGCTGTATATAAGTGTTTATAAAGCACATATTAATGCCTTATTCTGCATGACCATATTCTACATCCCTTAATCCTACCCATTACTTAAACTTAATTACCATACTAACTATTAATAAGCAGTAATTTAGAGTTTATTGATGCAAAAGTCATGATAGTTAGTTAATAGTGAGAATTGGACTCTAAACTAATTATGTTGTTGCAAGTTTTCACAGTCAGATGCCTCTCTCTCTCTCTCTCTCTCTCTCTCTCTCTCTCTCTCTCTATACACACCGATCAGGCATAACATTATGACCGGTGAAGTGAATAACACTGATTATCTCCATCACGGCACCTGTTAGAGGGTGGGATATATTAGGCAGCAAGTCAACATTTTGTCCTTAAAGTTGATGTGTTAGAAGCAGGAAAAAGGGCAATCATAAGGATTTGAGTGAGTTTGACAAGAGCCAAATTGTGATGGCTAGACCATTGGGTCAGAGCATCTCCAAAACTGCAGCTCTTGTGGGGTGTTCCCGGTCTGCAGTGGTCAGTGTCTATCAAAAGTGGTCCAAGGAAGGAACAGTGGTGAACCGGCGACAGGGTCGTGGGTGGCCAAGGCTCATTGATTGCTCAAAAATAAATAAAATAAAAAAAATAAAAAATATATATTTAAATTATAAATATTGTGTTATATTGTATGTTTAATGAAAATAAAAATAAAAAAGTGTTCTTTCTATCGCTTCCAGGTTAATCTTGTATTGTAATGATTTATGACTGCTGTGTGCCTAATGATAATGATATTACGCTTTTAATGAATGATGGTAAAAAAAAATACATATACAGGGAGTGCAGAATTATTAGGCAAGTTGTATTTTTGAGGATTCATTTTATTATTGAACAACAACCATGTTCTTAATGAACAAAAAAAAACTCATTAATATCAAATTTATTAGGAAGTAGTTTTTAGTTTTAGCTATTTTAGGGGGATATCTGTGTGTGCAGGTGACTATTACTGTGCATAATTATTAGGCAACTTAACAAAAAACAAATTTATACCCATTTCAATTATTTATTTTTACCAGTGAAACCAATATAACATCTCAACATTCACAAATATACATTTCTGACATTGAAAAACCAAACAAAAACAAATCAGTGACCAAAATAGCCACCTTTCTTTGCAAGGACACTCAAAAGCCTGCCATCCATGGATTCTGTCAGTGTTTTGATCTGTTCACCATCAACATTGCAGCAGCAACCACAGCCTCCCAGACACTGTTCAGAGAGGTGTACTGTTTTCCCTCCTTGTAAATCGCACATTTGATGATGGACCACAGGTTCTCAATGGGGTTCAGATCAGGTGAACAAGGAGGCCATATCATTAGATTTTCTTCTTTTATACCCTTTCTTGCCAGCCACGCTGTGGAGTACTTGGACGTGTGATGGAGCATTGTCCTGCATGAAAATCATGTTTTTCTTGAAGGATGCAGACTTCTTCCTGTACCACTGCTTGAAGAAGGTGTCTTCCAGAAACTGGCAGTAGGACTGGGAGTTGAGCTTGACTCCATCCTCAACCGAAAAGGCCCCACAAGCTCATCTTTGATGATACCAGCCCAAACCAGTACTCCACCTCCACCTTGCTGGCGTCTGAGTCGGACTGGAGCTCTCTGCCCTTTACCAATCCAGCCACGGGCCCATCCATCTGGCCCATCAAGACTCACTCTCATTTCATCAGTCCATAAAACCTTAGAAAAATCAGTCTTGAGATATTTCTTGGCCCAGTCTTGATGTTTCAGCTTGTGTGTCTTGTTCAGTGGTGGTCGACTTTCTGCCTTTCTTACCTTGGCCATGTCTCTGAGTATTGCACACCTTTTGGGCACTCCAGTGATGTTGCAGCTCTGAAATATGGCCAAACTGGTGGCAAGTGGCATCTTGGCAGCTGCACGCTTGACTTTTCTCAGTTCACGGGCAGTTATTTTGCGCCTTGGTTTTTCCACACGCTTCTTGCGACCCTGTTGACTATTTTGAATGAAACGCTTGATTGTTCGATGATCACGCTTCAGAAGCTTGGCTGTTTTAAGACTGCTGCATCCCTCTGCAATATATCTCACAATTTTTGACTTTTCTGAGCCTGTCAAGTCCTTCTTTTGACCCATTTTGCCAAAGGAAAGGAAGTTGCCTTATAATTATGCACACCTGATATAGGGTGTTGATGTCATTAGACCACACCCCTTCTCATTACAGAGATGCACATCACCTAATATGCTTAATTGGTAGTAGGCTTTCCAGCCTATACAGCTTGGAGTAAGACAACATGCATAACGAGGATGATGTGGTCAAAATACTCATTTGCCTAATAATTCTGCACTCCCTGTAATTTAAATATGTATTAAATTACGATTTTACGAGTTTCGGACTTTGCAGCTAATAAAGATATTCACACTCTTTTTTCCTTAGTAAAGCACGTTCCACAAATAATGCAGTCCTACTGAACCTTTACTAGCAATATAACACCAAATATAGAACATTTATTCACAAGACCAATGCACTAATCCACAAGAAACTGATTAACGTAAACTGTAACTGACTGTCATAAAACTTTGAACAGCGGGCACTGACATCAATGCCACTATCTGATAGGCTGAGGTGCATCACGTGATCCAAGTTAGCCGTTACGCTTTTTCCAAAAATCAAACAATCTCTGCAATAGGCACATCGTTTTTCTTTATAAAGTGACATCGCCATCTATTGGCCATACACTGTTTTAGTCGTTTTCATGCATTCGCTTTAACGGGGATTGTTTTGATAGTGTTGGTGTCAAAAACACAGAGGGAAAATCCCCCTGAGGGCTATACTGATATCACCCCCTATATCCTCAAATAGAGCATTATTTGAGGGAACAATCATTTGTAGTGGTGTCTGAAACCAATGAAGGGGGATTCTGAAATCCACTCCCACTTCAATATACCTGTAAATAGCCTGATTAAATTTATAATCAAAGTCTTAATTAATATTTATCCTCCCATTTCTAATGATTAATTCCAGTTGATTTTACTTCACAAATAGAATCACTGTTCTTCCTTTATGTTTTCTAAAGTTTGTGTTTGGTCTTTGAGGGTGACTGAGGGTCTGGCCTAGGGCTGTGTGATGTGTCACTAAACACTTGATCGCTACATGTTGTTGTGTGTTTGGATTTTGGAGGTATCACACACCCCTAACATTCTGGGAGTGCAGTAACAGTGTTTGCTCACTTAGCCCGGCTTCCAGAGATTAAATATGGATTTGAATTTTATATTTCCTTTTACTGAAACACTAATGAATCCAGATGAATATTGCCTGTACTATTTTCTGTACCTCTCTCTGAGAGAAAGCACATGTTATCAGTATGTTTTGGGGAACATTTTGGATCGGAGCTTAATCAGCTCCAACCTTGAAGAGACAATGTATCTGTGTATATGTGCAATATTCTGTGTTACAGATCAGTGTTGGAGGTGGATTACAGGCCTCCTAAGAGAGGGGTGGATTTGTTGTTCTCGACAAGCTGGTGCCTGCTCGGGTGAAGGCGTCAACAGGTGACGTGTATGGACACGTGCATCTGATTAACTGACCATGTGTGGAAATTTACCATGACTGTGCATTTTCTCGGAGCCAATCAGAATCATACACCTTGCAATAATGATGTGGCTAGACCTTGAAAACAGTATAACTGTTGGGACAATTGTATGTACAGTACGACGAGACTAGTAGAAAGGGAGCACGGCCTATGAAATCTTTGTGAGACTTGATGCTGGCTTCTGCTGATGAAACTGCAAACTATTCTTTTGTAAAAAATGTATTTTACTAATTGCACTCCTGGCTCTTGGTCTTCATTCTTCACTAATGGTCTCTGGGTCTAATTTGTGAACCCCTAACACCATAGTGGACGTTATCGAGTGCACTTATTCAATCCCACATTGCACCGCAATAACGAGCACAGCCGATGTACGCTAAACGGCTGTTAGAATTCACTCACTCGTTTTCATTCACTCCTTCAAGTGAACTGTATTAGGGAATAGTGATTGGTTTAAGGGGCGGTTTTGGATTCAGCCGTAGAAAACTGAGGGGCCATTTACGCGACACCATTTTCAACTATAAAGACGTAAAACGTTTTATGTGTTTTGGACGTTTATTTAGTCAAGTCACCTTTATTTATATAGCGCTTTTAACAAGTCCAATTGTTTCAAAGCAGCGTCACAGTGTTAACAGGAAAATAATACAACAGATTTTGATTTGGCTGTACAGCCGCTCTGGTGAAAACATTGATGTTATCCAGCTAATTTCAATATTGTCAATGTGGGCAGATCAGTAATATAGTTGAAATTTAGGTGTTCCCAACTGTGCAAGCCAAAAGCCAAAAGGCAACGGTGGCAAGGAACCAAAACTCCTTCAGGGCCAGAATGAAGAAAAAAACCTTGGGAGAAACCGGGCTCAGTTGGGGTGCCAGTTCTCTTATAATAGCGTTTCGGTGGCTTGAAAACGGGTTTCAAAGTGCAATTTTTTGAAAACAATACAGTTACCATCGCCATGTAAACAACAAAAACATGAATTTGTGAAAACAATGACCTTATGTGCATGTATATTATGTGTTCAGTCTATAGGTGCGTAGTTTACAAAGTGACATCACCATCTACTGGCCTGGCATGAATAATACAGCATTTTTAGTCGTTTTCTTGGATTCGTGTGTAAGTAGAAACATGGCGGCGCAAAATGGCGACTTCACTGTAAGGGGACCCGCGGTGTATGGAGATAGAAATGACTCATTCTAAGGTAATAAAAACATAACGGTTCATTATGTAAGGTCTTTATACACCACTGAAAACATAGTATATTATGTATAACATGTATATTATATTGCATTTCTGTCAATAGATCCTCATAAATATTACACACTGCACCTTTAAGAAGATTAACAACAAGAAAAAAATTTAACAGAAATAATCAACAACCCAAATTTCTATCAAACTCAACATAAATGTAACTCATATACATACTAGTATTTTGTGTTGATGTACATAAATGCAGTTCCACGTGCCTTTTATCATTTATATAAATATTTTGATTTGGAAAATGGCAAAAAGTGGATGAGTATGTACTGATTTATTAATTTAGACAAATAAATACATTCATGTAATTATTAATGTATTTATACAAAACATAAATAGCTATCTAAATAAATCTAAATAAAAAGTTTTTTTTATTTAGATTAAATTGGTTACACCAATTATGGTTATTTTAAGGTGACGTAGTTACATTGTACTTACTTAAATAAGCACTAAGTTATAATAATTAACTACATGCACTTACTATAAAGTACGGAAAATATGTACTACTAATGTACTGTTATTACTATAGTAAGTGCATGTAGTGACGTGTAACTACGTCACCTTAAAGTAAAGTGTTACCATTTTTTTTGTTATTATATTTATAACATTAATAACTATTCAAATAAATAAATAAACATTATATGATTAATTGTTTAAAAATATTTTATATTGAAATCTGAGACCATTTAAATTGGTTATTTTGCAGTAAACACTATCAAACATTTAATGTGTTTAAATTAAAACCAACTACTCTTCATATACTATGTCAGATAATAGTTTTTCTACAGGATTTGTCACTCTAATGCTTTAAAGAAATGTCACGGGGCACCAAAGTGTATCCTGTTCGTGGAAGTGTCATCTACCAGTTAATGTCTACCAGATATTTACTATTATTATTTCAATGAGCCCACACTGGGAGAAAGTCGCAATAGGTGAGGAGGCCAAAAGGTCTAAGACGGCCTGATGGGATTCCCGCTGTGCAGAGCAGTTTGTAAACGCAGTAGAGCAAGTTCAGAGAGCCATTTCAGCTGGCCGTGGCGCGTCTCCGAATCATGGGGCCAAGCTGGGAGCTGTAGTTGAATTGAAATGAATGAGTTGTTATGTAAGTTCTTACGTTATTGCAAACTTATGTAAATGGCTTCGTTGCTACACAACAATAGTCTGCCTGTCAAAACATTAACAACCGTATAAATAGCCCGTTTTGTAGAGCTTTTGTTGAGCCTTTGCGCAGTTTACAGTTACATCTAAAACATCTAATAGATACAAATAGTAGAATGTGGAAAAGTTGAACGAAGACGCGTCGAAGGGAATGAATGACGGTATTACTCAGTCTACTTGTGGTTGTTATGACTGCTCTAATGTATAAAGCAAAATTTCTGTCATGATGAATGGTAAATGTCCATGATGGGAGCCTGGGGGTTTCTTTATGGCCGTGTCTCCAGCTGTGTGTTATCATTTCCTTTTTTCAGAGGAGTTCCACTTCAAACTCTTCCCTCAAGCGTCGCTGGCTGCTCAACTGATTCTCATTAGGCCGGGTCGCTAAATATTTTGCCTGAAATAAACACAGCGGTCCCCGGAAAACAACGGCGTGATGGTCTATGTCAGCAACACGTAAAAGAGACAAGAGATGTGTCAGTGTATCAAACCTGATGGAGAAGCTGATTGGTTGAAAGTGATGTTGTTTTAACCTTTGTGTGTTGTGTGTTTGTTTTCAAGCCTGAAGCTTGGCCAAGGCCTTCCTGGATTGTGTTCCCCTGACGGTGCTTTCGCGCGAACCTCCTAAGCGCTGTGACTCGCTGGCCATCTTTCCCTTTCATGCCGGAGGAGTCATATGGGCCCATTTCCACATTAAGATTTACGATCGGCTATTGAAGGATAGCGAAAGACCTTGAAATGTAAGATAATATTGGCTCGGGGTTACAGATGCTTCACTGCTTTTTTCCGAGCGGGACGATTTGTGGTGCCTAATTATTTGTGTTTAACCATTATGAATCATTTCCTTTTCTTGAGGGTGATGAAAACTTGAACATCTTTGAAAGAATCCGAGCATTGTGCGTCTGATCGTCCTGCTTCGACTCAGTCATCCACGGCGAATGCCGGCGGACATGTTGAATCCCTCTGTGTATTCCACTGATCACGTGCCAAGACTGTTCGCCGCTCATCTGCCTCCCACATTCAGCTGTTGTTCGGTGCAGCTCGCAGCCTGGAGCAACACGAGAGCTCCGTGCCGCAAAACAAAAAAAGACACATCAAAAAGACCTTCCTGGGAGAAGTTTACGACTCCAAGAACATCCTGGAAGACGTCAAGCTTTCTGATGGATGAGTAGTGAAAGCAGAAATGCAAAATGGGATGGAGTGAGCTACAAAAAAAAGGATGACGGAAATAACAGGCGAAAGCAACTGGTGCCCTTCTCCCTTAAGTTCTTGGTCTGAAATGACAAAAAGGGTGAAAACCAGACCACATGGTTTCTCATGAGTGTCAGGAGGGAGGAACAGCAGAGAGTAGATTTATAAAGCTCAGGGTGCAAAACATTAAAGGTTTATTTTAGTGTTTTACATTAAACTTATTTTAGTTTCTAATTTTAGTTGAGTTTTTCATCCTATATTTATGTATTATTTCAGCTTTATATCAGTTAACAAAAATTGTTTTAACCCCACCAGCGTTTTTGAAAACAAGTTTTAACCACCTCCAGCATTTTACAAAAAATTCACGACCCACATAATATTTTTTGTATGAATATCTGAACATGCAATAAATCAAAAGTAAGAATAGACCCTCTCTTTTTAAACAAAACCCGTTTTATTCTAGTTGCATGCATTCTTTTTTTATCAACAGTAAGGATGTGAAGGTAAGGACATTTCCCCACCCGTTAATCAACGTGTGACAACATTTTTAACTTGCTAATTTTAAACCGAAAGTAAAATGTTTATGGCCACTCGGGCATTCATAGCAGAGCGGTGCGGAGCAAAGTGAGTGCTTTCAATGAATTCCTATGAAAATTAAGCTTTCATAGGCATGAACTGAAAACTCGCCAGTGGACACGCACCGTGAACAACAGTGAATGAATGAGAGTGCGGCCGTAAATGTGTGCGCACCTTGCAACCATGCACATATGCCCATAAGGCCATGCTCATTTTACTTTCTGTTTAGAATATGCGCCAGTTCTGGGGCAGGTTGTTTAAATTTTGGATTCATTAGCCTATTCTTAATGAAAAACACAACAACAAAACAGTACAATGACAAACTCACTTAAATATGCGCTTTTACATTTCGCTTTGAAACCAAATCTTCAGCGATCATCTTGTCTGTCAGCTCTCTTTCTTGTGATGAAGGAAATTTGAAATACATCCAGATCTGATTCAGAACGATGACCAAAACACAGATGGAGTAGGTCGAGTCCATCAACACCCCCAAAGCTTCACAGTCCTATAGCTCGTCCTGGGTCGACATTTCATTCTGTGATCGCATAATATATAGTGCTATGACTTGTTTCTGCTTCTTCTTCACCTGTGTTTTGATCAGGAGATTATATACTCTTACAGAAGATGTGTCGTAGCACCCCCTATTGTACAACAGTGAAAACACGGAAAGCTGGCAATCTCTGTCTATGGCGGGAAAGAGTTAATCGTTTTTATTTTTGGTTGGGATTTTGTCCTCAGCATATAAGCTTAATAAAGCTTGAACCTCATTGTCGGCCAATCGGTCGTACTTTTTAAGCTCCATTGTTGATTTGCAAACAACTCTTACTGAACGCACGGCAACAGACTTTTAAAATGGTGGTTGAAATAAAATGCTGCCTGGAGTCAACCCATCAAAATGCTGTGTGAAATCAACCAATCGGCACGGTCAGCCCCCAAGTCCCACCCCCGAAGTTCCTGAACTTTGAAAAATTACTTCCTCGCGAGCACTTTCCAAGGGGGACATTTTTACTTGGAACTTCCTTTAGGCCCTGGTCCCTGCGGTCAAAACACACCAAGTACCACCCCAAATTCCTAGTCCATGGGAAAAAGTTCCTGCGGTGGAAATGTGGCTACGTACGTATAGCCTTTAAAAGTTTACTCCTTTTGACGTTTATGCGTACAAAGGGTGGTTGATGTATGCGTATTACGACGTCTTGCATTCCTTCTGGTTAGTGTCATTTAGCTCTTGCATAGCTGTTGCGAAGATATTTCCACTGCTGAGAGAATATTTCATCCTTGCCCAGTACCTGAAGTCAATTTCTCTTATTCATATTGACATCCATTGTTGTTGTAGCTTGCATGCATTTCTGTATCTTCTACTCCTTGTGAATCAACGGACCAGTTATCTTAAATGCTTAAACAAATAGTCTTTTAAGTGGGTAACCAGTGGAGCCGGTTCACAGAATCAACTGAATCAAACTTCAGTTTCGGGTTGATAACGTGAGCTGTGCATCCGCAGTAGGCACACACGCTCCTTGGGGAGCACCGAATGAGCCAGTGAGCATGTCTAGACAGGTTATTGAACCAAACAACCCATTCGAAATGAACAAATCAAACCCACAGGCAGAGTTGAGTCAACTTTTTTGGTCTTTTCTGACTCAAAAAGAACCAAATGAGCAAGGTTCTAATCATCAGATCAAGTCAAGTCAAGTCACCTTCATTTATATAGCGCTTTATACAATACAGATTGTTTCAAAGCAGATTTACAGTGATAATAGGAAAAGGGGGCTGTTCCTTTTGAGCCTGTTCTTTTTGTATTTGTTCATTTCAAAGCAGTTCTTTGGTTCAATAACTAGTGCTCATTGGTGAGAAGATATTGTGCAAGGTCCAGTGCTGATATGAATGTCTTAGGAATCTAATGTTACGGGTCACTCCCTGTCTCCTGAGATATCTTTATCTGATCGAGTTTTGAAGGCAGCATATATGTATCCTTTGCTGCCTTTGATATCCCACAATCCTGTGTGTTCCATTCTGTGACAGTTGAGCAAGAAAAAACAAGATGGCTTATGGAAAAGTTGCAAACTGACCAGTTGACCATTTTATAACTTGCTGAATTGTTGGTTGTGATGTAAATTATGTCACAGTAACTGCTGTTATTATTGTTTAATGGATGTTTGTTTGAAAAGACTTCATGTTTGGCGATCCCACTTTATATAAGGTGGCTTTAACTACTATGTACTTACATAAATAAAAAAATAAGTACAATGTACTTATTGTGTTCATATTGTATTGCAAAAATCTTTTTCTGATATTGAGGTGGGATACGGGTAAAGTTAGGGACAGGTGTGGCGGTATGGGTAAGTTAGGGTTAGGTGTAAGGGAAGTATCAACAGTGTAATTATAAATGTAACTACAGAAATTAATTACAGATGTAATTACACGCAGGTCATTTTTAAAATGTAAGTACAATGTAAAAACATGTATCTACACTATAAGTGCATTGTATCAAATTATTAATTTAAATGTTAGTACATAGTAGTTAAAGACACCTATTATAAAGTGGGTCCTGTTTGGCTAACTGTGCTCGTGGTGCAGACTACAATTTGTTCTGTGCAAGATAAACAGTAACTGATTACATGTAATCCGGATTATGTAATCAGATTCCAAAATTTTGTAATTGTTATATTACATTTTAAAATTACTTGTAATCAGACTACAGCTGCATTTCTACTTATTACATTAATTGATTCTATGTTTTTGTTATATTAAAAATGTTCCTTTCTGTAAAAGACCTTGAAATTGTACACATTACACATTTCATATTTACGTGCAATGCAGGGAGGGTCATTTTGTCAGCTGAACTTTTTTGACCTAATATATTTTCACTGAAGTAAACCCTGACATTATGTAATATTTAATGCTCTTCATGTTGTTGAAAAAGAATGGAATATATTTTATTTCTGTCAGTCAATTAAAAAAAATGAATTAAGTGCATTTTTTTCTGTACTTAATCACGAGTAAAAACATTGAAGTTTTTAATATTTTTATATTGTGATCATTTCACAGTTACTCTCCAAATTGATGTAGAAACAACTTAAAGTTGTATATTTAAAATATTTGTTGTAATGGCAACTTTTTATGAATGAAAGCCAGTATCACTGATACTAATACTGTCAGGTTTCAGAGAGGGGAGGACCCAGATGCAGAATGAGCAGGGGAGTGATATTTATTAACAGAAGACACAATACAATTATAGGTGAGGTGGCAACGCAGTCCAAGCAATAGGGCAGGGCACACAACTGGAGAACAGGTTGGTTGGGAATGAGACATCTCTAAATGTTACAGCAACGGGCCAGCAGCTCAAGGAAGCAGAGGCTTGACACTGGGAGGTGTTACTGCTGAAGCACCAGAGTAGGCTTCCAGGTCAGGAGTGTCAAGACAAGAAGCAGGACAGGAACCAACACAAGACAACAAGAGAAACAAGATAAAAAGCTGAAAAAAGCAACACCCAAATCAAGACACCAAAATTGAGAACTAGAGCAAAAATAAAGACTGGAACTTGACTAGAATATAAGTCTAAAACTAAATCTAGCACTGACTCTGACAAGAAACATACGCACAATATTTTTGCGTGTGTAACCCCTCCTGTTCTAACTGCCCACTCCAAGCGGGATAAGAGTTGGACACTCTAACAATGAGGCTAAAGGCTGCAACCTCTAGCGTCAGTCGCTAGAGCGTCTCTTGAGATCAGAGTAGTGAGGTTTACTTGCACAGCAACTACTAGGTGGCCTCCATTACACTTACCCCCCTAAACCTCACTCCCACCCGGGTCATGGCACCATTGTAACCCCCTCTGTTCGAACGTCCGCCAGCATTAGAGTCGGACGCTCTAACAAGGAGGCTAAAGGCTGAGACCTCTAGCGTCAGTTGCTAGAGCATCTCTTGAGATCAGAGTAGTGAGGTTTACTTGCACAGCAACTACTAGGTGGCCTCCATTACACTTACCCCCCTAAACCTCACTCCCACCCGGGTCATGGCACCATTGGAACCCCCTCTGTTCGAACGTCCGCCAGCATTAGAGTCGGACGCTCTAACAAGGAGGCTAAAGGCTGAGACCTCTAGCGTCAGTTGCTAGAGCATCTCTTGAGATCAGAGGAGTGAGGTTTACTTGCACAGCAACTACTAGGTGGCCTCCATTACACTTACCCCCCTAAACCTCACTCCCATCCGGGTCACAGCACCATTGTAACCCCCACTGTTCGAACCTCCCGCTCCAAGCTGAATTCGGACCCAGGCCCGCCGGCATGAGAGTCGGACACTCTAACAAGGAGGCTAAAGGCTGCAACCTCTAGCATCAGTCGCTAGAACGTCTCTTGAGATCCGAGGAGTGAGGGTTACTCGCACAGAAACTACTAGCTGGCCTCTGTTACACGTGACTTGGTACACAACTAGACTCTCCTCTGTGACGGCCTCATCGACACGACATCCAGTGGCACTGATCCTCAACAAACAAACGTCTCCAGTGTGATAACTCTGATCTTTAATCAGATGGAACTGAACAAATATTCTGAATATTCCGATCTAATATGACTTCTGATTTATAATGTTGCCTGAAAAGCGCTATTTAAATAGACTTGACGCATGCATTAACTGAAAAAATTAATTGCATGTGTTTTTGACAGCACTAGTATTTTTATATCAATATGCTACAAAACTATACTATGCAAATCAATGTGATAAATGAGTTAGGTCATGAGTAATCTAAAAAGTAATCTAAAAGTAGTCCAAATACATTACCTAAAATTAGTAATCTAGACTACATTACTAGCTACAATTGTATTAATGTATTTTCATTTAAGTAACTAGCTACAATATGCAAGCCTGTAGAACGTCACTGCCCCTGAAAATCACAGAGTAATTCACACACTGCTAAATCTTGACAAAATAAAATGGGGTCAAAGGTTATGGTCATAGGTGCTGGGTACCACACTAGTTTTAATGATGTGTCAAGGGGCCACAAGGCACAACAATATGATAAAATGAGGAAATTCAGGTAATTTCTCAGGTCATGAATAAGAAAACATCTGTCAATCAGCTTTGTCTCAGACATTTCTCTTAAAAATAACAACAGAACAAAATTGTACGTAGAGCTTTTAAATTAAAGCTGATAACATGGCTGAGATCATTGGTACATTGGCATGTGTCTTTTTCAGAGGACAAACATCTGAGAGAAATAACACAGTATTGTGATTTCTAGTTCTCAAAACGTTATGACTTTCAGAACTAGATTGTGCTTATTTTTTGTCCTAGCCATAGCTGACCTGAGGGAGCACAAAAAAATGGTAACACGTCAATAACGAACTCAAAGGAGTGCAATCAGCTGCCCCAGAGACGTGGCAAATGCCAAACTGGCTTTGTGTTTCCTTGATTATAATCTAGATGCTGAATTATGACAAATACAGATTGCCTTAATAGAAAAGTCATTCGGTGTGTTTTTCTTTCTGCTTTGTTTTCAAGAAATGCTGTTAAAGAGATGGGCTAACTTGTCACATTATGTGTATTGAGCTCTACACGGAGGTCCAGCTTGCTTCAATTAAAAGTCATAAGCGGCTGGTTTTGATCAAGATCCTTGGCAAAGCCAAGGTGATTCCTTTCGTAATGAAAAACAACAGAGGCCTTACACTCTAAACACTGTTAAAGAATAATAGCCCCTCTTGAGGGAAAGTAGCTAGCTCTCACACCACTTCCTCAGCACTGAAAAAATGTTATGTTGACTTTACTTAATTTTATTATGGTAAGTGGTTGCACGAAATAAATTTGTCTAAATCCAGATATATTTTTAAATTAACTTTACGTATTTTTATAAGTTGAATTTACGTATATTTTATCAGATGGATTTATGCATATTTTATAAGTTGAATTTAATATTTTATAAGTTTAATTTACGTATATTTTTTAAGTTGAATTTACTTATAATTTATAAGTTAAGCGTTTATATTTTATAAGCTAAATGTACTTATATTTTATAAGATGCATGTATTAAAACTTTCAGTAATTTCAGATTAATTATATTCATAATTTTACCTAAATTCTTATGAGTAGAATTTACTAAGAAATTTTATGTTCAGTACACTAAAATACATAGTAAAATTAAGTTTAATCCAATAGTTTTTTAATATCTTATTGTATTTTCATTAATATTCAGACAAATAAAGCAAACCCGATATTTTCAACTGTAACTTTATTTTTCTAATCCAAGAGATAGATTTTTCTCTCCCAAACAAGAGTGCCAGTAATGTAACTCAGTAGTCACCATTTCTCAAATTGCTTTCTTAGAACAAAATGCCCTAGTATCATCCATTAACATAAAATACATTAATTTCATTAATTTTCATTCATTTCACATTGTGCCATTCGTGACAAAAACAATTGATCCAGAATAGCTGAAAGACAGCAAACTCTGATGAACTTGTGTGAGATTGCATTAAACTGCAAACACTTATATTGAGTCAACACTCCAAAACATACCTAGTACAGATTTAAATGTTAACAACTGTGGTTGTTACTAAGGTCCATAACTCACTTTGGAACATCTTCTACAGCTGCATTTCACATCATACTAAATATGCTTTATCACTCCGTAAACACAATAACAATGGGTTCATAATTGCAGCTGAGGAAATCATAGTCCAGCATTGAATTTAGGTTCTTTAGTCCAAGGACTTTGGAGGAAAGCCTCTCCCCATCCATTTTCAAGAGCACTTTTTGAATGAATTCATAGAAGTATTTCAGCTTTTTGGGGTAAGCCATGTTCAGTACATAGATGACTCCAAGCATCATTGCACATGCCTGAGCTACATATCCAATGTTGTCCAGAATGATTACTCCTTCAACATAAATGCCAATGTCATCATGAGCTCCAATTTCTTCACCCTCCTTGTTGATGACATATATGCCCATGGTGGATTTCTGCATGTCTCTCAGGATGTCATCCCCTTCAATGTCCTGTATATTTGTTGAATATAGGTGACAAAAAAAAAAAAACATGAATTTATGAAATAGATTTTAATGACCTGAAAATTCTACATTTCTTTATATTTACAATATATGATAATTATCCTGGTCAGTAAAATTATTGAAAATATTTTGTCAGTTAAATAAAGCTTCATGTGAATTAAATCAGTTTTTTTTTTATGGCATTGTGGAAAATATCCAAAATTTTCTGCAAATGGAGCAGACACAGAAGTCAGAATAGATGGACTAACACATTACATTGTTGGTTTAGGTCTTTTAACTGAAAAATAAGAAAAATAACAAATAAAGCCTGGCTTATCGTGTCAAGAACCAAACTAATAGTTTAAAATGTTTGAGCCAATTTGGAAAATGGTCAGCGCTAATGTTAATGCATTTGTCATCAATGGGCTAAAACATAAAAACACCAGTATGATCCTTTGTTCATGTTAGAGCATTTTTAAGTTTTGTATTAGTTGATTTAAATAAAAGCAGGCTTACACACAATAATAGCTCTAAACCCCAAAACACGACAGCATGTAGACAGTGATAGGACTACAGGTGCCATAGTTGTGGTGTTCACACACTGATTTTGTTATGCATCAGGCTTGTTTTTGGTGGGCGCCCATTTAAATCACATTGTGAAAGCCATTTTCTTCTAACTAGTGAGTTAGTGACATTAGGATCTTAAAACATTTTCTATAATACAACACAGTACATCTGACTGACAAATAAAATTACAATGACTTGCCTTATACTCCTGAATGAGATGTCCATCATCCTCACCAAGGTAGATGCAAAGTGCCTTGATGACTGCTGCCCTTTTAAGATTGATGTCACTTCCAGCCTGTGTAAAAGGATTACAACTATTAAAATATAATGATTAATTAAAAAAAATCTTGAAACTGTAAAATATTTCAAATCTGTGGTAAACTCAAAAATAAATGACAAAAATAAGTGATTTTCTTAAAATATCAGGTCTGAATGTGTAGGGCGATAGCACTATTGTAACTTCTACTTATTCAGGGAAGTTTCACTGAGAGCAATGGTCTCTCCTTCACTGATTACAACTATGTAAAAAAATAAAAAAAAAAATTGAAAACATACAATTTCCATCCACACCTGTGTTTTAGCTGCTTATCAGATTTGATCTCGGCCTATATTAAAACTGTACAAAACTAACATCAGTTGGCCATTCAAGTACATTGGGCATGCCGGTAAACATGACGTCTGCTTCTACTCCGCAGTTACTGAAGATTTGGCGAAAGAAAAAGTATATACTACAGATGAAGACCAATACCAGAGATTTTCTTTGCTTGACACTTAGGTAGAACTGTTACTAAAAGTAACACTGGAATAGAAAGCGACTGTGTGGGAAACAGACTGGCAATTGTTCCAAAGCAAATATGGCGACATTCACAGAATAAAAGTGTTATAAATAGGGATGGACCGATACCATTGTTTCAGAATTGAGTATCGGTCAATAACGATACTAAACAGATCCGATACCAATGCAGTTTTGTTTAAAAATCTATGTAGAATTTCTAAACCTTAGTGTGTTGAATTGAAAATCACTCTTTTGTGAGTTAAACACAATCAACTAAATACAGACTTCATTATAAAGAAAAACAACAAATTAAAAATATATAAAATCACAATCTATGACAAAAATAGCTTACTACTATAGATGGTGAATAAATTAGATTAGTGAATAATTTAGCAGCAAAGTTACAAAATCACGAGTGCACAATAATTGTTCAAAGTGGGTAAGTTAAATTACGGCATGCTTTCTATGTATGACGTTCTTAATATAATTCATAATCCCACATTTATAATGAACAACGTGTTATGGTTATTGTGTTATTACAAACTGTGCGCTGGTTTTAAAGTTGCGAAAATCTTGTATGAAAAGGCCTTAAAGAGGTGGACCCAGGCACAGGTTAAGCCACAAAGAGACGCATCTAATGTGATTGCTAACCGTGCCTCAACATAAGGCAACAAGCCTAGTGTGAATACACCCTTAGAGTAAAAGTGTCTACACATGATCAGTGGCAGATTTACTTTGCACTGCTGTTAGTCATTACGGTTATAGAAAGAACAAATACACAGAAGCATGCCTAGCAGGAAGGTAGACATGAAGAAAATGTCTGTGTGTACTGCTACTTTTATAGCAGCACTTCTCTATGAATTATATGATGACAAATTAACAGTGTTGAGATCCCCCCATAAATAAATAACAAAATGTATACCACACAGGTAACAGAACATTTTTATATTTTTCCTTAGCAGCACTGCTATGATCAGTATAGCTATAGTTGTGTTAATAGGGTTGTAACGGTATGAGATTTTCACGGTATGATAATCGTCTCAGAAAATATTAAGGTTTCACGGTATACGGTATTAAACAATCATTATTTTGCTGTTTATTATCGTTATAATCATCAACTACAATGACCCTTCAAGAAATGAAAATGGATAAGGTTTTTGGTTGAACATAAGGTTTATTATCAGTCAGTGTATTCTGTGATTATTCTTTATAAAATTGTGAAATGCTCATTAAGTTCTCTCAGAGCAGCTCTATTAATGTCTTCACATCGTCATATAGTGAGTGAGATGGCTGGCGCTTTTCAACACCATGGCCGGTACTCAAGTGCACGCCTACTTGAGTATGTACTAGGCAACAGCGCTGCTCATTCACAAATATCTTAGACACGCACAACAAGCAGAATATAAATGTACAGTATATAGCAGTCTTTTGCGCTATATATTCATAGACAAACGCATATCACAAATTGATTTATTGCAAAGCTATATTTTTCATTTATTCATTCATCTATCAAATCACGTATGTGACATCTGCGTGATACCTAAATTCCATTTTCATGACTGGATTCCAGGATTCAACCTGCATCATGGAAATAAAATTGCCTTAAGTTATTAACAGAACATAACTTTATCTTCACGGAGGGATGGTGGACGCAAATATGAGAACATGTTCAATGTATTTCATCCTTGTTCCGCCCCTCTTCATTCACATTTCTTGCAAACTGGATAACCACCTTCAAGAACAACCCCGTGTTCGTTTTTTGGATACCCAGACTATTCCCATACTGCAGATTTTAACTTTTATTCGTCTGAGAGATTATTCGAATTTGTACCCTCTGGCTCTGACATTTTTTCAGCTGTACATGTATAAGTGGAGTCTTAGCAGTCACGTTTCCAAAACCGTGTATAAGCAAAAATTTTCAAGATATGATAATCGCATATTTCAATATCGCGATAAACTGCCATACCGGTATACCGTTACAACTCTTGCTGTTAGGATGCATGTTAAATGCACTGTCTAAAATGTAGTTAAATGCACTTACCAAAACAATATGAGCTTCCCTAAGAATTAGGTCACATCACACCAACACATTCAGATATGAGAATAACCTGCAACAGAAATAAAAATGAGCAGGAATTAAAAGATAAATTGTAAGCATATTGAGAAAAAAAGTAATTGTTCAATAATCACAAACTTGTGTCAGCACAAAACTGTTAAATCCAATGACTCAAATCAGATCACTACAGACTATTTTTGTGGCCAAGGTTAAATTTTTAATAATACCTTATTATTACTATATAATATATATGCATAAAAATTCTAACAAATGGCAGATTAAGAGGGTGGAAGTGGACAGACAGACAATGACTTCATTTTCAGGAAATAATATTTTATTTATCAACTAGCTGGTCCTCTCGTGTCATCTGCAAAGCTCCTGCTATTAGTTATGAAGCATTTGTATGCTTCTACTACATGTACTTTCAGCCCCACCTTCACGTTTTAAGTTTCGATAAGGCGAGACGGATACCTTCCACGATGACTGCTACCCATGCCACTACCACGGCGAAGAAATTGAGAATACGGAGATGGTTGTATATATATAATTATTATATAATTGTATTTTATAATTTTTATAATTGTAATATATAATTGTATTTTATATATATAAAAATTAAAATAAAAAGTAACATTAATGATGTATGAATATATATATATATATATATATATATATATATATATATATATATATATATATATATATATATATATATATATATATATATTCATACGTCATTAATGTTACTTTTTATATATATATATATATATATATATATATATATATATATATATATATATATATATATATATACATATATACACATACACACATTGTAAAAAGCACTTTATAAATAAAGGTGACTTAAAATTTTGACTTGACAAAAGGTGAAGCAACTTACCTCTGCAGTGAGTACCAAATGAGTACAATGTTTTTTTCAGTTTGTGGGCTTGTAGATGACCAAGACATGCACCCAGCAGCAGAATGTCTATTTTAATATAAACATTAAAATAGAAAAGTAACATTAATGATATATGATAATTGAGATGAATATTAACTATGTATATATATATATATATATATATATATATATATATATATATATATATATATATATATATATATATACATACACATACATTAAAATCAAAAGTCATGTTTATTTTTATTTTTTTAAACACATTAAATTGTATTATTTGTGTCCTAATAAGATGGAGTGTATAACTTGGGGAAAAAAATGACCATTGTCTTAAATACATAAATCCAGGCATTCTAAAATAGCGCGACAACCTCCTCTGCTAAAAACACAAACAATGAATGAACGGTTTTGGCGGCCAGCCTCCCAAAATGGCGGAAGAAGGAGGTGCGGTGATTTCTGGGCGCGGGCTCTGTGTCGTGACCATAGACATAATAAATACATATACATATATATATTATGTCTATGGTCGACGACATCTCCTCATTCTCAATAAGAAAAGCTTATTTTATTTTGTTCCCGAAGACCTGCCTCTGATTGGCTAGTGATCGTTGCATTGTTTGGTTTGGTTGGTTGGTAAGGTTTCGCAAGTCTTTGAAAAATGCCACAGAGAGCACAGACTGTAAAAAAAATAGTCAGTCAGCGGCAGAGTAGGGGCGGGTCTACGCGGAATGTAAAAAAAAAAAAGCGAGAGGAATACGGAGAGGACCGCATAACTTCAACGTTAATATTAAACACACACGTATCAAGTTCTTCTTACCAACCCGACTTTTATTCATTGATACTTAATAAAACACAATCTGGTGATTATTTTTGCATTCCTGAAATCCGCTCACGACAAATACATAAGACTTAACTCAATTACTACTGCTGTCTGCCCCGCTCCGCGTTGTGTTTTGAATTAACTTAACGTTGGCAAATCAGGCAAATAATGTTACCTAGGACTGCCATTATGTAGAAGCATAAACTCTTGCCGTAAGTGCACATTAACCCTTTTACCAACATGATTTCACAGGTGTATTTTGTCCTAATGTTAACACACAGACAGACAATCACTGGCTTACAGCCAGTCAGGAATAACGTTAATGTAACGATAGGCTTGGCCAGTCTAACATACAAGACAGCAAGGAAGGTGAAGCTAACGTACAATTAACGTTAACATTCGTAAAAACTATTTTGCTTTCATTTGGCTTTCACAAACGAATAAATAAGTCTAACAAGACAAACACTAATTTACATTCACCACGCATTTAAGTTAGACTTACGCAGTTAACTTACTAACGTACCTTACACAACTCACGTTAAGCTAGTCGCTGTAACGTTAGCTAATGTAATTTATATTTAAAAAGCCCAAACTTATAGCATTAGCTAAACACAATATAACACACCAATGATTATAAACTGCTTACTTACGAAAATGCAGAGCTGGATGCAGCATTCAAAGAGTGCTTCAAAATACTCCTTGGCGCCTTCAGAAAAAAATGGCGGTATGTGTCTGCACATGCGCAGACCGGACAGTATGTGGAAATTAAATTAAACATATTTTTTTCTAATTACTTTTAATTGAATTAAATTAATTTGTTTTAAACAATTCCAGTGAATTTAAAAATTAATAATAAAAATAAGTAGGATTAAATAACACATTAAAATCAGTGAAATTAACCAGATAAATACATGTAACATTTACAAGGGGTCAGAATCATTTTTGAGTGAGGAGTTTTCTTCCTTTTAGATTATATTGCAAACAAATCGGATACATGGATGGAATGAATAAAGGTTGTGTGGCGGAAGAAAAAAGAAACAGCTGTCGGGGTCTGGGAGCAAGATGTCTTTTGTGATGTTGGTCAGGGGAGATCGCTGGGTCTTTGGAGGGTTTCCCTATGAACAACTGTATGATTAACAAAAGAGAAACAAAGACTTATGAGGTCACCTCACAGGGAAACAAATTTTCCTTGATCTTTTTGGCGAAAAAAGCCTAAATTTCAGAACTTAAAACTTCCTCCCGAGTCCAAAAAGAGCATCTGATAGGCTGCCAAACCCACTTGTTTTGAACTTTTGAATGTATTGACGTCACACAGATACATCAATGACCGTCCATGTTTACATGTCAATTAACGTCTATTGCGTGATTAGAAACTTGGTGACAGTGAGGAAAGATCATTATAAATATATTGTTGGATCCGTCAGATACGGCACAAGAATCATACATTTGGGCTTGGTTTCACAGACAGGGTTTAGATTAACCCAGGATTACACCTTAGTTAAATTAGTATATTTAAGTAGCTTTTATAAACGTGCCTTTGAAGAAAACATTAATTGAGACAAAACAATGGCACTGGCATAATTTAAGATCTGTCAGTGCAACTTACTTTCAGTTAAAACAGCTCAAATACAGCAATAAGACTGTGACGCTTTTATAGCGTTTATAATCCCCTTAGCTATAGTAAACAACGGCTTCATGGGGCTTAATGCTTTTATAAAACGGTTACAACATAATACAAATATTTAAGCCAAAATATATGTATCAATGCAACTTTCATGAAGTAAAATCACTAAAAGCCTTCCTTCCGCCGTAAAAAAAATAGTCCCTGACCGTGAACAGCAACCACTGATCTATATGTTCTCTATATAGATCAGTGACAGCAACAGAAGTCACATTATTACGTCATTAAACGGTCTTAAAGAGTGAGTCACTCATAATAGAAGACTTTTATATTGAAAGGACTAAAACAAGACGCAACTGACAAATGAGTGCTGTCACTCTCAGGACACGGGGAAACGCCTTTGCAGTTAAAAGGACAAGATATTGCAGTGGACATTCAACAGATTTTTTATTATGAACGTAGTACTGACCTTAAGGAATATGCTAAATCAGAATTCAGTTAATATACTCTGTTTTCAATCTCTCTCTCACA